>JADANN010000016.1:0-160427 GCA_018806985.1 Angiostrongylus vasorum | reverse complement strand
AAGTATCATATGCTGTATAGCAACCTCGCAATTGCTGAACAAGAAAACGAAGCGTTATATGTTAGACCATTATTTTGTAATAGCCTAGTGTTAGCTTGGCTTATCATTGGATTACTGACATCCTGTTAGCTTATCAATAAAAAGAAGTCATCGATTATGCGTTTAGAATTTAAACTGTATACAATTTTGAACAACTCTAAGAATTCGGTCAAATTCGATTGTTACCAGGGACTAAATGCTTTCACTGTTGCTGAGATAAATCACTTAAATGACTGCTTTATTAATCAACTTCACATACTATTATCTCCTTCAGAAAATGGTGGCGGACAGGCTTGCAAAGTTTCTTGCGAAAGGACCAGACCTCAGGATCGCAGCCGCTCTGTTGAGGATTCTCTGCCACATTTGTGTTGACCAGGTGGCCAGGATAATATTGGAGGTCTGAAAGTAGTTTTTTCATTTTCAAGATAAGAGGAGATGTGATAAAAGAGTGGTCCTCACTCTAATTGTTGCACCAATAGTTAGATGCTGTGGAGGTACCGGGCCAAAAGACTGTTAGCCATGTCGAGTCGGCAAGCAGCCATCGTGCATACGCCCGTTACTGTATTCTCGAAGATGATGCAACTTTGTAGGTTTGCCATGTTAACTGCAATGAACTTCTTTTCACCCAAAGAATAGTTTTTACTGAATCACTTCAATTTATCAATGCAAACAAAACCTTAACTGCCACCACATGACATAAAATTTAAAATTCGTAGATCAGACACGTGATTACATTGGAAAGAGCCGTTCAAAGCTGTTCGGGCGAAATCTGTTTAATCTGCTTTCTATTAGAAACAGAAATACTGATTAAAGTAATATCGACTGACTGCATAGAGCACAACAACATTTCCACGTTGTTTCTATACAATATGTTCTTTGCAAGCTGCTAATGAAACCTACTTCTGCAGCATGATTTGTCCGGAAAAAAGAAGTGGTTGTCACCGGACAATCATTATTATCAACGGTCAGCATCCTGTATAAAAGAGAATCGACGGGTGAGGATGTCTTTTTTCGAGAAATCCTCCACTGAGGAGTACCCGACTCGATGCCAAGACGATGACGCCTCATCGAGAAGACGAACAACTGTGGACCACCAACTCGGACCATGCGCTGTGAAGGAGACAAAAACGTCAAAAAGCTGCCCGAATAAAAATTGTTTATCAACCTCGTGCAAACTTTATCAAAGAACGAGTAAATATAGGTTACAGGCTATTCAAGAAACAATCTTCAGCGATTCCAACAATTTTTCTGCAGTCACTTTTGGGAATCGGTCAGCTGCAGTTATAACGATGTCATTTAATAAGCGTAATTCGTTGATCCAATCGTTGACGGGCCCACTTCGAGCCATCCTTTTAAGAGGAGAATAGGCATCAGACTTATTTGGGAAACGGTTTTCCCACTCACAACAACTACGAGCGAACTACCTACACCAACACCTAGGAGAGACGGCTTGGAATACTTGAGGAATACGGCTATCCCACTCGATCATCATTCAAGGAACTTCGTAATGACAAAGAAAGTTCCCTCAGTAACCATTGAAGCTACACCCAAATTTCGAAGATCTTCGTGGATGGTCCATTTAATTAAGCGGATTGAATGAAAGACAGTGCTGGAATTCGCACAAATTATGCGGTCTAGGGAACACATGTGAGAATAAGTCAGCCCAGTACTTTGGCAATACATTAATTATGTAGGATTCGCCCGATATTTCCGCATTTTCTAGGCTTCGCTAGACTAAAATGGACATTGTCCTGTAGTTTCCACCGACCAACTGGAATGATCTGATTAATGCAGAATTACGAAGACCCACACATAATTTCTGCATCTAGTGCTGGATTAACACCTGCGGCAAAGCACCTCATAGGCGTATAGGTTGTCTGCACAGTAACCTGTTGTAAAATTGCCGATAATATAGCTCCTCCGATTCCCGCTCTACGACCCTGTTCTTCCAAGGCATCAAAAACCTGAAAACAATTCCGACAAAGAAAAATAAATTCTTCTAAAATTAAGGCTCAAAGACCGTACAGTAGGTACTTACTGCATGCATTACAAGGTTTTGTATGGACGCTCTAACTGCTGCTTCGCTACCCAAAATATTAGAGAGCTGTGCAGCAACGTTAGCTGTTGGTGTCCACGTGAACCCCACTGGCAGAGTGTATCCCGTGATGACGAAATTCACAGTTCTTTCTGAAATGACCCTAACATGGTGTTTTGTAAAGGCAACTTGTGAGAAATTGAAAAAAAGTTCAGAAACGGCGGTGGAAACTCATCTTTACCTTGTCCTTGTGGCGTTACAGCACATCCTTTTACATCCGAGATGATCGACAGACAAACAAAGAGAGAATGGCAAAGAACCTTTAGCCAATTTATCGCGAAACTCATTGTAAAGATAAGCTGGAGTAGTTCTGAAAAAGTCCAGGTGTTCAAGAAATCAATTGAAATGTCTTACCCTTCACTTTTTTTCACGAAGCGCTATATGGTATGCTGTAAGGTTTTAACTTCTAAAATACAAACGTACTTATGTGAAAACCACATAAATGAAATACTGCGAGTATAACATGAAACTCATGCAAACGCCTTCACGGTTTTGATCACAAATATTGACTTGCTGAGGAAAAAAAGCAGACAAGAAAGCATCGTCCTAACGGTAAAAAAATAAGAGCAACTCTGGGAAGCATCAGAAACGCAGAAAAATCTTATAATTAAGCAGTTCGTAGAAGACAATTTTGGTTTCGAAGAAGGCTCCAATGTATGACAAAACACTTGCTTCAACGCCGTAAAACATCCAAACTCCTCTTAAGCGTTTCTCATGGAGAGCTTTCACTCAAAATAAATTAGGCTTCTTATATGAGATTTTGTTAACGAACATATGCGACAGTCTTCGTCTCTTCGACACTTTTATTGGTGAAACCCTTCTTTAAACCAAGCGGGAACACCTTTGTCAAAAAATGAGATCGAAGATGTCGTGCCATTCCTACTTATCGGAGAGGACTGTGTAGAACGCTGTTGTGTGGATGAACTCCAATGCACCGCTCGGAGACAGAATGGCGAAAAAAAATCCAGCAAAAATATTTCAACGAGGTTAAGTGCAGAAGGTGAGGAAGAAAGAGGGGTGGACAAGGAATCGGACAACTTTCTATACATCAAGTTACAATGCTTTTAATCATCATTCAGAAGGAACAGAGAGTTTTTCTTGTTCCTATTACGATAAAATGCTGGAGATTTGCATAGGCATTCAAGGTGTAACTGAATTTCTCTCCTTTAGCAACGTTTTTGTAGGCCCTCATTCCGCAAAATCTGATGTTTTTTAAAACGCTGACTAATGCCTTTCTGTAGTCCGAAGAAGTGGACAGCGAAGCAAAATTTGATACTGTTTTTGCACGGATATTATATCTTCGTTATAAAACAACGGAATGTTTGAATGAGCCCTCTTCATTACGAATCGTACTAGCGCAGAATATTTCCCTTTTCTTCTCGAGCCACATAAAATTCGTACCAGGCCGTTCCAACGTTTTTGTCATGAGTGGCTCTGAACGCTTCGATAGAAAGGATGTTTGCTATCTTGCAAATATACTACTTCCGAGAGGGTTAGACTGCCTAGAATTGGTACACCAACAATTTTCTTTCGAAGAATATATCGAGCTCTTTCTAGGCGTGTGTTCCTCCAGTAAGAAAAAAACCTTTGTTCGACATCTGCAAGCAATCTTTTGCTACTACCTTGTGGTTGCATTACTCAAAATTCAAAACACAAGGTTGTTTACATTATTAAAACAGCTCTGGAGCTATTAAAAATTGTCGCAAACGCAAAAGCAAAAAAGGTAAAGCACAAAATGTTTTTCTCGCTATCTCCCTTTTCTTTCTCCTTCCCATTCCTCCTCCCTCGCTCTTCTTTTAGGTTGAATGTAACGAGTGTCACTTCAGTCACCTTCAGACTTATACAAAGGTATCATTACAAATTTTCGTTATAGCGCATATAACTGCCTTTGTATTATTAATATTCTATGACTGTCGCATAGTATAAAACCTTTTTTTAAACGGGTTAACACAGCCTGTGAAGTAGACGAAGTCAAAAAGCTCCTCATACCAACTTTTTTTTAATGTTAAACAAGGACCTCTTCTAACCACTTGCAGAATTCTGCAGAAATGTCATTTTTTGTTTCAATGAAACGAATGTGTTGAATGCTGACAATCTGCTATGCAGGTTGTAGATAATAGTCGTCACCTGGTATTATAGAGTACCCAGCTGTTATTAGATGGTCGGTACAAATCTCGTGAACGTCTTTTTTCTTTAATAGGCAGAACGTCACTGCAGAAGCATTTGGAGATAATGAGAAGTTAATATCCCAAACTCTGCGTGCACAATCTCCCTGTCGAAAACAACAATGAATTTTGTTTCGCTTCACAAACTTTGAGCTTTAAAAAAGAAAATGCATAAAGTATGTAAATAAAGAAAGAAGCACTCTCTGCCACTTCAGTTTGGCTTGTTGGCAGATCGTCTCACAACGACCGTTTTTGCTAACTAGCAAAGAATCCATACCGAGAGAGTTTTAAGAATCGATTTTTGCAGCAACACTAAGAATCCCATTTCGCGGATGATTTAGTGACACCGTCAATGTCCAGTAGGTTCAGTAAGAAACTATACGTCTGTACCACTTTGTTCTCAGAATACTACCGCATCGAGCAGCGTCTCTCATCTTCTGTTCGTAGATTTCCAATTTCTTCCTCCTATTCGTGTCATCCCTATTGCTGTATAACCTTTCCACAACATATTCGATAAGTGTGAGTGCTCTTCCATTTGCTTATGTGGATTCCAGTTCTCTTACGAACAGATAAAGGTGATAATTGAGTAGAAAAGTCAACTAACAAACTGCCTCTGGTGTTCAGCGTGAGAAAGAAATATCCTGTCTCAATGTATTAATATTCTCTGTCTACCTCGTCTTGCCACGCTAAGTGCAAGCAAATGAAGTACCGATTGCTACACGACGCATTACCTAAGGTAGATAACACTGGGGGACAGGAATCGGTCAACACTCTATAAAACTATACTGTATAAAAGGTGATCGCTGAGTGAAGTTAACTATTTGAGCGATGTTCCCTCCACTTGATTGAGCTCCATGGGTCAACAGACACCCACATCGCTATAAATGACAAACTGAGGGACATCGACCCAAACCACAGTAACAGTGGCGATTACGAAGACGCCAAAACGTAGACTGAATGAAAACTTTTGTAAAAACTTCGTTTTGGCTTAATGATGTAACAAATTGTCGTCTATCACACTTTATTGTATATTTTGCTCTATATGCCAACTGCTTCACCGATTTCCCTCAAACGAGGAATCCCGATAGCCGGTTAGTCGCCAGGGTACGTGGTGCGTCCCCAGGTGCCGGATAGAGGCTTAATCGAGGACCAAAAGCGAACTTTGCTTCCATGAGACGCAGATGGATCCAGGGGATGGACTCCCTGTTTCTGCCGAGCCGATTTGGCACATATTTTCTGTACTTACGAGATGTATTCATGCACGCGTGTGTGGGTGCATTCCAGTTTATGCGGATTGTATTCCACGAGTCAATCCAGCCAAAAAGCCTGTAATCAAGTGACAGGGAAGTATATGGAAGGCGGTTAAGAGTCGCCTCCAACAAACAAGCTCCATGTGCACTCTGGGAGGGCCTGGCGCTACCCGGGAGTATACCAAGACCCACGTCCAGAGCTCAACAGGCTATATGTGGGCATCAAAAAGCCAAAAACCATAAAAAGATACAGCCCTCATTCCCCTGACCCAGAAAGAGCCCCCAATTCGACAGTTGCGTAGGACGAGTACGGAGAGGCTGCTAAAATCTCAGGCCCAATGGAAGCTGCCTGGTTTGCAAACAACTAAGGTGAAGATCTGTACCAACCGTGCACCGTCACCGTCAATTGCATCCGAGTCCTCGATAGAATACTTCGATCTTCATGCAAGCAAGAAGGATAAGGTACGACGTCACCGGCCTGGCCCAGACGAGACGACGCGACCCACTGAACGCCGACAATGACACCGGAGAAGAACCGTTCCTCGAAACGCGCGACAGTACAGGAATCGGCGGCGTCGGCATTGATTCATTCAAACAACTAACAACCCGAAACGGACGTTTACGATTAAAAAACATGTGGATCAATTCCGGCTTTGACAAACTTCGTCGTTACGCACCGACATCAAACTATGACGAAGAAAAAGTCGAAGCGTTGGACTTGGCGAAGTTCTACAGAGAAGACAATGCATTCTTCAAGGTCACCATTGGAGATTTCAACGCCAAGACTGGACCAAGAAAAACGTCTGAAGAGCATCACATTGGGACCCAAGGATTAGAAGGGAACGAACAGGGTAAGCGGCTGTCTGAGTTTATAACGCCGACCAAGACAATCCATGGTAACTCACAATTCTAGAAGCCCCACCCCTCAGCGCTGGACGTGGGAGTCTCCCAATAGAGAGTACCATAACCAAATAGACCACATCATAGTAAGTAGGTTTTGCCTAAGCGATGTCGCTGTTGTCCCAAAAATTCTACACAGGACCAGACCACCGTCTCCTTCATGCAAGATTCTATTTCTCGCGGAAAGGAGAAAAAAGCCGCTACACTTAAAACCGAAGTCGTACAATCACCATAAACTGGGGCTTATTCAGTTCATTAGTCGGCTGTTGGGAAGATACCGTTGTAGATAACATCGACGAAGAATGCGATTGGCTCATTCAACATCTTCACGTTATCGCCATGAAAGCTGAGAGAGGCGATAAAAGAAGATGTTAAACATAGAAGAGCAGCAGCAATGGTCGAAGCTGCAGAGACTAGGAAAAAGCATTCACAAAGCCAAGACGATTTCACTCCGACGCCCAGACGGAACAGTAACAGCGTCCAGAAAGGCAATGGAGAAAAATCATTCACGAATACTACTCAGATCTCTTCGATAGCCACGTCATTCAAGTATCGCGAGTGAACGAAAGATCGCTCTGTCTCGTATATTCAGTCTTGATAGTCAAGGAGTCCCTACTCAGATATCACCATTCCACAACGATATTAACAGTAACGTCAAAAGAGGGATTTTTTGATCGTTGACGCAGGTAGGAGCTTCGGATCCCTTTGTTTGTGGACCTCCCCAAAGCCGCTCGCTTCTTTCTGGTTAGCTGTGGAGCCAAGTCGTTCAACACGTTGATTTCCCGACCTAGATAGACATAAATGGAGTATTCGGAAATATTCGTTCCACTGAGCTTGAATGCGGCATACGAAACCAATCCGTTCTTCATGAACATCGTTTTTGTGAGATTCAGTTGAAGACCAATCTTTCCACAGGATTTAGCAAAGTCGGCAAGCATACATTCTGCTTGGCTAATGCTTGATGTTATAAGGACGATGTCATCAGCAAAGCGAAGATGATGTAACTGCCGACCATCGATTTTCACTCCAATATTATCCCATTCCAATGTTCGCATGACCTTTCTGGAGGGTGGCGATAAATAATTTTGGCGAGATGCATCGCGTTGCCTAACTACTCTTTTGATGTCAATGTTAATATCGTTGTAGAATACTGATATCTTGGTTGTGAAATTTTTGCACAGCTCACAAAGAATCCTCATGTCCTGAGTAGTTACTCCTTGACTATCGAGCGCTTCTATGACTGCTTCTGTCTCAGTTGAGTCAAATGCCTTCTTTAAATAGATGGAAGTGAGACAGAGCGGTCTTTTGTACTCTTGCGATACTTCAGCGAGTCGTGTTATCGTGTGGATGTGGTTCATCGTGCTAAATCCTTTTCAAAACCCTGATTGCTCATATGGTCTGTCCGTCCAGTGTTCTTTCAATCCTGTTTAGGATGACTCGAGTGAAAAGTTTGTAGACGACAGACGGTAAGCAGATTGGGCGATAGTTGCCGATATCGTGTAGGTCACCCTTCTTGAACATAACAAAGCCTTGCTGGTCTAGCACTGAGTAGGGACCTTGCATTCAGACAGGTCATGTTGAAGAGCCAAGCCAGTGTGTTTACGAGCACTTGCGGAAGGTTCTTCAGGTGTTCTGGTCTTGTCCTGTTTGGACCTAGTGATGTTCGACTTTTCACCGACGAAATGGCATGTCGGATTTCGGAAGGTAGAACCGGTGGTACAACATATCCATCCTCCTCTATTTCATATGACGGAAGGTGGACGTGGCTATCGAAGAGATCTAAGTAGTACGCGCAAATGACTTTCTCCATTGCCTTTCTGGACGCTGTAAATCCCGTTTGGGCGTCGGAGTGCAGTCACCTTGGTCTTGTAATTGGCGAAGCTTCGGTGGGCTTTGCGAATACTTTTTCCCGGCCTCTCCAACTTCGACCAATACTGCTGATCTGCTCTCTTTAAGATCTTCTTTTATCTCCTGTCTGCATTGTTTTGCATGTTCGGACGTCTGTTCGCGGTTGCCTGCAGCTCGTGCGATTCCACGCTGGCGTATCAGCTCGAGTGTTTCTGGAGACAGACGTCTCTTGGTGACTTTCGAACTCTCAGCTTTCATAGCGCTAACGTGAACATGTAGAATAAGCCGATCGTACTCTTCGTCGATGTTGTTGACAACGGCATCTTACCAACAGCCGACTAGCGAATTGAATAAGTCTCAGTTTGCGGTGGTTCTGGGACTTCAGTTTTTGAATTTAGCGGCTTTTTTCTCCTTTCCTCAAGAAATAGAATCTTGCACGAAGGAGGCGATGGTCTGATCCCGTGTAGAATTTTGGGACAACAGCGACATCGGTTAGGCAAAATCTTCTGTTTACTATGATGAGGTCTATTTCGTTATGGTACTCTCCATTGAGAGACTCCCACGTGCAGCGTTGAGGGTAGGGCTTCTGGAATTGCGAGATACCATGGATGGTCTTGATCGCAATCGCTAACCCAGATAGCACCTCACCCTGTTCGTTCTATTCTAATGCATGGGTCCCAATGTGACGTTCTTCAGATGTTCTTCTTGGTCCAGTCTTGGCGTTGAAGTCTCCAACGATGACCTCGAAGAATGTGTGATCTTCTCCGCAGAAGTTCTCTAAGTCCATGTAGAACGCTTCGACTTCTTCTTCGTCATAGTTTGATGTCGGCGCGTAAACGACCAAGATTTTCAAAGCCGGTATTCATCCACATCTTTTTAATCATAAGCGTCCGTTTCGAGTTGTAAGCTGTTCGAATGAATCGATGTTTATGGACAGACTCGTGTTGACGAGAACTTCGACGCCGCCGACTCCTCTACTGTCGCATGCTCCGAGCAATAGTTGTTCTCTTGTGTCTTAGACGGCGTTGAATGGGTGGCGTCGTCTTGTCTCAGCCAGGCCGATGACGTCGTACCTTATCCTTCTTGCTTGCATGAGCAAGTCTTCTATCGAGGACTCAGATGCAAGTGTACGTGCATTGTAGGTACATATCGTCACCATAGATTCTTTCGCAATGCAGTGCAGGTTCCACTGGCGCTGAGATTTCTAGCAGCCCTCACCGTACTCGTCCTATCCCAACGCTGTCCCGAATTTGGGAGGGCTTTTTTGGGGTGCCAGGGCAATGAAGCCCGTTTCTTCTACTGTTTTCAAACTTTTTGATATCCCACGTTTAGCTTGCTGGGCTCAGAGCTCAGGACGTGGGGGTTGGGTATACTCACGGGTAGCTTGCCAGGTTCTCCCAGAGTGGAAATGGAGCTTATTTGTCGGGGGCGACTCTAACCGCCTCCCATATACTTCCCTGTCTGTCACTTGGTTGCAGGCTTTTGGCCGAATTGACTCGTAGAATACAATCCGCATAGGCGAGAACGCACCCACGCACGCATGCATGAATACGCCTAGCACATACAGAAACAATGCACCAAATCGACGCAGCAGAAACAGGGAGTCCATCCCCCGGATCCACCTGCATCTCAGGGAAGCAAAGGTCGCTTTTGGTCCGCGATTAATCCCCTGTCCGCCACCTGGGGACGCGCCACGTAGCCTCGCGTCTAATCAGCTCGAGATCCCTCATATGAAGGAGATCCGTGGATCTTGGAGAATACACGGAGACGATATCTGAGAAAACTAAGACAACCTTTGAGAAAATGATGACCACCTGTAAGGAAACGGACACTCAGGCCACGATCAATTTAAACTATACGACCACATATACAAAACTGTCGATCAGAGGATAGTCTCAACAGACCGCAGTATACAAACACTGCTCTATTTGATAGAACACCTTGACCAGCATACACGTCGTAAACATGTGGTTTTTGCGCCCCGACATTGAACCAGGGTGTTTTGGCTTTGGCAACCAGCAGGGATTATCCATACCGGCAAAGCCATATGCTAGGGGCATAAACTCTCATGTCGTATTTCATGAGATATGGTTGCCTCCCGACACCGAGAAACAAAGTTATCGTCACCTTGACTAGGTGGGATTCTGACTTAGAGGCGTTCAGTCATAATCCCCTCAGATGTTAGCTTCCGAACCATTGACCGCTCGATCAAGACCATGAACCAAATGTCTGAACCTGCTGTTCCTCTCGTACTAAGCAGGATTACTATCGCAACAATATGTCAACAGTAGGGTAAAACTAACCTGTCTCACGACGGTCTAAACCCAGCTCACGTTCCCTATTAGTGGGTGAACAATCCAACGCTTGGCGAATTCTGCTTCGCAATGATAGGAAGAGCCGACATCGAAGGATCAAAAAAGCAACGTCGCTATGGACGCTTGGCTGCCACAAGCCAGTTATCCCTGTGGTAACTTTTCTGACACCTCTTACCAGAAACTCTCTGGATTAAAAGGATCGATAGGCCACGCTTTCGCGGTCTATACTCGTACTGAAAGTCAAGATCAAGCGAGCTTTTGCCCTTTTGCTCTACGAGAGGTTTCCGTCCTCTCTGAGCTAGCCTTAGGACACCTGCGTTACAGTTTGACAGATGTACCGCCCCAGTCAAACTCCCCGCCTGACAATGTCTTCGGCGAGAGTCGTAATGCCACCATGTGACTTTACTTAACACAAATAAATAAAGAGTCGTGAAACTCAATTCTCTTTTCACCGAATAAGTAAAGAATCGATGAAAGTGGTGGTATTTCATTGACGATCATGCGCGAACACGATCTCCCACCTATGCTACACCTCTCATGATTCTTCACAATGTCAAACTAGAGTCAAGCTCAACAGGGTCTTCTTTCCCCGCTATTTTTGCCAAGCCCGTTCCCTTGGCTGTGGTTTCGCTAGATAGTAGTTAGGGACAGTGGGAATCTCGTTAATCCATTCATGCGCGTCAGTAGTTAGCTGACGAGGCATTTGGCTACCTTAAGAGAGTCATAGTTACTCCCGCCGTTTACCCGCGCTTACTCGAATTACTACGATTTAACATTCAGAGCACTGGGCAGAAATCAGAGACAGTAAACGTCCGCAAGGACCATCTGTCTCCTCTGTTTTAATTAGACAGTCGGATTCCCCGAGTCCGTACCAGTTCCAGTTCGACCGTTTTGATGGTCGATCAGGATACTAAGCCCGAAGGCAAAGCACACACCTGTAAACGTCCACAAGGTGGTCATATCACTAGTCCAGCGTCAGCGCGCTTCACACGCACATCTGCCGGCCACGGACGAAAACCGCACATGCATCAATTAACAGGCCAACCGACCCGGTCACTGGAGCCAATCCTTTTCCCGAAGTTACGGATCTAATTTGCCGACTTCCCTTACCTACATTATTCTATCGACTAGAGGCTGTTCACCTTGGAGACCTGATGCGGATATCGGTACGATGTAGCACAGATTACTAGCCTTCCTTGATTTTTCAAGCGATCGTCCGGAGAGCACGAGACATCACAGAAACCGCGATGCTTTACGGAAACAACGTCCCTATCTACGGCTGAACCGATTCCAGGGAAGTCCCGTTCCTTAACTAGAGAAGAGGACACTAGTTCGATCTCTGAGCGACGTAATCAAGTTCGAATGCGTGACCGCGCAAGCGACTCATACGAATCACAATCTCTGTGTCTACGTTAGGGGAATATTAACCCTATTCCCTTTTTGATATCCGACAGAAAAGTGAACTTTTTTCTTCTCAATGATACATAGCATAAGCCAGTATCTTTGGAACGACTGACCCACATTCAACTACTGTTCACGTGGAACCCTTCTCCACTTCAGTCTTCAAGGGTCGAACTTAAATATTTGCTACTACCACCGAGATCTGCACTGACGGAAACTCCAGCTAGGCCTAACGCCTTCATCGCAACCGCCACGACCCTCTTACTCGTTGCTGCCAGGCGTATATATGTTTTACACAACATGCACATATGCCAGCAACGGTTGGGTATAGGTCTTTCACTCAAGCGCCGTCCGTTTTCACGGCTAGTTGATTTCGGCAGGTGAGGAGTTTCGGCCTGAGTAGTATGGTTCCAAAGCTGAAACTTAAAGAAATTGACGAATGGCACCACCAGGAGTAGAGCTTGCGGCTTAATTTGACTCAACACGGGAAAACTCATCTGCCCGGACACCGTAAGCGTTGACAGTCTGAAAGCTCTTTTCTCGATTTGGTGGTTGGTGGTGCATAGCCGTTCTTAGTTGGTGGAGCGATTTGTCTGGTTTATTCCGATAACGAGCGAGATTCTAGCCTGCTAAATAGTGACTAGATTACTGTATCTAGTCTATTTCTTAGAGAGATAAGCTGTGTTTAGCCGCACAAGATTAAGCGATAACAGGTCTGTTATGCCATTAGATGTCCTGGGCTGCACGCGATACAATGGAAGAATCAACTAGCCTGTCCATTACCGAAAGGTATTGGTAAACCGTTGAAACTCTTCCGTGACCGGGATAGGGAATTGTAATTATTTCCTTGAACGAGGAATTCCCAGTAAGTGTGAGTCACCAGCTCACGCTGATTACGTCCCCTGCCATTTGTGCACACTACCCGTCGCTGTACAGGACTGAGCTGTCTCGGAAGCACTGCGGACTACTGTATTAAGACTTTATAAGACTTTCGGGTCGCGATATGGCGGTTGAACCGGGTAAAAGTCGTAACAAGGTATCTGTAGGTGAACCTGCAGATGGATCATCATCGTTGTGTGATGCGATGTGCGGATGGTTGACGGAGGAATGATCAACCAGAAACCAACATGCGTCACCATATTTATTGGCTGCTATGTCGCGAAAGTTGGTGCTATCGCAACATCATTAAAGCTCAACATACAAGATGTCTACGTATAAGCATGAGTCGTTCTAGAGTGACGGTTGTGACTATTTATACGATCGAAGGCATACACACAAACTGTCGCGCATGTATGAATTAATGATGCGATTTGTTTCGTGAATGTGTGAAGACTTAATGAGCATTGCATGAATGCCACCTTGAATTGCTATAGTTGTTCATGTTGCTTTCATTGTCGATGTTGATGCCGATTTTTGCCGTTGACATCGGAGTGAGACATCGACAATGACTGAGTAGTTAGTTAATAATTATAGTAGTTACGTTGGTGATTATGCATGATGTAGATAAGCGTAATATGTGGCGTGTTTTATTCGTTGTCTTCTAGAGATGGCGGATAGTATCGCATATCTATGCCCATGTGCCACCTGATTAACAGGGAATCTTAATGACCCTGGCATAATGTGTGAATGAGCGCCAACATAGCAGAAACAGAATTTCTATACGTGAAATACGTATTCGCATATGTATATATGTGTGTATGGAAACTGATATCCTAGGTTCAGCGATGGATCGGTCGATTAGCGTATCGGTGAAAAAACGCAGCTAGCTGTGTTATTTACCACGAATTGCAGACTCTTAGAGTAGTGAGATTTTGAACACCCTAGCGTCGTTGGGTTTTCCCTTCGGCACATCTGGTTCAGAGTTGTTAAAAAATTGGAACCTGTAAGAGTTTCAATTTTTAACAACTTTCTCTTTAATACTTGTAATAATAACTTTTAGCAATTTTTAACAAAAGAAAAGGGAGTCTGTCCCCCTAGATGAACCTGCACCTCAGGAAAGCAAACGTCGCGTTAGGTCAGCAATTAACCCCTATCCCGCCACGTGAGGACGTTTCACATTGTAAATCCGACGGCTTCAAGATAGAGCAGTTGATGGCTCTCTTAAAAGAATGCTTGATCTGCTCAATGTTCAGATGCTCCGGAAAAGTGCCATGCTCAAATAAGAGGGTTGGCAATGGGACAGCAACTGGCACCAAGTCTTGCCTTTGCATTTATGTCTAAGGTGGAAGCACCAGTGACCGATCTCGGGCCGTTACTCTACTGTAGACATATACATGATTGTTTTGTCCTTTGCTCAACACAAGAGGAAATGGACAAATGTTTCGAGTTGTTGAACGAACAGTCAGAATATATCAAGTTTACCCGAGAGAAACCAAAAGAAAAGTGGCTTCCATTCCTGAACGTCCAAATTAACCTGTCAGAAAATGGCTACATTACAAAATGGTACCGAAAGCCAATTAGTAAAAACATCTTTGTTCATTACCTCTCCTCTCACCCCTCTCACATGAAAAGGGCGCTGGTAAGAAACATGTTTCGAACAGCAACCAACGTGTGCACGGGAAGAGAGCAGAGAGAGGAGTCCCGGAACTTGGCACGGCAAATAGCTATTTCTAATGGCTACGAAACTGTAGCTCGTGATAGGTGTAGGGGAAATCCCTAGGCCCCTAAACGACAACTCTAGCGATAAAAAGGACCCGTTTATCCTACCCTTCATCTCAAATGATGTAAGTGCGGCTATAAAACGCTGCTTAAGAAGGGCGGATCTTGAGAATTCGGTAAACGTAGTTGAAATACCACCTAGTACTCCTAGGCGCCAGCTAGTTCGTAACCGCCTATATGAACGTCTATGTGCAACGCAAAATTGCATAATTTGCCCCTAATGGTTGATGACAGTGATTGCATGAGCTCGGATACAGTTTAACTAATCTCCTGTAAGGCGTGCGGAGAGAAACACATTGGCGAAACGGGTAGACCACTCTGTGTCCGCATAAAAGAACACCTTGTCGGCAAACGTAAACCAAATACCCCACTAGGCACGTATAGGACCCAGAGACATAACGGGGAGGACTTAGAAGTACGTGTCCCGATCCTCGCATAGGAATGGTGAACACAAGTGCGCAAAACTCTCGAGGCGATCTGGATCAATTCCAGAAATCCGAAAATGAACCGCAGTGAAGAATGCCTCATTATCACCCGTGATATTGGGCAATATATAAACCTATTATTTCTGATGAGAGGGGCACATTACGCTTCCATGTGAATTCTGTGCGGCTGGTCTCCACGCGACATATTCAGTGGAAGATTCATAGAAAGCGGTGAGTCTGCAATGACTCTGTGTTCAATGTGATTGAAATCTTGGTTTAGCGTTTTCTCTGTTTGGTTATGAAGGTGTTTGGCCGAATAGATTGCTGTCAGCTTGACCTTTCCAGGCTTTGACGAAGGCGAAATCCGCCGAAACGTCAGCTTATTCGTGAATAAAGAATAAAATAACACCTCGCGTTTGCTCAACAAGAATACGAAGTTTCACGTTGTATCGGAACTAAATGGCATAGGATCTCTCTATGAGGAAGATCCATGTTTTAGTTTGTACAGGTTCTCAAAAAAGAAGAGTGTTTATGACCAGTGCCTAATTGGAGAGGAAGTCGTCATTGATCATGTGCGGTGAAATACGACCGAGCTATGGTCGATAGAACATCTAAGAACGTCAAAAGCGTTCAAGACTTGTAAAGGATGGTAAATGTGCGAAACAGAAACATCAGTTATCATTACTCCTCATTAGCAACTGTCTATGTGTCATTCGGTCGGTAAAAAAAGAGGAAAAATCGAGGTGGAATCCACATAACCACTTATATTTGTGCTGAACAGGCGCTCTCACGCCAACTATGACACTCCTACCAGCTATGATTAACATCCTCTTCAAAAAGCAACAGTATTCGAAGAAGAATGACCAAACATGCCCAAAAATCTATTTTAATTACAAAGTGTAAAATGCACCTTTTTTCCCCTTTCTTGCTTTTTTCTTTCTTATATCATGACTTTGCTGGAGAAGCTATCCATTGAACGCAATACTCTGTGGAAAAAAAAGACACAACTGGGAAGGAAATGACTGGTGTTTCTCATGCTAGTCAATGTAGCTTCGACAACTGTGACCACACACGACTCATACCATCCAACATTTATCATCGAGGGACTCACCAGTAAAGACTTCGCTTTCTACCAGTACCACACGAGAGCTTCTTAGTGGGTACCACCAACTCGTGTGGTATAAATATGATCATATACTTTCTGCACGAGGTAGTTAAGATACATTTACTACAGTTTTAGAGCAAGTAAAGTTAGCACTTTTTAGCAAGAGAGTAATCACGGGTAATTTTGAAGGAACTGTGCTGAAGGTATGAAGCATGCACCAGTCACCTTGATCAGCCCACCACCTGTTATATACACATGGTCTTTCTGTAAAAGGCGAGCACTCACTGCCTCTTATGACTCCCAACTCAGTTCATCGCAGAATAGGCACAGATCTATACGAATGATTAAACCCATATGCATATAGGGAAAAAAATAATACGTACACACAAAACACGTAAACAATCTTAACGCAGAACGCGCAGAACAGACGGACAATGTAAATCCGACCGAATTTCAGTAGAATGCGGTCTCACTCGATCACGTTTATCTCCCCATCTAAAACCTATACTTCCAATGCCGCCTCATAACAAGGTGGATCGATATCCCTGAGCAACGACCTAGGACTGGATTCACATCTACAGTGTTGCTTTTGACGATATCGCAGTTCAGAAACGCAGAACCAACAACTTCTGTTTTACTTTAACTAAAGAATAACAGTCCAAAAGCATATCTAGACGAATAAAGAAAAGTATACAATTGACATAAGGATTGCAATAAGGGATTGAGGACGAAATGGTATACAACAAACGTAACGCTCCAAACAGAAGTGCACTAACCCTTTACAATATGTTAATAACAGTGGGAGGCCAAGTTCGTATAATTTGTACCTAATTATTATAAATGCTATTTCGACAATTCATATCACTAGTGTAGATACATACACTACCATTCTTCTAGAAAGACAATACTTGAGAATAGAGGGCTATTCAGAATTTAAAACGATTATTTTACCAAGTTTATGCTCAGAACTGCCCGAACATTTACAATGAGACATGCTTAAGACAAAATAAACTGAACAAAAACAAAAATTACACGCTTGCACATTCTTAGATAACAAAAAGAAATGCGGATGTAGTTGAAAAGTTAGTAGGAGATAGTCTGAAACTGTGAGAAGGAAGATAAGTGATACACTAGGCTGTTCAAAAACTAATACAGGATTTCTAGTTTTACTTCCCTTCAATACGAGTTAGCAATAATTTTTTCTTTCAAATGCATTTTATGGTCTTTTTTGTATAATTGAATTACAACATAAATTTTGCTGCTGAAAAATTTTTAAGAATACAAGTTCAGACGTCAAAACGATGACCTCGACAAATGTACTTCTGCGAATTCAAACCCGAGAACGAGAACTTGCAGAATTTGATGTGAGCATCTGAATCATTTTAGATGCATATGAAGAGAAGTGGAAAACAGAAGGAGCTCAACAAATGGGTGCAGCCCGAATTGAGTGGTGTTTCTAAACGAAAACCGGGGG
Source organism: Angiostrongylus vasorum (assembly GCA_018806985.1). Taxonomy (NCBI): domain Eukaryota; kingdom Metazoa; phylum Nematoda; class Chromadorea; order Rhabditida; family Metastrongylidae; genus Angiostrongylus; species Angiostrongylus vasorum. The sequence goes on along the minus strand of JADANN010000016.1, from coordinate 142,752 downwards.
TAAACGCCGCACTGACGACGATGCAAGGTCGAAGAAGCCGGGCTGCGAAACTCTGCCTCATCCACGGTCCTACCGACGACCTCCTCTTCAAGAATGTCGACAACGCACTGTGTTAAAATGCTTCAGAGACGAACCCGAGGCCGAAACTTCCTTCAGTGACTTCATCGTCTCAATGACATACAGGAACTCAAGCAGTGTGAATAAATAAATACGTTTCACATTGTAGAGAATACCGGAATTCTAGTGGTTTTTATTACGACTAATAAGGTTTGTTCAGAGTTGAGGTGTTCCACTTTAAAAATAAATGATGAAAATCCTGCATTGATTTTCGAACACCATAGTATGTACATAATCAACATATAAATTCAATGCTGCATAGCCTTCATATCCATCCTACGTTTGTAAATATCTGTGGGAACTCCCCTAGACTCATCATCGCTTCCCGACTCAACTCGTTTTCTCTTTGCACCTGTAGTCGAAGTAACAGCTGCTGATGGATAGTCCATAAGATGTGTAGAAACAAAACGAGGGTCAGGAGTTGTGGCAAGAAGCTGATACATGTCTTTGCGAACATCATCTACTCTCAATGGACCAACCATTGTACCATTCTCAAGCTTCACCTTTTTATCCACCACGGGACCAATAGTCAGCTGCGTCTTGCTAATATGATCTATAAAGAGATCAACGGAAACGAATGGTCCTTGGAAGGTCCACGGCGGCGGTAACAGTGAAATAAGCTCGGCAACAGCAGGCGGGGGAGGAAAAACACCACCAGGTATGGGATGAAAAGATGCCGCACTGTTCGCCTTTGGTTTGAAAGGAATCATTTGATCAATATCAGGACGAGGATACCCTCCAATTTCAAGCTGCACACTTGACCCACCACCCATTACCACACTTGCTGCCTGGGGGGTTGGCAAATTTCGTTGTGGCGCCATTAAAGAACCTGTGGAGACGCCTGTCATACCACCAATCATACCAGTATTGGACTTATTATAACCCATGAGTTTCAACTGATCCAATGTGCACGGAACAAGGTTCAGAAACCGATATCTATCAATCAACATTAACGTTGTCCCCTCATCTCTGCCGCCAGTAACAGCAGCTTTGCGTCTTTCGTCAACTTTAAGAGTACTAGCCAAATCACCCACTAGAGACTCAAATTCCAGATATCGATCCCAAATATCGGACGACTTTTCCGGCGAAAGGGCTTCAGAAGTAAGAATACGCTCGAACACAACTCGGGTGTTATTATCTTCGTTCAAGTGGGTCAAAAAATCAACGTAAGCGCATGCATATTCTGGTTCATCACCATATTTCTTTAAACCGAGATCAAACACCCGCATAGCCACATCTTTGTCCTTACTGCAGTAGAACTCCATGAGAGCTGCGGCGATAAATACGTGATGCCGACAACGATTATCCTCGCGTGCTCTCTTGAATACCGCTCTCGCTGCTCGAACTCCCTCGGTACGACGAGTAAATTTCATCAGCTGGATGTACGTCAAAGTCGGATCAATATGGTCAATGGCGAGCAGATTATCATAGATCTTCTTAACGTTGTCAAATTTCATTCGTTCTTCCTCAAAATCAGCATATGCAAAGTACAGCAGCTGCGAGTGCTTCATCAAGCCAGAGATTGCTCGATCAAAAAAGCTCTAAAACACAACAGCTGAGTAAGGCCTAAAGTATACTAATTGATAAGTGTGCTCGAAACATCCAAGCTCACGCATAGCTTCAGCAGTCATTTGTTGGGCAAGTTTTACATCGCCTTTTTCTTCCAGTTGTTTACCAGCCTGCTGAAGAAACAATGCCGCTTCATACCACATATCAGGATAATAGCCCAGACACAACAATGATTGTTCGTACGCATAAACCACTAAACAAAGTAGTTTTCTACAACTGGTAAGAAAGAAGTAACTTAGAAACATGAACAGAGCTACAATACGACGATCGACACTTACCACGTTTTGCAAACTGCCCATATTCTTCGGTCTCCATAGGATTGCTCTTCTCCCACTGGATATACTTCTTCCACATCTCCACCTAATAACAGTCGAATTTTAACAAAATTTCTCAACGTAGAAAATTCAAGCACAAATCCAATATTGTAGTAGAACTCCAATCCGTAGTTAGACCCACCTGTTTCATTTCAGGAGCAGTGCCACGAGGAGGAACAGAAACAGCCTGCCGATTGACACCCCGAGTTACAGCTTCTAGTTGTTTGGCAATTTTCTTGGAAACCTTGAACATACTCCTTCGCATAAGTCAAAAAAAGTTTGCTATTCAATCTGAGAAAAACAATACATTGTTACACACCTGATATTCCTTATTACGCTCTGAAATTAGTTTCTCCGCGAGAGTTGGATTGATACTCTTTTCGTAGTTACAGTAATCAGACCACAGCGATTCTATATTTACCATCGGTGTAGAAATTCCACGCTGATAAATCTTCCGCACTGCAGAAATTCTCTGGTTTTCCGCATACTGTCCAACGGCAGGGCTGTAAAGCAACGCAGTGAAACAGTAACAAATGCGTCCACCATCACAGCAAAAAAGTTGCAGGTTTGGTCAGGAGATATATTGTGGAGAAACAATATTTTAAGACACACTGGACCCAAGGAACTTTTATTATAAAAGTCAACTTTAAAGTCGCTCGACGTTTTCACCAGAACCCCAGCTAAGAGTAAACCAATACCAGGATCCACCACCGTCCTGATATCAATCTAATCGTATGGTGGCGAATCTCGCTCTAGTCCACAAGGGCCGCAACTGTCTGTGGTGGTGACGGACCTGGGGGAAGATTTTAGTTAGGCTCACCTCGGGACCCGAGGGAACGATAGTGACTAAACTAGCAAAATTCCAAAAAAATGGAAATTATGCTGGGCCCACAAAATCACTGAAGACGGGCCATCCCAGTATCCAAGTAAGTAGGTAACTTTGGAAACCACTATTGAAAGCAAGAATGAAAGTGGTTTTAATAGGTAAAAAACAGTCGTTATTTAACTTACACAGTCTTTAAGAATGAGATGTAATCCGAATAGATGGAGTACGAGTTCATGTCAAGCCCAACCTTATCCAGAGCAAAATCATACGCCTTAGCCATTTTCTCTCTAAACGTCAGTGTAAAAAGTTTAAGTGCGAAACAAGATGTTATGAAAAAACAACTGTTTACGTAGAAACAAGAAAAAACACTCACCTAAAAGAACTCAGATGACCCTTTGTCTCTCGTACATAGAAAACGTAACACTTCCAAAGGTCAATATTTAAGACCTTTACCAAACAACGGTTGAATAACTAAAATGTCATATCATTTATACTTGTAACTATGGAAACATCCAAGCAGAAACAACCATATAACCTACGTTCTCGACATTCTCGAAGTTTTTTCCACGGAGCTGAAAGGAAACAAAAATGACGTGTTAATTTTTACATTCAAAACGATAGATACTTTGTTACATAACAAACAAAGAATAAAATCACCTGCTCATGAATAGATTATTGAAGCACATAAAGTCTAACCATCCACAAATCCACAAACATTGTGGATTCATTGGCCTTCAGATGAAGCAGGCCTTGAATACCAGCTCCTGCCAGCTCCACATAATGATGTGGACGAGAGAACGTTTCTCATTTGTTTAATTCTGACTCCTCTATTCAACATACTACTTCGATATCGGCCAATAATATTTATTCGCAATGCATTCGATGATTACCAGAAAAAGCGAAACTACTACGAAACTACGGAATGTGCTGCCGACAAGCAAATATTTATTGTTCAAGGGAATGGGAGAACAGGGGGAACAAGAAAGAAAGAAGTGAAAGAAGATGTGGCGTCCGCTATCGGATAGCCGGGGTGAGACATGACATGAACAGAGCCGCAAGATAGCCAACTGCAACATGAGCAGAATCACTCACGGTTGAACCGGTTGATGTTCGCATTCATGTTCGATGTACGCTTTCCAGTATCGTCCAGCATTCGGGAATTGAGTCACCAATTTTTCATAGAAATTCCGAGCTTGGTCTATCGGTCTGGCCTACAATGCTCAGACTTGCGAACAACTACGTCCAGGAAATCGTATCTAATCAGAATATACCTATACCTCTATATACCCGTAACCATAATATAGCATATAGTAATAAGTAACAGTGCACTATATAGTAAATAAAATAGTATATATAACGTAATTTTTCACGACAGGCTATGATGTGAAATACAACCACAACGAAGCTGAGATATTCGCAAAACTTGGACCCCCGACCGGATCGAACCACGACTACGCTTTCCGGGGCCTGCGTATTACACACTGCGCCACGGAGGCCCTTGCTTTGCATTTCTCTCAGATAGTTTCCTATCTAACGCTGCCATCGGCAATCACACGTCAGCAGGATTGATCTGGGAAGCCCAAATCGGCATTAAACCTATTTAAGCTGAAGCTCTAGTCGAAATCATAATGCACATATATATATATATATATATATATATATATATATATATATATATATATATGTATATACACTATATACATAGTATGTCAGTGTACAATAGTAAAAACATAATATACCTGTGACTCTCTAAGAATCAGATTCCATGCATCTATATCGAAAGGATTCAGCTCAATTCTTCTTTCAGGCGTTAATATCGAAGAGCCTGCCATCACTAAAACTACTTAGCTACATGTAGATGTGAAGAAGTAGTAGCAATGTTCCACGTGAACCTATGGAATACAGAAGAACTAACTACTAACAAGACACGAAGGAAAAACAGAAAAAAAAGAAAAAAAGAAATGAATTTTTGTCAGAGTAAACTATTGGAAAACGAATGCAGTAGAACAATGGAGTGCTGAAGATAAGTTTTAGAAGTCAGCAGGCAAAAGTTAGCTAAGGACTTAAACCTACGTCTTATGCCTAACATATAGAACGTTCATCACTGAACAGAAGTAGTCGTATAAAAGTGCTCACAAATACTTACAAGAATATTAGGTGGCACTTGTAAGTACTGTAAATGTTAAAAAATAACAACAAGCACTACTTATAGGCCCTAAAAAGATCTCAACAATTACATTAACGCACTTAAGAAGTGAAATTGCAGGCGAAGCCTAACCAACATAAGGACGCACTACGCACATAGCACACATAGCAAATTACCGTAACCCTTAAAATGTTTCTCTAATTTTAGGCTCAGGTTGGTCAGCATTGGAAATCCTAATAACTGCTGGTATTTATTGCTTTTTTATTACTGTGGAACTTATAAACGTTAAGCGTTAACAGGTTAACAGTCATAATAAACGTTATTCTGACAGTACTTGTATAAGGGAAGCTGCAAACGTCCAATTCCGCTTCTTAGAAACTACTTCAGAAGCGACTATTTTTCGGTCTCCAGAAATCTTATGCGATAAAATCCCCAAAAAAAAACAAAGACTTGGCTTCGATCACCCTTCACTTACATTTCGTATTTTATTTTTACATTTCTGGACACCGCTCCCAACGGTTTAACGCCTTATCATGGCTCGGAGGTGTTCCTGGATGTCGGGCTGCGATGTACAGCGGTGGTGTTTGTCTCCCCAGCAGAGCCTGCCAAACTGCGGATTCCGGCGTTTCCATTAGGAAGCCTAGCTAAGAGTAAACCAATACCAGGATCCACCACCGTCCTGCTCTCAGACTCCTCGCATGGTGGCAAATCTCCCTCTAATCCACAACGACGGCGACGGCCTGTGGTGGTGACGACCTGGGGCAAACGTTGGTTAGTCTGACTACGGGACTCCAGGGATCCACAATGGCTAAACAAGGGGAACTCCGAAAAACTGGAAATTATACTGGAGCCCGCGCAACCAATTAGGTCCGGTTCTACAGGTATCCAAGTATCCAAGTATTTCTGAGCACCACGACCACTTCTAATGTCTCCAGGAACACCATGTAAGGAGGGCCCACATAATATGTGGATAGAAATTGGTTTGACTAATAACATTCTTTAAAAAACACCTTTTAAGTAAGATACAACCACTATGACGCTGATATTTGCAGAAGCTGGACCCAAGACCAGATTCGAACTAGCGATCGCACTTTCCGGGAGCTCAGGTGTTAGCCACTGCACCACTGTAGCCTTTGCTTTGCGTTTTTGTCAGCCAGTTTTTTTTCTTTTTTTTGTCTTTCTACTGTTATTTAACTCCTTGTTCGACGTCTTAATAGCGATAGTCCACCATCCAACACTAATATCCACATGTGCAGTACACGTATGATTTCCGATTCGATCCCATACTTGGCCGATCAAGTCCTTCATTTCTCCAGAACCACCAAATTGTCGCCGGAATGGTCTGTGGAAAGCTCCCTTTCGTCCATAAAGGCCTGACACTGCTTGTATTGAAGACCCTGTAACGCCCTAGCACGGCTATCTCAGAACTCTGAGGGAGGTTGAGCTCAACCAGCCCTAAACAGCATTCAAAAAAAGAATGCCAAAGAATCCATAACTGCTATTCGAACCTACGCAGAAACTCGAACAGCTCCGTTGGTGAATGGGAATCAAGGCGACGAAATGCATGGAAGTGCTGAGATCTGTGCAATATATGTGTGGGGTTGCACGAATACTTAGATGGACCGTCTTCAGAAGTAATGTGTCCCAGCACACTTTCCGATCTTGTCTCTCTCATACGCCGTCCACGGTAGTAGTCTGATCCGGACGTACTTTGAGATCTGCAAATCGTTTTCCTCGGTGGATGCAAATGGTCGACGTGAGCCATTGACACTTCACCCTCAACGTGTAGACGCAACTATATCAGCATCCGGAATCATTCCACACAACTGGCCACACACCATAAACAATCAGCCCATCCGCGAACTAAAATTGATCTGTACAACCTATGTTTAACCAACTTTATCCAATCCTTGTTCCTTAAATAATCGGTATGAAGCCGATACGTGGTCCTTAGTTGCATCGCAGAAGGCGCTCCACACACAAAGAGATAAAGTTGGCCACGTAAACTAACTACTTCATTTTCAGATGAATTCACCATTTCCCCAACAATGCTTCCTTATAAATTCCCGGCTACTTTAAAACGCCGAAATCTGTAAAGTGTGCAGTGTTCTTGTCCTCGTAAATATGTTCCAAAACTTTATTCAACAAGAAACAATAACAAAGGATTTAAGCCACACTCTCATCGGTATGCTTCCCTTTGAGTATTCCAATTGCTTTGGCTCGTCCTGCAGCCTTTCGTTCCACCAGATCACGACGATCTTTGTCAAGCTTCAACTTTGTGAGGGCAACCTAAAGTTCACAGCCATGATCAAATACTTACTAAAACAGTCACGGATGCAATCAAGACAAAGAGAACGGCCAAAATTCTGGACTTTGTGGTACTGTCTACACATTTAACATAAATTCCCAATATAAAAAAAAGCTTGGCGTTGATCTATCCCTGAGGGCTGCAGCATGCATTCGAATCCATTAAGCATTGTTTGGATGTGACTGAATGCATATCTGGCCTTTACAATGACTCGCGGTGGCCTACCGATGTATCGAGCCAATGCTGCTATCCTCCCAGACAAATCTGGTACCAATTTGCCAACCTCGGGGAGATGGAAGGATCGCTGAGCCTTGGGCGCGGAGATCGATCCCGTGTATGATGCAGGGCGTCTCCGACCACTGCACTACACGCTCCCCGTTTTCTACATAAATTTTTTAATATAACTAACAAAAACACAGCAAGTGAACGGATAACAAGTAGTGTCATACAGCATAACGGAATGAGAAAAACTCGCAGAAAATAATAGCAAGCGTAACACTGAATACTGAAGGCTCACCTGAAAGTGTTTTTCGTGCACCGGAACTAGTTTAACCAAACCTCACCTTTGACGGGTGGATTCCGATGTGCACAGTAGAGCCATTTCCTTTCTCTCGTGTAATCTTATCGATGTGAATGACAAACTTCTTACGATAGCAACGGATAACGCGCCCAGTGTTTCCTCGATGTCGTCCTCTCATTACAATCACTTCATCATCGACCCTGAAACAAACCTTAGCTTATTTCCAGATATATCCTAAAGTTCTATCGGTATATCCACATTTACAAAACCAATAGTCAGCAACATCCAGCAACTAGCACAAAGGATAGCCACATTGATGCTGAGATATTTACAAAACTCCCGACCGCAAGTATTTGTTGTGGGGACCGAACACGCTATTATTCTTTCGGGTAGCTAACGTGTTCACCACCACACTATGCGGGTTCCTCGTTTCGCCTTTTAGCCGTGTTGAGGAAATAAAAAGTAATTACTAAAGATAACCTTTAGAAACGACACTAGAGTATAAGTCATTATACAAACAAACAGCCTTCTAACCGAATGGGAATCGACCGGATTCCGTGTTTCGCACGAAGCTCCTTAGTTAGAGGTGCAGACATGATACGTCTTCTTTCATGGGAAGGAGCATTGAAATGCTGCTTACGGTTTTTTCCAGAATCCCTGGACACTGCAGGATTGAACTTCATTGTCTAAACCCTGAAAACACGGAACAGTACTAATTCAGTGCTTCTACTGAATAACCTAAACGACCAGTACAAAGAGATGAAGTGAGCGACATAGGAGCGCCACCAGGGTTGGCTGGTTACTGTATCCATTTCCTCTTTCGCTACAGGACCTCCTCAACTTATCCATTACGATCCTTTAACTGTAAACAATCGGTGGACAACGCCAGTTAACGTTACTGTGGAAGTACTAGGACCATGAAGCCTGATGTAAAGGATCGCGATTACATGTATAGGCTCATAATAGGGTAGGTATTACTATTATGGTTTGGTACGCTCGTTCCTAGACCCATATTTCCTTCAGATGTTTAACCTAACTTTAGTTTTAAGGCAGTTATTTTATGATGGACATCAGCAATTGGCTTTATCTCTTGCGCAAGCTATCGGATGTGCAGCTCAACCACCACCACCTTCGGATAAATTGTTCCGCCTGGTGTCTATCGCAAAACAATTCGTCGATGACCCAGAATCGAAGGAGAAACAAGCAAATATGCAAGTAAGGTTTCGCAGAGTTTTCTTTCCTTTCTGTGTAAAAAACCTAAACGTGGAGTGTTGTCTAAACGTTGGGACATTGACGCTTTAGAGCACAAACAGGATTTGTTGTTCATGGGTGTCGCGAAAAAGACCGCATGTAGCACAGTGGTTGGAAGCGTCCCCACAATACACATGGAATCGATCCTCGCACCCGTGGCTCACCAAGCCCTCCATCCCTCTGGGGTCGGCAAAGTAGTACGTCTTCTTTGCGAGGATAACAGCACTGGTTCGATACATCGGCAGGCCACCGCGAATCATTGTAAAGAGAAGATATGTATTCAATCACCTCTAACGATGCTACGAGTGGAGTCGAATGCATGGCGCACTCCCAGGGATTAATCAATGCTGCATTCCAATCATGATTATTGTGTGTTTTGATGGTGGGACACAATCTTAACCCATTTGCGATACTGGGGACACCATGGTGTCCATTTTCATTGCTTGGTGTTCCAGAACTCTTTAACGATATTCGATAGCTAATCGAAGGTGGATCGAAGTAGAAGGTGTGAGAATAGGCAAGCCATTTTCTACACCTAATGATTTACAAAAAAACTTTTATGGAAGGTTCATCGACTGGTAACTTGACTAGCAACTTACTGTTTGTTACTTTATTTTAATCACTGTGTTCGCTGCATGGAGTGTTCAGGTATAAAACGTGCTGAAATAGGCCCACCGTAGGGTGCATAGGACTTCGAAGTTCTAATAGCAATCTATTAGCGTAATAGACCATAGTAACACAGTAAATAACCACAACGGGAACGAACGCGCTGTTGTCCTTTCCGGGGAGTAACGCGTTCACCACCACACCATGCGGGTCCTTCGTTTCGCCTGTCTTACAGCTAGTTTTTTTCGATCTCTCAAAAGATGCTGACATATTCGCAAAACTTAGGCCCCGAGCCAGATCGAACAACGATTACCCTTTCCGGTGGCTAACACGTTAAGTAGTAGCACATATATCGTTTACACCCATAGAACGATAGCTCAAAGTCTCTTCTACAGTCTTGTTCAGAACTCTGAAGCACTCTAGTCGTTGAGAAACTTCCTATTGTTGAAGAACCGGAAAATGAGCAGCAGACGACAAATTGCTCGTGTCGCGAATGAGTATAAACAAGTTTTCTACTGTAGAGTCTTGGGTTCCTTCAGTTTCGTTCCCTTTGTCACTCTTGATATGATTGATATGACGAACATCGTCCAGGACGTCCAGGCACTGAGACGCACCGTTTGCCCCATTCAAGAGTTGCAAAACATCCACCGTTGTGTGTTAAGCTGCATTTGAATCCACGAATATAATAAATTCTTTGGACAACACCTTGTATTTTTTCAGTTCGATGTCCTCTCTGCTGGTTTGGACCTTGAATTTGATGCGGACCTTGTTCCTACTTCTGCAGAACCTTGTAATTATGAAACCATATATCTCACTTCCCACAAATCTGCTTGTCGAACAGCATCTTTTAACAATGATGGTTCGTTTTACTTCAACCTAACAGTTTTTCATTGTTTTCTACAAACGTAGAGAAGAACTGCACCATGCGACAGAGTAGCATATGGGAGCAATCTGTTACTGTTGCTTTTGTTATGTGAATTTAAGAGGAGATGCCTTTCTACGGAGGGGGATTTTTTGTTTTAAAATTTTTTACTTGTAACTAGAGGCCCATCTTTTTTCAGGTACACTAGTGGCTACTGGTTCTGCGGATTGTTCGATAAAGATTTTGGATGTAGAAAGGATGATTGCTAGGGAAGTAAGGGGTGAATTAAGCGAGAATGGTCCGGACGCAAACCATCCAGTTATTCGAACACTGTATGATCATCTTGATGTAGGAAAAAAATTCATTTGTTTTACCTTTTCGTAATGTTTTCTGTGATTAAGAACTACGTTTTTAACTCTTACAGGAAGTCACAGTAGTGTCCTTTCATCCGCGTGAACAAATTCTAGTATCTGGATCCACGGACAAGACTGTGAAATTATTCGACTTTTCAAAAACTGCTGTGAAAAGAGCGATGAAGACGTTATCGGTGGATCTTATGTTGTTCTTCTGATGCAGACTATAGTTTTATTATTTTTTAAAGAAGTAATTTGCTAAGGATTTGTATGTGTTACTCCTTTTGTAGGAAGTTTTCCCCGTTCGAGCGTTATCGTTTCATCCGGGCGGAGAATTTCTTTTGGTGACGACGGATCATCCAACCATTCGCTTGTATAATGTTGAGACAGCGCAGTGTTTTGTTTGTTCTGCCCCAGGAGACCAGCACAAAGACGTTGTGATGGATGTGAATTACTCTGACAACGCTCGGCTCTATGTTACTGGGTCAAAGGACGGAGATGTCAAAGTGTGGGACGGAATCTCAAACCGCTGTGTGGAGACGTTCAGTCGAGCTCATGACGGAGCGGCTATTTGTTCTGCAAAATTCACAAGGAATGGAAAGGTGATGATTGGTTGGTCTTGAAACGTAGTATCCTCTACATATACATATGTGCTTCCTATGCATCATACTTGATACTTGGATGGCCCGTCTTCACAGGTTGTGTGGACCCCAGTACAATTTCCACTTTCCAGATTTTTGCTGGTATAACCATTGTGGTTCCCAGCCTAGCCAAAGTCTGCCCCAGGTCGTCACCACCACAGGCAGTCGGCACCCTTATGGATCAGAGGGAGATTTGTCACCATTGGGACTAGTTTGGTACCAGGACGGTGGTGGATCCTGGTATTGGTTTATTCCTAGCTGGGCTTCCTGATGAGAACGCCGGACTCCTCAGCTTGAATGGATGGATTACTCCGTTGTATATCGCAACCCGACACCTAGGAACACCTCTCAACTATGATGAGGCGGTGAGCCGTTGGGAGGTATATAAAGCTCTACAATATATAAATTTTAGAATTTGGCTGTGGAATTGTGCCTGCCTGGTTACCTAATTCTGAGGGTTCTTGTTTCTGATTGAAGATGACAGAGAGGAATTCATTTCAAAAATAAGTGACTGGTAATATGTTCGTTTTACAGTACATATTGACAAGCGGCATGGATAGCATAGTGAAGCTGTGGGAGTTGTCAACAAATCGGTGTCTTATTGCCTATACCGGTGCTGGAGCCACAGGCAGACAGGAGTTCCCTGTCAAAGCGACCTTTAATCATAACGAGGACTATGGTGAGTTTTTTTTTCAAGTCACAATGACAGTAGTGGTTATTTCTGATTTTTAGCCGATAATGAGCCTTTTACTTTCAATAAAATATGTATCCACCCATAGCAAATCCTAAACCAGCAAATTCATTTGACTGTGAACTTTTATCATTTTACATCATTGAGCACATGGCACATAAGCACCATAGCCTGTTCACTTATACCGGTTGTGTTTCCATTGATTTTTGACCTACTTGAGCCTGAGCTAATAATGTCTTCGTTTGTCCTTTTTGCGTTCGAGAGAAGCCAGTTGGGTCAGGCTATCTCTCTGTAGGGACGCGCTGAACATCATATGTTTCTTCTAGGATATTCCTAAAGACTTCTGACCATCGGGCCCACGGTCTTGATGGAGCAGTGAGCCTCTTGATGTGCGTTTGATATCCTGTAGGATCCAGTTACTAACGAATCTTCTTCACCAGCTGTTGTTTAAACGCATAAACTATCTTACCCACCTAATTTTCGCCATTTTGGCGTGCTTAGGTGCATCTCTAACCACTGTCATTTGACCTAAAACAAAAGTTCTAATTCCCCAGTTTCACTTCCAGTAATGCGACATATTCCCAAAAATGCTGTAGCAGTTACACTTTCGATAGCGCTGAGTGATACTCTATCTAGCTTACGTAACGTGCAGATCTTCAACGTTCAGATTAACACAAAAAGAACTGTAGAGAGAAAAGTCACTTAGACGAACAATAGAAACCTTGTCATTCTGAATTGCAGCAGACTTCTTCACTATACCCATAGAACCATAACTGCCTTTGGTGGTCACATGATCCGATTGTATTCAGCTTCTGCCAAACCGCATACAAGCCACTTTCAACCTGTCGATAGGTAAAAAATGGCTTGTAAAGCAACACCTGGGCTCACATAGAAAGTTGACTTGTTCTGTCTCTGACGATTTTTGTACCAGCGAATAGAATTGAGGGGTTCCGCTAATCCTGTGAAAGAGCACCGAACTAGGTGCATAAATAGCCTTTTGGAATTCTCTCCACGTGGAATCTGTTTCTTCTACTCACTCCTTGTCATCGAATCGCGTATCTTGAGCAGCGCAAGCGAATGAACAATCCGGATATTGCTCAGTACGTTCACATGGTGTACGCAAAAGCGTCCTTAGGTTTGTAGCTTGCGCGTTTGCGTGACAAATTTTGATGGTGTTTCATTAAATTTCAGCTGGGGATTATTTTCGGAGAAATATTAACTAGGTTTTTTTTTCAAATGAAGATGACACTCAGAAGATTCTGTGTACACTTGAGTACATGAATAGCCGCTCTTATAGAATTGTGAGAGAACCAAAACATTTTCCATTTCGCTGGTAATTTGTTGGTTGGGTGAGATCCTTTTCCACAGAATCTCGAGAGCTTTGTCATAATTTCCTAGTGCAAGAGTTCTGATCCTCATTTTGGAAGGGTGGGATCCTGCTGGGGGGAATGGATCTCCACTTTAGATCGCCGCTTAACACCCATATATGAGAAAAAGGTAAACATTTACTTATCACTAATGTTCCAGTGCTTTTCCCAGACGAGAAATCTGGGAGTTTGTGTTCATGGGATGCTCGTAACTCGGATAGAAAACGATTGCTTGCCTTGGGTCACACCGCGGCTACACGTGTCTTCGTCCATTCTCCAACGGCTCCTGCATTTTTAACTGGCAGTGACGATTTTCGAGCACGGTTTTGGTATCGAAAGGGCCCTAGGTTTTAAAAAATGCTTTCTCTTCTTTTTTGTTTTGTTTCGGTAAATTGTTGTTCAATGAGGGATAATGTTTTCTTATGGCATATCTCGAAGATCACATTTTATCGTTTTTTCTTTTCACTTTCCCGTAACACCGAAATGATCGTTACTTCCATTGAACACCACAATGGCGCTAGAGTTTCGATCTTAGTCAGTGTTTCTGCAAAGAACGTGACCTGCTCGTTATAGCTGTGATAAATCTGTCTTCTGTAAGTTGTGTTTGGTGTTTTGTTCACTGCATTGCTGAATGATGCTCCTTTTTGAAATATCGTATGCTATGAAATATAACCATAATGGTGCTGAGATATTTGCAAAACTCCGGGATCGCGGGTGTCTGGGGTGTCGGTCGAACACGCTGTGACTCTTTCCGGGAGCTAACGTGTTCACCCCCCGCCCTCTTGCGAACAAATTGAAAGTGACGGCATCACATAGAGTTTTATTAAAGTGGAAACTCAATAAGTCCATAGCTAAACATGGGAAGCATACTTTTAATTACAGGAGAATTGTAATCCTGGGAATAACCGTGTATTGAGATTCTGTTGTTTCGTTAATAATTGAAGAATCTGAGGAAATCTCTTCTGACTCTTTTTGATCGGAACGGATTTTTTGGCCTTCCAATCGTGGAGGGTTTCATCGCGGCCACTTCGTCTTCCATTAAGCTCTTCTCTGATACTTTGTCCACTATGACCTCTCCCACACTATCTGTAAGGTAGTTAGTTATTGTCACCTTCATATTGCTTATTAAGAATTCTTGGTTTGTAATTGTACAGCGCTAAAGGTTCAGTTTCTCAGTGCGTTTTCCGCTACTTTTTTCTTAAACTGTTTCTATATGGGAAAGAATGATATCCTGTGGAGATTTCATGAATATCTATTTTGTTTCGCAAAATAGTTCACTATTCTTGAAGGTTTTGTCAAAGGTTATAGAAGAAACCTGTGTTGTCCTGTCGACCTCTCTCGTTTTCTGACAGGCTGGTCTTTTCCAGTGGCCACTCTACCAGTTCATTCTGAGCAAAAAATTGATAAAGTAATGTATCATCTGGGATGATTTGCTTAGCCACAATGTTTTGCTTGATCTCTTCTGCCTCTGGTTATTTCAAGTAGAAAAATATTTCTTTAAGTGCCCTCTTATCACTTACTTTTTAAAATTTATATGGTATTCGCAGAGTAATATAGTATGAAACTAAAAAAGCTCTCGGCAGTGATCAATCTCTGAGAGATGCGCCGTGCATTCGACTTCATTAAGCATCGTTGGAAGTGATTGAATGCATATCTGGCCTTTACAATGACTCGCGGTGGCCTAGGATGTATCGAGTCAGTGTTGCTATCCCTCCAGACAAGTCTGGTACCGATTTGCCGACCCCTTAGGGATGGAAGGCTTGATGAATCTCGGGCGCGGGGATCGATCCCATGTGTATTGTAGGGTGCATCCGAAGACTGCGCTACATACCCTTAGTATAGTGTAGAATATAGAATGGTAAAGGAAAAAAATCCTAACTGTTTCTTGATCCACGGCAGAAGATGCAAATGGATCAGTTGGTTTGACACTCATTTCATCATCTGTATCTCCCTTCTGTTCAAACGGTAGGACGAGTTCTGCAAAAACAATGAAAATGACCAGGTTTTTTCTTCGTTTATGACTTCTTATTTAATCTGTCAGATTCGCATATGTTTCTTTGCTTTTCTAAAACCTGTTTTGCTAATACGGAAAAGCCGGAAATAGTAACCCTGGTTAGCCATGAAATCACCCGAATCGCTAGGTGAGCCATTTTTTAAAGCATAACCGTTGACGGCGACATTGGCATACTGAGTATACTGATATGTTTTAGAGTAAATTGACTGGCATAAGTTACTCTTGGTCATGATTTATCTTGTTTTCCGCTGTTTGTCTGTCATATATAGCTTTTTTGTTCCTTACTCGGATACTTGAATGGCCAGTCCACACTGGTTGTACGGGCCCCAGCATAATTTCCATTTCTTCGGAGTTTTTCTGGTTTAGCCGTTGTGGTTCCCAAGGTCAGCCTGGCCAAAGTCTGCCCCCAAGTCGTCTCCACCACAGGTAGTCGCCGGCCTTTGTGGATCAGAGGGAGATTTGCCACCATGCTACTAGTTTGACACTAAGACGGTGGTGGATCCTGGTATTGGCTGACTCTTAGCCGGGCTTCCGGTTGGAAATGTCGGACTCCTCAGCTTGGGGGGTACTGCTGGGAAGATGGACCACGCGCTTTATATCGCAAGCCGACACCCAGGAACACCTTCCAACTACGATAAAGCGTTAAACCGTTGGGAGAGCGTAAAGATTACGTTTGAAAAATTACATATTCGTAACTCTTGTTCTTGTAACTCTTCACTTATTTTGTAGTCATTGCACTTTAGAATATTACATTCACAATCTCCAAGTTTTACGATCAGCACTTTCTAACACACTGTAATCATCACAACAAGCAAGTATTCTGCTGACAGCCTTTTAATTTTCACCTTCTTGTAATGTATTTCAGTGGATTTTGTGTCGTAGCTCTTTACTGCTTCGAAAAGAATGTCTCCGCTTCATTGAATGTTGGCTTGCTCTAGGATCTACCAAGAAAATGGATACTTGAGTCTGTACACGCGTGCACTTTGTACATTTGAATCAAATTTAAGTAGTGGATCTGTTTAGTGTATCTGCAACTTCTAAAGGTTGTTGTCGATGCATAGATCCTTGCTAGAGAGAGTGGATGCCGTGTGTCTTGCATAGCATGAACAAAAAAAAACCCAGTGGAATGGCACTATCTCTCCGTAGTGCACGAGCGAGGCGACTCGCTGATGCAAATGCTTTTGCCAACCCAGTTATCTCATGCGATATCTGCCGACAAGTTTGACAAGCCGACCGATGTTTCATGTTATGTTTCTTTCATCACCTCTTGCATTATCAGCCAGATCCGCCAAATGGAGTTAACTGAACAATTCTTCAAACCTGTCTCGTGGGATCACTTGATAACCAAGAGAACGGCATATGTAATCGG
Organism: Angiostrongylus vasorum; assembly: GCA_018806985.1. Classification (NCBI taxonomy): domain Eukaryota; kingdom Metazoa; phylum Nematoda; class Chromadorea; order Rhabditida; family Metastrongylidae; genus Angiostrongylus; species Angiostrongylus vasorum. Next base: position 125,798 of record JADANN010000016.1, on the reverse strand, counting down.
TACAACTCCAATAACAGCGCAGCCATCATGGCCATGGCAGCCGAACGTCTCCCATCTTAAGGAGGAGACCAGTGATCTCTTCTGCACTTGTGGTTTTTTTTCTTTCCTTTGCAATCGCTGTGATGAATGTACTTATAGTACAGTTTATATGATCCGTCTTCACGTCTACTATGTGGATCCCAGCACTTCTCACATTCGATTCGTTTCCCGCATCCATTGTCCACCAAGATCTTCCAACTTTTATGTGTGGCTTCGGGTGCTGCTTGAGGATTTTCATTTCGTCTTGACTGTCGTGGAATGCTAGAAAAACCGTCTAGTGTCCTGAGATAGCCAGGTTGGAGCGTTCCCAGTTTGATTGCAGAGAGTGATTTTTTTCCCAAGGCAACTCCGGTACCAATTTCCCGACCCCGGAGAGATGAGAGGCTTGGTTGGCCCGAAGCGGAATGGAACTAGCATCATGCTCGTGATGACGGACATACTACCACTGTGCCATTTGCCTCCTATAGTACAATTTACAAAAAAGTACTGCGGAATTGGTAGAAATGCTGTCAAACCGATTAACAAAGAATGACAGGAATGCGATTGTGTGATGACGAAAAAATTCAAGAAGAAAAGTGAGGTCATCACTAAGTCGGTGTACTTCGGTCTGTACGACCTACATATGACTCATCGCGTGAGCGACTGGGAATCTGTCGTCGTCTCATGCACCACAAAAAGTTGGGTGTTGCCGTCAGCCAATGTGTTAAGATGCAAGTTTCAAAGTTGATCTCTTTACCAAAAACATAACATTGGTTGCGAATAAAAACACCGGGGGGTAGTTCATGAAAACAAATCTTACCTGGAGGAAATAGAGGTTCACCGTGCAGCGCTTCCTCATCAAGGGGTACGGCTACGACATCTTGTGGTTCAGGCACATGTAATGGGAGTGGTCGTGCTCTTAATTTTTAACCTGCATATTTAATTCCCTTGGCCAAACATTATGCTAAGACTAAGTAGAAAATTTGAAAGATTGTTTTTTTGAAGTCATAAAATATTCGCCTAGAACAGAGGATAAGTTTACAGAGCGTTCCATAGTAGCGTTGTCTTGTGAAAATACCTGTATAACGGAGGGAATGGATTGCTTGGGTTCCCCTGTGGTGGATAAAAAGGTGATATTCCTAGCTTTGAGGATGTGCCTTCTTTTCCTAGAACTGGAATCTTCCCAACGAATGGAATGTTGTCATACGATATGTCGACATAGGAGTACGGCGCTGAAATTACACTTTGGAACGGTAAACAGTACAGATTAGCCACGTATACCTTTTTTTCATCTATTGCAGAGCTCCTACCAAGGACCGCAGAAATACAACATAATTACTGAAATGGCTGTGAAAAAAAATATATACGGGGTACACATTAAGTGGACCTTTTTTTCTAGTAAGTTACTGACAGCTGCTTTTTCTTTCCTATGTGGGAGGATCGTTATCATATTTTACTTTACTGTACTTCTACATTGGATACGTTGAAGCTGTTGGTAGAAAACAGGACATTCTAGCAGTATGTATACAGAATAGATTTCCCACTTTAAAGGTTTTCATGTGATCATTTTTAAGAGGGATGTTAATCTATTAGCATAATTAGAGCATAGTAGGGCCTTCTTTAAACGTAGTAGATTTTTTTTATCACCATTTTTTAAAATAGTGGAAAATTGGCGGGAAATCAACTGGCACTTAGTTTATAGGGAAAATATGACAATGGTTATTGAATTTACCTCTTAGTTATAAATGTTTTTTTTCTGAAGAAATTTCCACTATTGAAGTTCTGCTGCTTTTCAATGCTTCGTTTTGTTCTAAAGATCCCGATACTATATACGAAACATTTCAAAAAGTAAGCAACTGTCAAATGGAATTAAGAACGGGTTTTTTAAAGTCGTGAACTTACTGAAAACTCCTAAACCTGGACCGTATGCGGTTATAGCATTGATATACTCTTTTGTGAGATAGGCATCCTTTCCAAAAAAGGAAGGCGAACGTGCCGAAGCCGTGACAGCATTGGTGATGAAGAACGAAACAAGACACCACATCTAGGAAAAAACGTGATTCCACGGTACGATATTCGTTCTTATGAAGTAGGCGTCATTTCCAAATGAAAGGTGGGCGACAATCTTGGAGCCACGAAGGCATTAGTGGTTAGGAAAGAAGCAGAAAACTATGCGACTTTAACCCTATACTGTCTATCTCTCAATACTCCGGTCGAACATTTCATCACCGATTTATGGGTCCTGTTCATTACTAGCGTACTTTATATAGAATTTGGTAATTGGAATATCAACACATCACATGTGCATGTCGTCACTATGGGGAAGAATTGTGTTAACGTCTTAAATGATTCGGCGAGAGCATTCATTCAAGCCTATCTTGGTTTCCTCTGGAGGGACATCGAGAAAAAAAAGCGCCATCAGTACCAAATGAACTTATCAGCAACGATCGGGATATCTACGGAGTTGCTTGCGCTGACTTTTGAGCCATGGTTCTACTTATGCGATACGATAAAGTGGGATTTAGCATTAAAAAGCAGTGAAGAAAATGAGGCTGCTATGACCAAAATTAAAGATTAGTACGCTCTTCAGAACTTGGGTAAAAAAAACAGCCACGTGACTTTGTCATTATAAGTAGTCAGTAAGCACTTCATTAGTCAGTAGAAATAAAACGAGGGCCCACAACAAGTATTTCTTCTGTGTGTTCCCTGAATTGTTCTCAGTACATGTTAGCGTCAGAAATACAATTTTTTTCCGGATGATGAACAGCACGATGTTTCAGAAATAGTGACAGAGTGTTCTACCTTCTTCTGCTAATTCTGTTCCTCTCTCCTATTTCTTATTGCGACCACAAGCATGTTCTCAAAATTAAAGAATCATATGCACCATGAAGAACTGGAAACAAACCGCATTAGTTAGAGCAGTTAAAGCGGATCTGGTAGTCCGCAGCTGACTATAATGCTCTTGTTTTGGTTTGTAGCAGAATTCATCGTCTCATTGTTTGAGCTCGACGAGTTACCATTGGTTTATAGTAACTCATTTTTTTTAGTTGTTGTTATTATATGGCCCACAAATATAATTTACCGCGAACCCCAGCACTCTTGCCTTCGATACATTTCCTCGTATCCACCGTCCGCAAAGGTCTTCGAACCTTTAGCATCCAGGTTCGACCACTAGTTGAGAAGTCCCGCCTTCGCCATGAATGCTGTTGAATGTCGGTCGAGCGGATTTCCTCTGGAATCCTGTGAAAGCGATGCTGGAGCGTTCTGTGGTAGATAGAAGGGCGTCAGGCGTGCCCAGACATGTCTAGGGAAGGGAGTTTTGGGCCGGTGTCGAAATAGTCATATGTTTGCCTTTTAGTGATTTTACTATTTTTTATGGCCCTGAGGCGGTGTCGAAATAGTCATATGTTTACCTTTTTAGTGTATTTTACTAATTTTTATGGCAACATAACGGTAGTATTTGCACTGTTGACAGAACGACATGGATACACGAATAACGACGTGTGCGACCGACGAAAGAGATATACGCACGTGACGAAATATAACATGACGGACGGTGCACTAAGGTGAACGATAGAGTAAGAAATGACAGAGCAATAAGTAATAGCGGAAACGTTGGAATAAACGAACAAGGGGACAGTGGTAATGTGGCTAGATCAAAGTGGACGACGGATTAGTTTTTATGGCGTAAAATCAGGTTCTATCACAGAGAGAACGCTGCGGAACAATCGCCGAGATCCCGTTGTTATTCGTTAAGTTTGATGGAAATCGCCTCTATATATTCAAACTGTTTCGAGTTTAACTGATATCTCGCAGGTTTAGAACGAATCGATTGCTGGATAACTGGTGTTTAGTCCTTGTTTTACACAAATTCTTGTAGCTCCAAATAGAGTTGGAATTGGAGTTCGGGAATTTTTTGTTGGTATTACGAATCAACAGCATTGAAAGTGAACGATAATTAAATGAACGCTAATACTCAATACCGTATTAAGTAGAGGTGCATGAAAGGATTCAAGCTTTTGAGATATGAATAAGGGCGAAAAACCGTATGATAGAAAACAGGTTGTTTGTGGAAAACTGAAAGTGAAGTCCACAGACACCTTCATTTCTGACAAGTCCCGTGATCGTTTCGTCACCAAAGGTGCATTGTTACAAATGCGTCAAAAAGTGTTTACTGGATTCTACATTCTCAAAAGAAGGGCATCTTAATTCCTCTTAATGGTTCTGGATAGAAAGAAAACTGAAAGAATCTCGTAAACCTCAGAAAGTGATAGACATTGATCAACAGCTGTCCATGAATCTCATCAGATTTCATGCCTACCTGATCTTCGATCATTGAAAACGAGTAGCAGTGATATCGATGTTTGATTTTAGCTCATTTCAGAGCCCTCTTTACAGCTTTTTCTTTTCATTTGGGACTTCCAAAGACTTTCAACACCTTGTTATCGAAAAACACCGTAGAGGATGCTCAAGACGCTTCTGTTTTCTAATGTACCATAAATGATGCTTTCCATGTTGGCATGTAGGGGCGGGGATAGCGCAGTGGTTAGTGAGGCCGTTGATCGAGAAGCAAAAGGCGCTTGTTCGATCCCCGCCACAACGCTGTCCTCCAATCTACGTGGGAGCGATTTAGCTTGTCTATCCCGGTGATTGCAAGGAGAATTGATTGAACCAGAGCATTCACCGACATTTGTAGAGAAATGAATGCAAGAAGTGTGGGCGTGTGAATAGTAGATGTGACAACGGGTCATGTCAAATCAAAAATCAATTGTTGTTATGTTCCTCATCGCGCCCTAAGAACATTGTAAGTGTACTGAGTGTTCTTCACTCTCCGTTTTGATGCACTGGACACAATGAAAGGAGCCTTTTTTCCAAACTGTGCTATTCAATTCGCAGAGACGACATTTAATCCATGTTAGCTCGTTCTGAGTCAGAGTTGGCTTTTCTACAGGAGATGACAATTTCAAGAGTAGTAGAACCGCTATCGTCTTTTAAAAGAAACTTTGCTCCACCGTCACATATAATTTTTTGAAAGTATTTTATCAGATTTGAGCATGTCTAGAGTTAAATCTCTCAAAAATTTGAAGGCAAAATCTGAACCTTCAAGATTTTCGTCCCAAGAGCACCAGTTACAAGAACGAACTGCGTTGTAAAATATCATCGCGTTCTGTTGGAAGAAATCGCGGTTGTTTGATCGATTCTGTGTCCAAAATACGAATCTTGACGAAGAAGGTGGGAAAAAATACGTTTGATGAACTCTAGTATATTAGAGTTTAAGATAGAACGAGAAAAACTGTACTACATGTGCAAGGTTATGTATGTTCTAATCATCTCTGTTACGTCAATAAATAATCTCACAGATAGATTTGCTTGCCCTAATTTAAGTCATAGAACAGACGGAATAACCCAATAGTCATTCAGTTTTCAGCTCATTGTAACTCTGCTCGTGAGCTGTGAAATTCTTTTCATGTGTAGTCGGTATTTCCTCCTAATGGTTTACCGCCTCATTGTGAATGGGAGGCATTTCTGGGTATTGGGCTGCAATACACGGCAGTGAGGCTCATCCTCCCAATAGGGGTTTTCCCAAGCTGAGAACGAGTCCGACATTTCCATTATGAAGCCCTGCTGAGAGCAAACCAATCCCAGGGTGCACCACCGTTTTAGTATCAAACTAATCGCATGGTGGCAAATCTCCCTCTGATCCACAAGGGCAGTGACCGCCTAGGGTGGTGAAGACCAGTGACAGACTCTGGCTATGCTGACCCCTAAGTGTAAGCATCCAAGTAGTCGGTATGATGGTAAAATCGTGGAGATCCATGATATTTTCACATGAACTTCTACTTCGAAATAGTGAATGCTACGGAAAGCTATATCGCGTGGTCTTTTTCTCTGCCCACCATACTATGCTCTCAATTTTTGTGGGGATAATTCAGAAGGACATCGTTTGAACTATACAAAGATGACAAGTGAATCAAGAATTAACGATGTATTGCATAGTTCTCTTGGTCGCTTAGCAGGATATCACCTGTATCATCTGTCGCCTCATTGATCGTCGAGTGACTCGAGTGGGCGCCAGTAAAGCTTCCACGTTTCCCTCTTGCGTTTCACAGTAGCCCAATGGGTTCTGTTTCTGCTCGAGAGTCTTTGAGCATCATATCTTTCTTCTAAGGTTGTAGTGAAGATCTCTGACCATCGGGTCGGTGGTCTTCCGCCAGTACGTTTGACATCGCGACAAATGCGGTCACTTACAGTTCCCTGTTCATCGGTTGTAGTACATACTCATTACGTGTCCAGCCCATTTTATTTTCGACAGTTAAGCGCATAGAACGGCGCCTTTCATTTTTGATCGTTAACGTTGGACCATTTTCTTCACTACATTCTCGATGCTCTTGAAAGCTCCTCAAGTCGCTCGTGTCGTCCTGGTCAACTCTGGAGCTATGTCATTCACCACTTTGTTTTCCTAATCTAGATGGACGTAAACTGGAGCATTCGGAAATATTCATTCAGTTGAGCGTGAATGCGTCATACGTAACCAATTCGTTCCTCATCGACATCGTTCTTGTGCGATGTAGTCGAAGACCAGCCTCTCCACAAGCGTTGTCAAAGTAGGCTAACAGTCGTTTAGCTTGGCTTATGTTTGGTGTTATAAAAACGATCTCATCAGCAAAGTGAAAATGGTGTAATTGTGGATTATCGAATTTCACTCCCATGTTGTCCCACTGCAGAGTGTTCGTATGACTGTTCTCGAGGGCGCCAGTAAATATTCTTGGCGAGATGGTAAAAATTTTTTATGTAGCATACGAAAAATCCAGATAATAACAGGGCGCGTGTGGCGCAGTGGTCGGAGGCGCCGTGCAACACACGTGGAATCGACCTCCACCAAGCCTTCCATTCCTCCGAGGTCGGCAAATTGGTGCCAGATTTATCTGGAGGGTAGCAACAGTGGCTCGATGCAGCGTTAGGCCACCTCGAGTCATTGTGAGACCAGATACGCATTCAATCACCTCCAAACGATGCTTAATGAAGCATAATGCATACCACATCCCTCAGGGGATTGATCAACGCCGAGAGCTTTGTCCTTTATTTTTTTTATTTTTATACTGAATAGGGACTCCTTGGTTACTCCTTGACCCGCGATTAATCCCGTAGCCGCCATTTAGTGACGGGTCACGTTTCGTTGCGACTGACCTGCCCGAGACCTTCCACATGAGTGAGATCCGTGGGATCAGTGCGTAAGAACATATTGATAAATATATCCATTATTTAGCACGAGGTTAACAGAGTAGGTCTTTGGAGTTATTAACAGATGTTGCATAGTTGTTCAACAGCCCCAAGCAAACATTTCTTTGACCAGCCGTGTTTAAGAGCCGGTTTACAGCTGTGCTTGCCTTGTAGGACGTGAAGTGCAAAGTAAACGAGGCCTTATTTTCGTCACTCCCTATCGTTTCATGATTTTTCCCGTTCCTCTAAGCGTATTTGCATAAGCTACGTCCTCCTCAAGCAGCAAATTTCACATTTTTCTTTTATTATAAATCTTTTATTCTTTCAATCTATTATAAATCGTTTATTCTTTCGATCTTTGCTCACCCATTTTAACTTTTTTTTAGCTAATGGTAGAGACATTTTCTGCTTATAAAGAAGACCTGGATCTCGTGCCGCTCGTTTTGTACATGGGGAATTCTCAACTGGTTAATTAGAGCTACACTAAATTATTTTTAACGTGGTACAGTTCATTACAATTTTTCACGTTTCTTTAATTGTTGAGCAATTTTGTGGTTAACATGTTTATTGGTCCCATAAGGCAACGGTATAAAATACCACACAAATGCATTGCCCATCATAAAGAACTGGTAAACGACTTCTCGCTTCATTGGACTGTGGCAACTGCCGAGAAGAAGTTCGTTCCAAAGGGGCCTGATTGCAAGGCTCGAACCACCCTGTCCACCACTCCTTGCCACATCTCTCTCGACCAATTCGCCATGATGATGTTTGTGGTCGTGAGAGTTCCTGAAATTGTCATGGCTGAGGCGGGAATAGCCTTTAGATTATCGGGCATGTTTATCATACATTGCATGTTGCATATTGCTGTTACGGTATTGCCGATGATGACGCAGGCTGGCTTATTACCCATGACCATGACTGGAACGAACTCCTTTATTCAAACGTTTGTTTTGACTGAAAATACAGCTTGAATATTTCTTTTTTATTATTTTTTCATTATCATTATTTCTGTATTATATATTAATTATTTGTTTGAAGTATTTTAAACCTGATCGGTTTCCAGTAACTTTACGTAACTTTGAAATAATAAAATCAGTCGTGAGAGTGAAATCAGTGTTTTCACCAGAATAAAGCTAGAAAGGATAAAGCCCTTCTGCTTTAATCAGTCCCTGTGGGATGTGCAATGCATTCGACTTTATTAAGCATCGTTAGAGGCAATTGAATGCGTTTTTGGCCTTCACAATGAATCGCGGTGGCCTACCGGATGTATCGAGTCAGCACAGCTTTCTTTCGAAACCCGTCTGATACAATTTGCTGACCTTGGATGGATGGAACGCTGGGTGAGCCATCGCACGGGATCTATATCATGTGTATTGCACCTCTAGCAAATGCCCCCACATTGCCTCTTCTTTCAAATAAAAAAGAAGAAGAAAGATAAAGTTCTGTGCGTTGATCAATCCCTGAGGGATGCGCGATGCATTCGACTTTATTAAGCATCGTTTGGAGGTGATTGAAGGCATATCTGGCCTTTACAATGACTCGCTCTGACCTAGTGATGTATCGAGCCAGCGTTGCTATCCCTCCAGACAAGTCTGGTACCGATTTGCCGACCCCGTAGGGATGGAAGGCTTGGTGGGCCACGAGCATGGGGATCGACCCCACGTCTGTGTTGCAGGGCGAATCCGAACACAGCGCCACACGCTCGCTTCATTAGAATAAGGCAGAAAATTTTTTTTCTGTCAGGCGAATGCAACTTCTTTTTCAGTTTTATGTTCTAACAAAGTCAATTTTACATCATCATAGTTCAAACAACATGAGATATGAAAGCTTTAGAGTTTGCAAATTTAAATGACTACAAGTCCTAGGAAATCTTTTCTATAAAGAAACCATGAATTATTCTTACATCTCGTTAAAACAGTGTGAAAAGCTGAGCAGTACCATATTTGTAGAAAAAAAGACTGAACATGGAGATTTTTTGCCAGTTTCGCAGTCCCTGAAGACCATCGACATCTTCAGGAAGATTTTGCCCCCCTCATCTACAGTTCCTACTTTATTACTTCCATGTGAGGTTTTATCTTCCCCTTAGTTTCCTACCAAAAAAAGCGAAGCACTAGATTTATTTGGTGATGTCTCTGCAGACGAGTATTTTCTAATCTCAAAAATGGCATTTTTGGAAAAAAAAAGTCTGTTATTGTTATTGTTGCCAATTACTACAATTCACAATTTTTAGTGTTATCAGCAATCTCTTGCTTAGGTTGTTTGAGTTGATTCTCTCTTCAATTGCCCTTATGCCCTTGTTTAAGAGGAGATATTACGCGTCCACAGAGAGAAAAGCCGATGATGATAACAGCAATAATAGTGATACAGTGGTGATAGTCGTAGCGAATAAGGATAATTCACAATAGAGACGGAACGGTAATTCTTAAATTGAGTGCATGGTTTAGTCTTAAAAAGACTTCGGGGTAGCTGCGAAAGTTAATAATGTAAAAACCACCTTATCACCTTTGATCACTTTTGTGCTGCTCTCATATCATACTTTTATAATGGCACGATTCATGAAAGCACTCAAAGCAGAAGGCTTGTTTTCGTTGGTTTTATAAGCACTTTTTTCGAATGGATTTTAGAATTTGGTAACTTACTCGCCATATTCTCCATTGGGTTCACACCTACAGTGTTGCATTCCAGTGGTTCGTACATGATGTTGACAGTGAGCTGACCCAAAATGATTTGAATTATTGGATCGGATAGCCCGGCTGCACGACCCTGTTGCTCGAGAACATCAAACACCTAGACAGCAAAGCCGCGTTGACTGGAAGAATTTAAATGAAGCTTTTTCAATTAAATTACATAAAGTCCCATAGACCGTGTTTAACTATTAATTAATTATTGGGTGTTTTATTTGATTTAATCATAATTATAGTTCCAGCGAATCCTTCAAAACTGGAAGCTTTCATTGAACTTGTCCAAGGAAAGAGAACTCACTGCTTGCATTACAATACGCATCACAAATGCTCTGGCTGCACCTGCACTCGGTGCAATACCGGAGACCTGAGCAGCTACACCAGCTCCCGTTGAGAAAACCATCTGCACCGGCAAGCCGAAGCCGCTAATGTTGAAGGTCCTTGTGCTCATTGCGGCTAAATTCAACAAACTTTTGTTGAACAGATATAAATGGATGAAAATTTCACAAATTTTTAAATATACAGGTGGAAGTTCTTATTAATTAACCTCTCCAGTCAAATGACTGGAAAAAACTGTCGAGCAACTAAATAAATGGCGATTGGTAAATCTCGCTATTATGGGAGCCCTATATTTGGGAAATTTGGCTCGGCAACCGCTGAGGTTGGAAAGAAACTATTCCGTTTAAAACATTGTTCTTTGCACTACCACTTTTCTTTGAGGCGACGAAATACTAGAGATATTAACACAACTAAAGTTCATAAATTCGTGCTTTAAGTTGCAAATGTTTTTACTACAAAAACGATAATGTTTTTAAATGCCTGGTCCTGCTGCACATCCAAACACTGCGGTGATGGTGAGGAGAGAAAGCAGCAACGGACGTGCCAGAAAATTCGCCATGTTTGCCACACTGTTCATTTTTGCGACAATCACACCTGAAGATATTTGAATGGTTGTATCTATTGGCATGTTCATTTCAAGAGAACATTTCTTGCTTTCGGTAGGGTTGTGGAGAAATCGGCGATGGGCTTCCACTAGGAATTTGTACTAAGTGGCCGCAATGCAGGTATTAGGGATCTAGTTGACATTTTTAAGGCAAAAAGAACTCTCTTAAAATGCGTCATATTCATTTCGGTCGGCCTTGGTGTTGGAGACTCTGCTATTCCGAAGTATACAGAAATCTGCCAATGAAGTAGAACGGATGCCAAGCGTTGAACGAGAACGACGTGTGAGGGCGACTGCTTAATTCATCGAATGCGATTTCTCAACAGCTACAGTTCAAACTGGGTCTCGCCCATGTGATTTTTATTGCAGTGACATTAAAGTTTAACTCTCCCACAAACGAGGAATTGTAGAATCGACAAAGCACCATCGTTAAAGATACGCTTTCGAGAAAAACTCTTTCCATAGATTTATCGGATGACGAAAAGGAAACACAGCTTTCCGCCAGCCGCATTCCTATCGCAACTACGAATAACGCGAAACCGCTTCACTTAGCTACTATTCCTTCATCATAAATTCACTGTGGCAATGAGATTCCTGTCTTTGTGGCAAGCTGGCTCGCTATCCCAAAGAAGCTCATCTGCATGAATTCAATGAATGATTAAAGAGCCGCGTCATGAAAAAAAGAACTGAATCAGAGCATGGAGTGTTGTCATCTAAGTGTTCCAATATCCCGCATTTTGACGAGACAAACGGTTAACTGAAATGAGAAAGGGAACTGTCGAAGCAACACTGAGATAGCGCTTCTTCTGACACTTTTTTAAACGTTCCATGTTTTTAATAAAGGTGGAGCGCCGTTTGATTCTCTTCATTTTTCGTTCTTGGGCGGGGAAAATAAATGTTGTTACTGAACAGTTTTGACTACGACGCGAGCATTTCGTCTGGCGAGTAACTTTATCCCCACAACCGTTTATGAAAAAAGGAGGGTTTAGAAAACGATCACTTATTTTCTGAGTCTCTGTTCATTTGGTGGTTGTTTACAGAACACATGTTGGAGCTGTAGATTGACACCTATTTAAAATAGGTGTTGCGACAACAGAAATTCAATCCCCATTTCTGGTTTCAGTTTCGTCTACATCAATAAATGTTCATCTCCACTTCCGTGATTATCAAAGAATTCCTTCAAAAGTTGTCTACTTGACGACTATTAGACTGTGAGGCCTATAAAGGACTTCTCCCGACCACGTACAGAAAAAATCTAGAAATTCTCTGCAAGAAGTTCCTGCCTTCAAGCGAGCAGCGTTGATGAAGACAAATGTGAAGCTATCACTCAATTCCAATATGCAGTCAGAACTATTCATCACGTATGTTTGTGACAGAGCTTCTCGGCTTCGCACATAAAAATCGAAAACATTGTCGGCCGTTTTACGACGCCTTCTTGAAAGCTAAAGGAAGCTGAATAACCACCTTCGCATTGTTTCGATGAATTTTCCCAGCGACGATTAGCATCGCCACAAAATATTCCTTGCACTTTTGATGCGCTGCCGTAGTCAGAAAGCCCGTGTTCGCGAGAAAATTCCATCATGCTAAATTTCCGCGTTTATCGCATGAACTTTAATACACGCATGAACATAGGCTCGGTTAAGTCTCTTGGGCTCTGGAAGCTTTCATCAATTCTGCGGCTGGCAAATTGCCATCAGATTTGCCCTAGATACCGCAGCACTAACATAGCACGGGGCACGTGTGGCGCAGTGGTCGCAGGAGCCGTGCAATATACATGGGATCGATTCCCACCCTTCTGAAGCACAAAACCTTCCATCTTTCCGGGATCGACAGATTGGTACCATAACTATCTGGGACGATAGCAGAACATCGGTAGGCCACCGCGTTTCATTGCAAAGGCTAGATATACACTCAATCACCTCCAAAAGATGCTTAATGAAGTCAAATGCATGGCCGATCCCTAAGCGATTGATCAACGCCAAGAACTTTGTACTTTATCCCTTTCACATAGTACGCAAAAAAGTCAACTCTTGCGATTTTTTGGTCGAACGAATGCCGAATCCCATATGGATTAACCAACACCGGATTCTTTGTCTTTTTTTATTACCAAATTGCACATCAGCAGTGGGAATGTTTTATATCATTGGCGGCTGAAACCATGAAATTTTTGAAAAAAGCTACCACGACACTATTCAGGGCTCCGTCTATTGAAAGATCGTGTTAACCATTCTGCGGAATGCTCGTCGTCGATATCGAATTTCTGATCCTTATAAAACAAAGTGTTTATGACTCTTCACTTCGGGTCGACCTACTGGTAAGGTTTGACGTAAGTTATGGTACAGTAGGTAAAGAAATCGTCTTTGTACAAAGGAAATATCAGACGCTCCACTGCAGTTCCATTAAAAATATTACGTGGATCGTTGGAAGCGATATCATGGGTGGGTTGCTAAGATCTGCTTTAGGAAGTTCCGCCGTTAGGCTTAGCGAAAAAAATGTTCGTTGATAAATAGATATCGTCCTCTACCGATCTACAATGCCAGATTTTCTTTCTCGTTTTTCTGCCGACAGCAGATGAGGTGAGAAGAAACGACTGAATAACTGTGAGAACAGTGAGAGTGGAGGGTTGACAGTGAAGAATCGGTCGGTGCTGTGAAAATGAGATGTTACTGAGAGTTTCGAAACTGTTAACGATAGATATATACGGAAAGACAGGACGTCATTTGACGACGGACCAAGTCAGTGGTTTTTATCATTCCGAACAACCTTTAAGCCAATCTGCTGACCGTTGTTGATTGGGGTTTGGTTAATCATTTCCTCTATTGATCGTAGAACACTAATAAATAAACATGTTCATCATGAGACGCCTACAGCTTCGGTTGTTATGCGCCAATACTTCCGTAGTTTTACCACGCAAGTGCCAGCACTCTTCTATCTACAGTAAAAAAATGGTATCTGACCTGTCCATGAGGTTATAAACACTTTCTTTAAAATATATGTTCTTCCTTTGATAAGCTTACACGAGGTTGATAAATATATTTGTTTTCGGCTGACGTTTTGACATCTTCGTCTTCATCAGAACCGATGGTCCGAGTCGGTGGTCCATGCTTGTTATTCGCCTCGATGTGGCGGCTTCATCTTTGTGTCGCGCCAGGTCCTCCTCAGCGGGCCATGTCCTCGAATGAGGCATACTCACTGGGCGATGCCATTTTATGCAGGATGCTGATGATGAATAGAAAGGTCCTCCGGTGATAACAACTTATTTTTCTTCCGTGCCATCCATCCTGCAGAAGTCGGTGTTATTATCAGCTAGTATAAAGCGTTGTAATATTTCGAAACCGACTTTCCCTTAACGTCGGTGTGACTAATCAATGTGCACTTATCCTTTGATAAGCTTACACGAGGTTGATAAATGTATTTATTCATTCTTCTTTATTGATCGTAGAGCACCATCAGATGTGAGCGTTCATCATAGGACGAGTACGAGTTCAGCTGTCATACGCCACCATTTCCAAATTTTTACACGAAAGCCACCACACCTCCATCCACATTTCATACACGTATGCAAGTTGTTCTGCGACGGCAACCCAACATTTCGTATAGACATGTATTCTATGTAATTTATAGCCCTTAATGAAGCTTTTGAAACGTGTTAGCTGCTTTGAGAAAATGTTTTAGCGCTCTGAGTACAACTAAAGCGCGGCATCCTTTGAAATTCCTGCCTGACCTGTCCCTGAAATTAGAAACACTATCTTTACACGTCAGTAGGTTTCACATTTTGTTGATTTGCTATAAATGCATGCCATGCTTTCTAATAAAAAAAAATTTTTTCAAAATTTCTAATGAAAGAGAATTTTCACAGAGCGCTGTCTGAACTTTTGCATCTTTCCCTTGTGCAAAGAGAAAGTAGAACGGGTCATTGAGAAGTTTTATAAGATGAAACGACGTTTTATTTGAGTAGCAAGTCAATTCTCTTTATTGTTCTTTTTTAGAAATGTTTAGAGAAGATTCACAGATAACACGCGAGTTTTTGTACCTTTTCTTATAGCCAATTCTTGCTGTTAATATTGCATTTCATGCTTGAGGGGATTTTGGTACTATCGAGAGGCATTGAAAACCACTACTTGGTAGAATAATCATATCCATCCCTAGCTTAAACCTCTCCAATATCAATGATGTTTATCAAATTCTGAAATCTAAAACTTTAAACAGGTGGCTTCTGAGAAATAGAATTAGAGAATTTTGTAAGATATTTTCATCAGCACGCGAGCTGCGTCATGGTAGAGCTCAAACAATGCGAAGCTTCCATCGAATTGCAATGCTTTGACAATTCACGGGCAAGGAGTTTCTCGCGGAACTTTCTTTTCACATGGAACCATTCGAAGGCGTCAGCGTTGTGAAAGAATCAGTGCCTTTATCACATTTTTATGAAAGCTAAATAAAGGTGAATAAGCAGTTCTGCACTGTTTTAATGAATTTCTGAGCAACGAGCAGTTTCGCTGCAAGATTCTCCTCCCACCTTTCATACACTACCGTAATCAGAGAGAGAAGGCTATTGGGAGAAACAGATTCACCTTCCACCAACGTTTCAGTTGAGTAGTGGTGGTGTGATTGTTCATTTCAAAAATAACAATGAGTACATTGTTTACATTTTACTTTCTGCTTACTACAATTTTTTAACAGCAAGGTAATATGCAAAGTACAACAACAACGATGCTGAGTTAATGGCAAAACTCAGGACCGCAGTTGTTTGCGGTGGGGAACGAACGCGTTGTTACGTTTTGCAGAGGCTAACGCGTTCACCACCACACCACACTGCTCGTTCGTCTCTTTGCCTTCGCTTCCTTCCTCTTCCATCCTCCTTTATCGCTCAAGCTTAGCAGTTCAAAAAACAAGTTGATTATATTACTGCCGAGGTCAAATGATGGTCGATTTAAAAGCGGACGCGTTGTTTGTTGCATTTTTCTTCTACACAGAAGTAATTAATAGTCTTTCAAGCGTTGTTAATTCCTAGTAGCTGGAAAAATGCGACATAGCAAAAACTACCATGGCCATCTTAATCAAGTAGGGGCGGGTAGAACAGTGGTAGTGATGCCCATGATCACGAGTGTGGTGCTAGTTCGATTCCGCTCGTGGCCAACCAAGTATGCCATCTCACCGGGTTCGGGAAATTGGTACCGGATTTGTCTGGCAAAAAAAATCACTCTCTGCGGTTTTTCAGGACTCCAATGAGAATTGCTTGACTACCCTTCTACGAGATTGAGGACGGGATGAAAAATCCTCAAACAACAGCCGAAGCCACACGTAAAGTTTGAAGATCTTCGCGTACAATGAATGCGAGGAAACGAATTGAATGTGAGAAGTGCTGGGACCCGCACAGCAAGCGTGAAGGCGAGTCAAAAAAATAAAATAAAATAAAAAATAAATCCCAAACAAAGCTTTAAAAAACTGCTCTCGGCGATTGATCAATAACTAAGGGATAAACCATGCATTCGACTTCATTAAGCATCGCTGGAGGTGATTGAGTGTATATCTGGCCTTTACAATGGCTCGCGGTGGCTTACCGATGTATTGAGCCAGTGCTGCTACCCTCCCAGACAAGTCCCGCCCCCAATTTGCAGATCCCAGGAGAGAGGGAAGGCTTGATTGGCCATGGGCGCTGGGATCGATTCCACGTGTGTGTCGCCGTGGCGCCTCCTACCACTGCGTCACACGCGCCCTTGAATCCCAAACAAGGGTACTTTAATCAATGATCTCAAGCTTATTGAAGTAATTCCAAGTTCGCCCGCTGTAGAGAATGTATGCATTTTCGTCGAGCCTGAAATTTTGGGAGGGTGACGACTAGGCACTGTATAACGTCATTTCTCACCAGATTAGAGGACTTTGTAGCTTTCCGGTGCCCTCGATTTTTCTAAGGTTTAGAATCTTTTGCAACAAAATGTTTATGTTCATTGACCATCGTCTCTGCTTCGTTGGCAGTTCTTCAGAAGATGATGATGTTAATCGCGAAACATGTTTGATCGAAATTTTTAGTGAACACGTATGCCTTTCTCATACCAATCGAGTGACTTCATTATACACTGCAGTGTGGCATTAAACAGCTTACGCGGCATTGTGCGACCTCATCGAACCGCTTTTCCCATGTGTACGCAAAGAGGTCGATGGAAAGTTATATTTTTTATGCTGCAATTCCGATAACAGTCAGATAAAATTCATATAGAGGTCGGGCCCGCCCGTTCGTCGATGAACGGTGGTAGGGCTGGCTGCATTCGTTTCGACACGGTCGAACGCTTTTTCATAGTCGACACAAGCCAAGACTAAGAGAGGGTGGCAATCCCTACAATATTCCGTGACCGTGGACACAGTTTGAATGTGGTACATGCAGCAAAATACTTCTCGAAATCCTGTTTAGTGCACCGGTTGCGCCTAATCCAATGTCCTTTATATTGGCGACAGTACAATCTCCGTGAACGGCTTGTAGAATACACTCAACAAGCATACTGGACGATAGTTGCATCGGTGACCTTTGTTGGGCAGCATGACCGTGCGCGACGTCCTCTCATGTGGGATTTTTTACCTTTTGAAACTAGAGTGTCATACAGTTTGCGAGAAGTACGTGTAAATTGTGGCATCCAGCTCTAAGGAAAACGGCGGTGACACAATCCGGTCCTATAGCTATGCCTCTTTTCACGTTTCTATCACAGTATGAACATATGACGAAAGAATTCCAGGTGGTTTTTCTCCAGCCGGGATTGTGATACGGAAAAGATTGGTAAAGAACTTCTCCATTACCAATACCTTCCATGGCAGGAAGTTTTGGTGATCCCATCAGCTTTCATCAAGGCCAATAGGGGACAACATAATCACAAAAGTTCCGACAACATTTATTGACACTGATTCTTTTCTCTGCTGCTTCCAGTAGTTTCTTCATCCTGTACCGATGTAAATCTTTCCAGTCTTCTGCAACTGGCATTTGTTTGTTACTAGCCGTGTTAAATGTGCTGCACTAGGATAAGCTTCAGTTTCCTACTCTTTATTCATAGATTCTCTGACACAAAAAAATTACAGTATAGTAAATAATTATAATAGTAATAATAATAATGATGATAGTCATAGTAATAGTAACAATATAATATATGATATGGCAGTACCGCCTAACGGTTTACCGCCTCACCGTGTTTGGCAAGTGTTCCTGGGTGTTGGGCTGGGGTGGACACCGGTTGCATTCATTTCCCCAGCAGGATCTCACAAGCCGAGAAGGAGTCTGCCATCTCCGTCAGCGAGCCCAGCTAAGAATAAACAATACCAGAACCCACGGCTGTTCTTCGTGAGCAAACACAAGGTTATTATTGCTGCCTTGATCCCCCCGGCGAGTTACTCCCCGGAAAGGAGAATAACGCGTTCGTTCCCCACCGCAAACACCTGAAACCAATCCGTCCCTCATGAACATCGTTTTTTGTGGCATTTAGTGGAAGACCAATCATTCCACAGGCTCTATCAAAGTCAGTAAGCATATGTTCCACTTGACTAATGTTTGGTGTTGTAAGAACGATGTCATCAGCAAAGCGAAGATGGTGTAATTGCCGACCATCGACTTTCGCTCCCATATTATCCCATTCCAATGTTCGCATGACGTTCTCGAGGGTGGCGGTAAATAATTTTGGCGAGATGGTATCGCCTTGCCTAACCCCTCTTTTGGCGTCGGTGTTAATGTCGTTGTAGAATGATGATACCTTGGTTGTAAAGCTTTTGTACAGCTCACGAAAAAAGAGAGAGCCAGTAGTACAACATATCCGTCCCCCCTTTATTTCATATGTTAGAAGGTGGACGTGGCTATCGAAGTCTCCATTACCTTTCTTGACGCTATAACCGTTCCGTCTGAGCGTCGGAGTGCAATCATCTTGGTCTTGTAATTGGCGAAGCTTCACTGGGCTTTGCGAATGCTTTTTCCAGCCTCTGTAGCTTCGACCATAACTGCTGCTCTTCTCTCCTTCAGATCTTCTTTTATCGCCTGTCTGCATTGTTTTGCAAGTTTGCAGGTGAGTTGGCGGTTGCCCGCAGCTCGTGCGATTTCACGCTGGCGTATCAGCTCGATTGTTTGTAGAGCGCTTCATCCTTTTTCTTCCCATATTTCTCTGACCGTAACTGTTAGTTTTGTATATTGTTTATGCGGTCCTATGGGAATTCAAATCGCTGAAATATGTACCCTGTTCCAAAATCCTTGTTGTGCACGATAGGGTAACTTGCACGAAGAGCTTCTAGAATATATTTTACATGAAAAATCGGTTGACAATTGCGAGGATATCTTCTACATTCGTTTTTGGGTAAGGTTGTCGTGTGCAAGGTCGTCCACTGGTCGAACATCCTTTCTTTCTCAAGATAAGTTACTACTTGGATTGCTAGAAGTTCATTTAGTCCTTCTTCCTTTCAATTGGCCCTTCCTAATCTTATGTGAACGTCTCAGACAAGAAGTTACGAAACGATTTCCCGTAGCGGACCAGCTGCCCATGTCAGTGAGAAAGTGGTGTAACACTGATAATTTGTCGTTGAGGCGTGTAACAGTAACTCATATGACTGGTAACAACGCCAGTTGACGAGATTAAAAACTGAGCAGTGAAAGAAGAATCCCATATTCATCTTACTTTGTTTGATATGACTTAACACCTGATGAAGAGCGTTGTTATTAAAGTTACGGAACACTACGGTGGAATTGTAGGTGCAGAGCAAGAAACGATTTGCAATACTTGTCATATTCGTACGTATTGTCAGTCATCACTATCTCATCAATTTGCGTTAGAGATGCTAGCGTCCATTGTGAAAGGTACTTATCCTGATTTATTGTTAATCGAAGAACTTGTTGTTAGCTGGGAATTAGCCTTGTTAAGGGAATTTTCTGGCTTCCAACTTAGCAGTCACTAGTCTACGTGCATCGGAAGGGGAATTTTATACCTGCAGATGGAGTTAGTTGAGTTAGTTGAACGCACCACACGCTAAAGAATGAAAGGAAGAGTTCACGGCTTTGAAAATTTTTTTACGAAAGGACGGCAATGGCAGGCATCAATCATGCATTCAATGAAGTAGATGACCCGCTCGTTTGTTTAGTCATTTTTCAGGCGAGAGTATAAGCTTGATAGGAAGGCCCAATAAGAGCTCTGAATAGGAAGACATATATGTTATTTGAAACCATTTAAAGATTCTAGCGATTTTTATTCCAACTAATGAATGTCCGTCATGTGTTCAACGTGGAAAAACTAACTTATTTTCGATAAGCTACGCATCCAAATCAATGCGCATTGTCGCAAATGTGTTAAAGAGCGTTTCATATATTACTTTTAAGATTTCCTAAAAACAAGTGCTGAACCAATTCGATATCGTCGAAGAGGAATTTAGGAGCTCTCCACTACTCTACGTTTCTTATTTTTGTTTTTGTATCACATATCATCTTACTCCACAAGTATCATTGAAGAGGAACACGATACTTGGTGTGTTTTTAACAAGTAGAGGATTTATCTAATTTATTTATTTACGTGACCTATTAATACATCTGCTGTGTGGATTCGAGAACTTTTTGAGTTCTGTTCGTTTTCCCTCGCATTCATCGTCCACGAAGGTCTTTGGAAATTTCGCGTGTGGATTCGACTACTGCTTGAGGAATTCGTCTGCGTTATGAACGCCGTCGTAGATTGCTGGTAGAGTCATTCCTCCTCTCAACTTTGATATAGAAGAGCTAAGATGTTACCACATGGTTTGGAGAAGAGCGTTGCGCAGAGGAACCAACAGCTGATAAATTTTTTAATTTTTCTGCTTGACCCGTCTTCGCATTCACTTTCCGGGTCCCATCACTTATTGCATTCGATCCTTCCCCTGCCTACATCATCACGAAGGTCTTCCAACTTTTGCATGTAGATTCGGCTGCTTTTGGAGATGTTCCTTTCGTCTTGAATGTTATTGAATGCAGGTCGAGTCGATTCTCCCTGTAGTCCTGTGACAGCCGGGCTAGTACGTTCCCATTTGGACTACAGAGAGTTAATTCTTTCCAGACAAGTCTGATAGAAATTTGCCCACCCCAGATTGACCGGTTGAGGGGTTTGGTTAGCCTGAGGTAGTGCTGAACAAGCACCGTGTTCTTGACTAAGGGCCTGCTGCCACTGCACTATCCGAATTGGCAGATTAAATCGAAGTATTCAAGAGCTTTGTACGCTACAAATAACATTTTTAGAAACGTCACTTCTGAGGTACTGCAGTTAATGGCCTCGGACTTTGATTACTCAATGCTTATATGAGCAATATTTACTTACTAATAACAATGCAGGCGAGATCAAATACTGTGCACACAATTTCTTTTTCCTTTCCTACTCTCATCGGCCTTGTTCGCATTCCTTTTCCAGACAGTCTTCTTTTTACCCGGTTTGTCTTTTGTGTAGCTAAAGATTGAGGGGTATGGAAGCTCCCGTTAACTGTTCTCCATATCTCCTCTCTTCATCCCTGTTAATGACGTAAGATGCTTGTAGTAATAAGAGGAAAATTCTAGAACTAGCCCCATAGACATAGCTCTTCTTCCATGGTTCTAGACTAGAAGATATTTCGCATCAATCGCGAAAATCTCATCAATATTGTATAAAATCTTTCCCTTATAAAAGGCTGTTTTTCAAAGCACCAGTCTAGCAATATCTCCTCGATCGATATCGCTGTTGGATACAAAGGTGCATCGTCATACTCTGCTGCTTTTGTGTTGTTTCAAATTCTAGGCAACTTCTACGCAACTTCAACTGCGCTAACCTTTGGTTACTTGTGAGTTCTTTTCTACTTTATTACCATCAGTTATTTAGGAAGGAAGAGAAGTGTTTGCAGATAGACAGCTTGTATATATCTTCGTCAGAACGTTTTTTAATTTGGAACAAATACGACGGCTTCTCAATGTTGAGATTACGTGACTATAATTCAAATACTAGGACAATGACAAGCAGTCTAAAGAGGGGTTGATGTACGGACATCTTCTGTCGGCGACTTCACATCTGCGATCTGTAGTGCTGTGTTCCGCTATCACTGGAATGATTAGCCTTTCTGGTCACTTGCTTACCTTCAGTGTCATGGCGCCAAAATTACCCTGTGAAGTTCTTCATACTGTTGTTGCCTTGATTGGTACGGGCTCCATCTTTATCTCCATCGGGATCGTTATCATATTTTACTTTACTGTATTTGCTAGGACCAAAATTAGTGAGTACGCTCTTCAGAACTTCGGTCAAAGAACAGCTACGTGATGCGCCATTATAAGTAGTCAGTAAGCACTTCATTAGTCAGTAGAAATAAAACAAGGGCCCACAACAAGTATTTCTTCTGTGTGTTCCCTGAATTGTTCTCAATATATGTTAGCGTCAGAAATGCAAATTTTCCGGATTATGAACAACACGATGATTCAGAAAAAAGAAAAGACTATGTATTCGCGAAAAACAGTAGTCACAGAGTGTTCTACCTTCTGCTGCAATTCCGTTCCTCTCTCCTATTTCTAGTTGCGATCAGAAGCATATTCTCAAAATTAAGGAATCATGTGCGCCATGAAGAACAGGAAACAAACCGCACTAGTTACAGCAGTAGAGCGGATCTGGTAGTCCGCAGCTGACTGTAACGTCTTGTTTTGGTTTCTAGCGGAATTCTTCTCTCATTGTTTGAGTCGACAAGTTACCATTGGTTTATAGTAACTCATTTTTTAGGGTGGTGAAGACCAGGGACAGATCATTGCTAGGCTGACCCCGTGACTGCAGGGAACCACAATGGTTAAACCAGCACAATTCGGTGGGTTTTTCGACAGGAGATGATAATTTCAGGAGTAGTAGAACCGCTATCGTCTTTTAAAAAGAAACTTTGCTCCACCGTCACATATAATTTTTTGAAGGCATTTTTATCAGACTTGAGCATGTCTAGAGCTAAATCTCTCAAAAAATTGAAGGCAAATTTCAACCTTTAAGATTTTCGTTCCAACAGCGCCAGTTACAAGAACGAACTGCGTTGTAAAATATCATCGCGTTCTGTTGGAAGAAATCGCGTTTGTTTGATCTATTCTGTCTCCAAAATACGAATTTTGACGAAGAAGATGAGGAAAATACCTTTGATGAACTCTAGTATATTAGAGTTTAAGATAGAACGAGAAAAACTGTATTTCGTGGGCAAGGTTATGTATGTTCTAATCATCTCTGTTACGTCAATAAATAACCTCACAGATAGATTTGGTTGCCCTAATCTTAGTGATAGAACAGACGGAATAACCCAACAGTCATTCAGTCTTCAGCTCATTGTAACTCTGCTTGTGAGCTGTGAAATTCTTTCTGTGTAGTCGGTATTCCCCCTAAGGGTTTACCGCCTCATTGTGAATGTGAAGCATTTCTGGGTATTGCGCTGCAATATACGGCAGTGAGGCTCAATCTCTCAGTAGGGTTTCCCAAGCTGAGAACGAGTCCGGCGTTTCCATTATGAAGCCCTGCTGAGAGCAAACCAATCCCAGGGTGCACCACCGTTTTAGTATCAAACTAGTCGCGTGGTGGCAAATCCCCCTCTGATCGACAAGGGCGGTAACTGCCTAGCGTGGTGAAGACCTAGGACAGATTTTGGCTAGGCTAACCCCTGGACGTCAGGTAACCGCAACGGTTAAGCCAACAAAGTCGGAAGAAATGGAAATTATGCTGGGGACCGTACAACCAGTGAAGACGGGCCGTCCAGCTATCCAAGTAAGTATCCAAGCAGTCGGTATGATGGTAAAATCGTGGAGATCCATGATATTTTCACATGAACTTCTACTTCGAAATAGTGAATGCTACGGAAAGCTATATCGCGTGGTCTTTTCTCTGCCCACCATACTATGCTCTCAATTTTTGTGGGGATAATTCAGAAGGACATTGTTTGAACTGCACAAAGATGACGAGTGAATCAAGAGTTAACGATGTATTGCATAGTTCTCTTGGCCGCTTAGCAGGATATCACCTGTATCATCTGCCGCCTCACTGATCGTCGAGTGACTCGAGTGGGCGCCCGTAAGGCTTCCACGTTTCCCTTTTTGCGTTTCACAGTAGCCCAATGGGTTCTGTTTCTGCTCGAGACTCGCTGAGCATCATATCTTTCTTCTAAGGTTGTCGTGAAAATCTCTGACTATCGGGTCGGTGGTCTTCTGCCAGTACATTTGACATCCCGACAAATGAGGTTACTCACAGCTCCTGTTCATCGGTTGTAGTACATAGTCATTACTTGTCCAGCCCATTTTATTTTCGACAGTTAAGCGCATAGAACGGCGCCTTTCATTTTTGATCGTTAACGTTGGAGCATTTTCTTCAATGCATTCTCGATGCTCTTGAAAGCTCCTCAAGTCGCTCGTGTCGTCCTGGTCAACTCTGGAGCTAAGTCATTCACCACTTTGTTTTCCTAATCTAGATAGACGTAAGTGGAGCAGTCGGAGATGCTCATTCCATTGAGCGTGAATGGGGCATACGTAACCAATTCATTCCTCATCGACATCGTTCTTGTGCGATGTAGCCGAAGACCAGTCTCTCCACAAGCGTTATCAAAGTAGGCTAGCAGTCGTTTAGCTTGGCTTATGTTTGGTGTTATAAAAACGATCTCATCAGCAAAGCGAAAATGGTGTAATTGTGGAAAATCGATTTTCACTTCCATGTTGTCCCACTGCAGAGTGTTCGTATGACGTGCTTATGGTTCGCGATTAATCCCCTAGCCGCCATTTAGTGACGGGCCACGTTACGTCGCCACTGACCTGTCCGAGACCTTCCACATGAGTGAGATCCGTGGGATCAGTGCGCAAGAACATATTGACAAATATATCCATTATTTAGCACGAGGTTGATAGAGTCGGTCTTTTGAGTTATTAACAGATGTTGGATTGTTGTTGAACAGCTCAAGCAAACATTTCTTGACCAGCCGTGTTTAAGAGCCGGTTTACAGCTGTGCTTGCTTTGTAGGACGTGAAGTGCAAGTTAAACGAGGCTTTATTTTCGTCACTCCCATCGTTTCATATTTTCCTAAGCGTATTTGCATAATCTACGTTCTCCTGAAGCAGTAAATTTCATTATATTTTTTTATTATAAATCCTTTGTTCTTTCAATCTTTGGTCAGTCATTTTAACTTTTTTTTAGCCAATAGCAGGAGATGATCTCTTCGTTGTAAAATTTTAATGTAGCTTACGAAAAATGTTCAGGTAATAAACAGATCGCGTGTGGCGCTGTTGTCGGAAGGCCATGCAGCACACACGTGACTGGACCCCCATCAAGCCTCCCTTCCCTCTGGAGCCAACAAATTGGTACCAGACTTATCTGGAAGGATAGCAGCACTGGCTCGATACAGCGTTAGGCCACCTCGAGTCATTGTAAATGCCAGTTACGCATTCAGTCACCTCAAAACGATGTTTCAAGAAGTCGAACGCATAGCGCATCCCTCAGAGATTGATCAACGCCGAGTGTTTTATCCTTTATTTTTTTTCATTTTTTATACTAAATAGAAACTCCTTGGCTATCCAGAGCTTTCATGAGTGATTTTGTCTCAACTGGGTCAAAAGCTTTATTTTAATCGGTCAGAGTGCCACAGAGCGGTCTCTTATATTCTCGCGATACTTCAATGAGTCTTGTTATCGTGTGGATATGGTCCATCGTGCTAAATTTTTTCGAAACCCTATTGCACTCATGGCTGTCCTTCGAGTGAAGCGTCAATTCTTTTAGGATGACGCGAGTGAAAAGTTTGTGAACGATAGACAGCAAGCAAATTGGGCAATGGATGCCGATATCGTGGAGGTCGCCTTTTTGAACCATAGCACGGTCGTGTTGGCTTTCCACTGAGCAGAAAGAGAAAAAAGAAACTTGCATTCGAAGAGGTAACATGTGAAGAGCCGAGCCAGTACGTTTGTGAGGTCTGGCGGAATGTTTTTCAGGTGTTCGGGTCCTATCCTATACAAATTTTGTGTTGTTTGATTCTTCACCAATGAAGCAGTATGTCGGATTTCGAAAGCAAGAACCGGTGGTACGACATATCCGTCCTCCATTATTTGGTATGAGAGCGAGAGGACATGGATATTAAAGAAATCCTAGTAGCAGTCGTGAGTAATTTTCTCCACTGCCTTTCTGGACGCTGTAACTGTTCCGTATGAGCGTCGGAGTGCAATCATCCTGGTTTTGTAGTTATCGAAGCTTCGCGGAGCTTTGCGATCCCTTTTCCCAGCCTCTCCAGCTTCGACCATAACTGCTGCTCCTCTCTCTTTAAGATCTTCTTTTATCGCTTGTCTGCATTGTTTTGCAAATTCGGACGTGAGTTGGCGGTTGCCTGCAGCTCGTGCGATCCAACGCTGGCGTATCAGCTCGAGTATTTGTGGAAACGGACGTCCCTACTCCCAGTTTTCATTGCGCTAACGTGAAGATGTTGAATGAGCCGGTCGTATTCATGAATGAATATGCCTCGTAAATACAAAAAGGACGTGCCAAATCCGCCCTGCAGAAACAGGGAATCCATTCCCTGGATCCATCTGCGTCTCAGGGAAGCAAAGGTTGTTTATGGTCCGCTATTAATCCCCTAGTCTAGCCGCCGTTTAGTGACGGGCCACGTTTCCTCGCGAATGACCTGTCCGAGACTTTCCATATGAGTGAGATCCGTGCGATCATTGCGTAAGAACATATTGATAAATATATCCATTATTTGGCACGTGGTTAACAGAGTAGGTCTTTTGAGTTATTAACAGATGTTGCATAGTTGTTCAACACCCCAAGCAAACATTTCTTGACCAGCCGTGTTTAAGAGCCGGTTTACAGCGGTGCTTGCTTTGTAGGACGTGAAGTGCAAGTAAGACGAGGCCTCATTTTCGTCACTCCCATCGTTTCATGATTTTCCCGTTCCTCTATGCGTATTCGCACAAAGCTACGTCCTCCTCAAGCAGCAAATTTCAACATATTTTTTATTATAAATCCTTTATTCCTTCAATCTATTATAAATCCTTTATTCTTTCGATCTTTGCTCACTCATTTTAACTTCTTTTTTCAGCATCCTGGATCTCGCTCCGCTCATTTTGTACATGGGAATTCTCAACCGGCTAATTAGAGGTGCGCTGTATTATTCTTAACCTGGTACAGTTCATTACAATTTTTTACGTTTCTTTAATTGTTGAGCAATTTTGTGGTTAATAAGTTTATTGCTTTCATAAGGCGACGGTATAAAATACCACACCAAGCATTGCCCATCATAAAGAGCTCGTAAACGACTTCTCGCTTCATTGGACTGTGGCAACTGCCGAGAAGAAGTTCGTTCCAAAGGGGCCTGATTGCAAGGCTCGAACCACCCTGTCCACCACTCCTTGCCACATCTCTCTCGACCAATTCGCCATGATGATGTTTGTGGTCGTGAGAGTTCCTGAAATTGTCATGGCTGAGGCGGGAATAGCCTTTAGATTATCGGGCATGTTTATCATACATTGCATGTTGCATATTGCTGTTACGGTATTGCCGACGATGACACAGGCCGGCTTATCATGACCATGACTGGAACAAACTCCCTTTATTCACACTTTTGTATTGACTGAAGACACACTTGTATTTTTTGTTATTCATCTGCATTTTTCATCTTCATCAATTCTATAAAAAATAAATGGGGCAAAAACACTGCGTTTTTTAGTCGAATCATTTCAGGGATAATCGCTTTTGAAGTGTTTTAAACCTCATCAGTTGCTGTAACTTAACGTAACTTTGAAATAAAAAAATCATTCGTGAGAATGAAATCAGTGTTTTTCACCAGAATAAACCAAGAAGGATAAGGCCCTCCGACTTTGATCAGTCCCTGTGGGATGCGCATTGCATTCGACTTCATTGAACATCGCTAGAGACGATTGAATGCGTATCTGGCCTTTACCATGACTGGCGGTGGCCTATCGATGGGTCGAGTCAGTACAGCTTTCTTCCCAGACAGGTCTGATACCAATTTGCTGACCTTGGATGGATGGAAGGCTTGGTGAGCCATCGCACGGGATCTATCTCATGTGTATTGCACCTCTAGCAAATGCCCTTCCACATTCCCTCTTCATTCAAAAAGAAATAAGAAGAAAGATAAAGTCCTGTGCGTTGATCAATTCCTGAGTGATGCGCGATGCATTCGACTTTATTGAACAACGTTAGAGACGATTGAATGCATATCTGGCCTTTACAATGACTCGCTGTGACCTAGCGATGTATCGAGCCAGTGCTGTGGTATCAATTTGCCGACCCCGGAGGAATGGAAGGCTTGGTGGGCCATGGGGGATCGATTCCACGTGTGTTCAGAAGGGCACCTCCGACCACTACGCCACACGCTCCCTTCATTAGAATAAGGTAGAAAGTTTTTTTTCTGTCAGGCGAACGCAACTTCTTTTTAGTTTTATATTCTAACAAAGTCAATTTTACACCATCATAGTTCAAATAACATGAGATAATGAAAGCTTCAAAGTTTGCAAATTTAAATGACTACAAGTCCTAGGAAATCTTTTCTATAAAGAAACCATGAATTATTCTTACATCTCGTCAAAGCAGTGTGAAAAGCTGAGCAGTACCATATTTTTAGAAAAAAGACTGAACATGGGATTTTTGCTAGTTCCGCAGTCCTGAAGCCCATCGTCTTCTTCAGGAAGACTTTGCGTCCCTTATCTACAGTTCCTACTTTATTATTTTCGTGCGAGATTTTATCCCCCATAATTCCTACCAGAAAAAGCGAAGTACTAGATTTATTTGGTTATCTCTCTGTAGACGAGCATTTTCTAATCTCAAAAGTGGCATTTTTGCAAAAAGAGTTTGTTATTGTTATTGTTGTCAAGTGCTACAATTCACAATTTTGAGTGTTATCAGCAATCTTTTGCTTAGGTTGTTCGAGTTGATTCTCTCTTCAATTGCCCTTATGCCCTGTCTTTAAAAGGAGATATTACGCGTCCACTGAGAGAAAAGCCGATGATGATAACAGCAATAATAGTGATACAGTGGTGATAGTCGTAGCGAATAAGGATAATTCACAATAGAGACGGAACGGTAATTCTTAAATTGAGTGCATGGTTTAGTCTTAAAAGACTTCGGGTAGCTGCGAAAGTTAATAATGTGAAAACCACCTTATTACCTTTGATCACTTTTGTGCTGCTCTCATATTTACTTTTATAATGGCACGATTCGCGAAAGCACTCAAAGCAGAAGGCTTGTTTTCGTTGGTTTTATAAGCACTTTTTCGAATGGATTTTAGAATTTGGTAACTTACTCGCCATATTCTCCATTGGGTTCACACCTACAGTGTTGCATTCCAGTGGTTCTTATATGATGTTGACAGTGAGCTGACCCAAAATGATTTGAATTATTGGATCGGATAGCCCGGCTGCACGACCCTGTTGTTCGAGAACATCAAACACCTGAAGAACCAAGCCGCGTTAACTGGAAGAATTTAAACGAAGTTTTTAATTAAATTACATAAAGCCCCATAGACCGTGTTTAATTATTAATTAATTAATTGGGTGTTTTATATCATTTGATCATAGTTATAGTTCCAGCGAATCCTTCAAAACTGGAAGCTTTCATTGAACTTGTCCAAGGAAAGAGAACTTACTGCTTGCATTACAATACGCATCACAAATGCTCTGGCTGCATCAGCACTCGGTGCAATACCGTAGACCTGAGCAGCTACACTAGCTCCCGTTGAGAAAACCATCTGCACCGGCAAGCCGAAGGCCCTAATGTTGAAGGTCCTTGTGCTCATTGCGGCTAAATTCAACAAACTTTTTATTGACGAAGTATAAATAGAAGAGAATTTCACAAATTTTTTAAATACATAGGTGGAAGTTATGAGTAATTACCCTTTCTTTTCCACCTTTCCCACAAACGACGAATTGTAGAATCGAGAAAACACCATCGCTAAAGATACGCTTTCGAGAAAAACTCTATCCATAGATATTTAGCTTTTTATTTTCTGCCTTCTATGCTTTTTTATGGCAGGTTATTATCATGCGAAATACAACCACAAGATTGCTGAGATATTTGCAAAACTCCGGACAGCAGGCGTTTGCGATGGGGAACGAACGCGCTATTGTCCTTTCCGGGGAGTAGCGCGTTCACCACCACACCATGCGGGCCCTTCGTTTCGCCTGTCTCATCAGTCCCGGTGACGGGTGATTGCTAATGGCACAGATCGATAAGAACTAGCTGAGGGACAGGCGAAACGAAGGACCGGCATGGTGTGATGGTGAACGCGCTACTCCCCGGAAAGCACAATAGCGCGTTCGTTCCCCATCGCAAACACCTGCGGTCTGGAGTTTTGCAAATATCTCAGCAATCTATCCATAGACTTATCGAATGACAAAAGTAAAACACAGCTTTCCGCAAGCAGCATTCCTATCACAACTATGAAAAAACGCGAAACCGCATTCACATAGCTACTATCGTTTCGTCATAAATTCACTGTGGTAATGAGATTCCTGTCTTTGTGGCAAGCTCGCTTGGTATCCCTAGGAAGCTAATCTGCATGAATTCACTGAATGATTAAAGAGCCGCGTCATGAAAAAAAGAACTGAATCAGAGTATGGAGTGTTGTCAGCTAAGTGTTACAATATCCTGCACTTTGATGAAACAAACGGTCAATTGAAATGAGACAGGGAACAGTAGAAGGAACATTGAGATAGCGCTTCTTCTGGCACTTTTTCTAAACGTTCTATGTTCCTAATAAAGGTAAATGTTTATGGAGCGCTGTTTGATTCTCTTCATTTTTCGTTCTTGGGCGGGGAAAATAAATGTTGTTACTGAACAGTTTTGACTACGACGCCAGCATTTCATCTGGCGAGTAACTTTATCCCCACAACCGTTTATGAACAAGGAGGGTTTAGAAAACGATCACTTATTATCTGAGTCTCTGTTCATTTAGTCGTTATTTACAGAACACATGTTGGAGCTGTAGATTGACGCTTATTTAAGTATCGCGAAAACAGAAATTCAATCCCCCACTTCCGCTTTCGGTTTCGTCTACATCAATAAATATTCATCTCCACTTCCGTGATTACCAAAGAATTCCTTCAAAAGTTGTCTATTTGACGACTACTAGACTGTGAGGCCTATAAAGGACTTCTCCCGACCACGTACAGAAAAAAATCTAGAAATTCTCTGCAAGAAGTTCCTGCCTTCAAGCGAGCAGCGTTGACGAAGAGAAATGTGAAGCTCTCACTCAATTCCAAGATGCATTCAGAACTATTCATCGCGTATGTTGGTGACAGAGCTTCTCGTCTTCTCACATAAAAAATCGAAAACATTGTCGGCCGTTTTACGATGCCTTCATGAAAGCTAAAGGAAGCTGAATAACCACCTTCGCATTGTTTCGATGAATTTCCCAGCGATGATTACTATCGCCACAAAATATTCCTTGCATTTTTGATGCGCTACCGTAATCAGAAAGCCCATGTTCGTGAGAAGATTCCAACATGCCAAATTTTCGCGTGTATCGCAGTGAGAAGTGGTTTACTGTAATACACGCATGAACACCACTTCGGTTAAGTCTCTTGGGCTCTGGAAGCTTTCATTTTCTCTACGGCCAGCAAACAGTGCGTCAACGAGCCACTGTGTCATTTATAGGTGAAACAAATAATATAAATAGGTTTGACCTCAGTTATGGTACAGTAGGAAAAGAAGTCGTCTTTATAAAAAGGAAATATCAGACGCTCCACTGCAGTTCCATTAAGAATATTGTGTGGATCATTGGAAGCGATATCATGGATGGGTTGCTAACATCTGCTTTAGGAAGTTCCGCCGTTAGGCTTAGCGAAAAAAATGTTCGTTGATAAATAGATATCGTCCTCTACCGATCTACAATGCCAGATTTTCTTTCTCGTTTTTCTGCCGACAGCAGATGAGGTGAGAAGAAACCACTGAATAACAGTCAGAACAGTGAGAGTGGAGGGATGACAGTGAAGAATCGGTCGGTGTTGTGAAAATGAGATGTTACTGGGAGTTTCGAAACTGTTGAAGATAGATATATATGGAAGGACAGGACGTCGTTTGACGATGTACCAAATCAGTGGTTTTCATCTTTCAGAGCAACCTTTTAGAAAAGCTGCTGACCGTTGTTGATTAGGGTTTGATTAATGTTTTCCTCCGTTGATCGAAGAACACCAACAGCTGAACATGTTCATCATGAGACGCCTACAACTTCGGTTGTTATGCGGCAAAACTTCCGAAGTTTTACCTCGCAAGTGCCAGCACTCCTTTATCTACAGTTAAAAATGGTAGCTGACCTGCCTATGAGGTTACAAACACTTCCTTTAAAATATATCTCCTTTCTTTGATGAGCGTACACAAGGTTGATAAATATATTTATTTTCGGCTGACGTTTTGACGTCTTCGCCTTCATCAGGGCCGATGGTCCGAGTCGACGGTCATGCTTGTTACCCTGTCTCGATGTAATTTCATCTTCGCGTCGACCCAAGTCTTCCTCAGCGGGCCATCTCCTCGAATTAGGCATGCTCACTCGCTGATGTCCCTTTATGCACGATGCTGATGTTGCATATAACGGTTTTCCGGTGATAACAACTTGGTTTTCTTCCGGGCAATCCATCCTGCAGAGGTCGGTGTTATTATTAGCTCGTACAAAGCGTAGTAATATTTTTATTCTTGAGGGGTTTTCTTACTACCGATAGGCATTGAAAACCAGTGCTTGATAGAATAATCATATCCATCCCTAGTTCAAACCTCTCCAGTATCAATGTTTATTAATTTCTACAATCTAAAACTTTAAACAGGTGAGTTCTGATAAACAGAATTAGAGAATTTTGTAAGCTATTTCCGTCAGCACGCGCTTTGCCTTAAGGAAGGGCGCAAACTATGTGAAGCTTCCATCAAATTCCAATGTTATAACACTTCACGGACAACGAGTTTCTTTCCACGCGGAACCACTCGAAGAAGTCAACGTTGTGAAAGCATCAGTGCCTTAATGACATTCTATGAAAGCTAAATAAAGCTCTGTACTGTTTCAATGAATTTCTGAGCAACGAACTTTTTTGGCTACAAGATTCTCCTCCCTAGCTTTCACACACTACCGTAATCAGAGAGAGAAGGCTATTGGAGAAACAGATTCACCTGCCACCAACGTTTCAGTTGAGCAATGGTGTGATTACATTGTTTACATTTTACTTGCTGCTTACTACAATTTTTAACGGCAAGGTATTATGCAAAAGTACAAAAACAACGATGTTGATATAACTGCAAAACTCATGACCCCAGTTGTCAGAGGTGGGAACGAACGCGCTGCTACGCTTTCCAGGGACTGACACGTTCACCACCACACCACACTGCTCGTTCGTCTCTCTGCCTTCGCTTCCTTCGTCTTCCATCCTCCTTCATCACTCAAGCTTAGCAGTTTAAAAACAAGTTGATTATTTTACTACAGAGGTTAAATGATGGTCGATTTAAAAGTGGGCACATTGTTTGTTGCATTTTTCTTCTACATAGAAGTAATTAATGGTTCTTCAGGCGTTGTTAATTCCTACTAGCTGGAAAAAGTGCGGCATAACAAAAATTACTATGGCCATCTTAATCAAGTAGGTGCGGGTAGCACAGTGGTAGTGATGCCCATCATCACGAACGTGGTGCTAGTTCGATTCCGCTCGTAGCCAACCAAGCCTGCCATCCCTCCGAGGTCGGGAAATTGGTACCGGACCTGTCTGGCAAAAAAAATCACTCTCTGCGGTTTTTCAGGACTCCAATGAGAATTGCTTGACTACCCTTCTACGAGATTCAGGACGGGATGAAAAATCCTCAAACATCAGCCGAAGCCACACGTAAAGTTTGAAGATCTTCGCGTACAATGAATGCGAGGAAACGAATTGAATGTGAGAAGTGCTGGAACCCGCATAGTAGACGTGAAGGCGGTTCAAAAAAAACAAAATAAGAAATAAATCCCAAACAAAGCTTTAAAAAAGAGCTCTCGACGATGATCAATCCCTAAGGAATGCACCATGCATTCGACTTCATTAAGCATCGTTGGAGGTGGCCGAATGCTTATCTGCCTTTTACAATCACTCGCGGTGGCTTATCGATGTATTGAGCCAGTGCTGCTATCCTCCCAGACAACTCCAGCACCAATTTGCCGACCCCGGAGAGATGGAAGGCTTGATGGGCCATGGGCGCGGGGATCGATTCCACGTGTGCGTCGCAGTGGCGCGTCCAACCACTGCGCCATACGCGCCCTTGAATACCCAAACAAAGGGTACTTTAATCAATGATCTGCATCGTATTGTAATTCCAACTTCGCCCGCTGTAGAGAATGTCAGCATTTTCCCTCAAGCCTGAAATTTTGGTAGGATGACCTCTAGGCACTTTATAACATCATTTCTTACCAGATTAGAGGATTTAGTTGCTTTCCGGTGCCCTCGATTTTTGAAAGGGTGTAGAATCTTTTTGCAGCAAAATGTTTGTGTTCATTGATCGTCGTCTCTGCTCGGTTGGCACTTCTTGACAAGACGTCGATGTTATTCGCGAAACATGTTTAATCGGAACTTTTTAGTAAACTCGTATGCCTTTCTCATCCCAATCGAGTGACTTCATCATACGCTGCAATGTGACATTACACAGCTTTGACGACATTGTGCGGCCTTATCGAACCGCTTTTACTATGTGTACGCGAAGAATTCGATGGAAAGTTATATTTTTATGCTACAATTCCGATAACAGTCAGATAAAATTCATATAGAGGTCGGGCCCGCCCGTTCGTCGATGAACGGTGGTAGGGCTGGCTGCATTCGTTTCGACACGGTCGAACGCTTTTTCATAGTCGACACAAGCCAAGACTAAGAGAGGGTGGCAATCCCTACAATATTCCGTGACCGTGGACACAGTTTGAATGTGGTACATGCAGCAAAATACTTCTCGAAATCCTGTTTAGTGCACCGGTTGCGCCTAATCCAATGTCCTTTATATTGGCGACAGTACAATCTCCGTGAACGGCTTGTAGAATACACTCAACAAGCATACTGGACGACAGTTGCTTCGGTGACCCTTCATGGGCAGCATGACCGTGCGCGACATCCTCTCATGTGGGATTTTTACCTATTGAAAGTAGGCTGTCATACTGTTTGCGAGAAGTACGTGTAAATTGTGGCATTCAGCTCTAGGGA
This sequence comes from Angiostrongylus vasorum, assembly GCA_018806985.1. NCBI lineage: Eukaryota > Metazoa > Nematoda > Chromadorea > Rhabditida > Metastrongylidae > Angiostrongylus > Angiostrongylus vasorum. Next base: position 90,805 of record JADANN010000016.1, on the reverse strand, counting down.
AAACGGCGGTGACACAATCCGGTCCTATAGCTATGCCTCTTTTCACGTTTCCACCACAGTATGAACTTATGACGGAAGAATTCCAGGTGGTTTTTCTCCAGCCGGGATTGTGATACGGAAAAAGATTGGTAAAGAACTTCTCCATTACCAATACCTTTCCATGGCAGGAAGTTTCGGTGATCCCATCAGCTTTCACCAAGGCCAATAGGGGGACAATATAATCACGAAAGTTCTGACAACATTTGTTGGCACTGATTCTTTTTCTCTGCTGCTTCCAGTAGTTTCTTCATCCTGTACCGATGTAAATCTTTCCAGCCTTCTGCAACTGGCATTTGTTTGTTACTAGCCGTGTTAAATGTGCTGCACTAGGATAAGCTTCAGTTTCCGACTCTTTATTCATAGTTTCTCTGGTATAATGAGATAACAGTATAATAAACAATTATAATGGTAATAATAATAATAATGATAATGACAAAAGTGATAATAAATAATAATAACAAATAATATAATAATTAATAATAATAATTATTTATTATTACTTTTTCAACTATTATTATTTATTGCTACTATTATTGCTTATTGTTGCTATTATTTATTACTATTATTAATTATTAATAGAATAGAATACCTGTAGAATAGAACTAGCTGAGAGGCAGGCGAGGTGGTGGGCGGGTTACTCCCCGGAAAGGACAATATCGCGTTCGTTCCCCACCGCAAACACCTGCGGTCCGTTGTTCTGCAAATATCTCAGCATCGTTGTGGTTGTTTCACAAATAATACCCTGCCGTGAAAGCTAGTAAAAGGCAGTAAATAAAAAAGTCAACATTGTGAATAATAAAAAATAATAATAATAATAACAATAATAATAACAATACTTGATACTTGAACGGTCCGTCCTCACTAGTTGTGCGGTCCTAGCATAATCACCACTTTTTCAGAAATTTGCTAGTTAAGCCATTGTAGTTCCCTGGAATCCCGAGGCAAGAAAGGCCAAAGTCTGCCCCAGATCGTCACCACGACAAGCAGTAGCAGCCCTTGTGGATCAGAGGGAGTTCTACCACCATGCGGCTTTGATACCAAGACGATGGTGGATCCTAGTATTGGTTTACACTTAGCTAGGCTTCCTGATGGAAACGCCGGACACCTTCACAGCTTGGGAGACCCTGCTAGTGGATGAATCCCCGCTGTACATCGCAGTCCGACACCCAGGAACATCTCCATAGAGATCAACAATAATAATAATAAATAATAATAATGATTAATAATAATAATAAATAATAACTAATAATAATTAATAACATTAATAAAGATAAGTAATAATTGATAATAATATTAGATAATAATAATTAATAATAATAAATAATAATAATGATAATAGTCGTAGTAATAGTAACAATATAATGTATACTATGTCAATACCACCCAACTGTTTACCGCCTCATCGTGGTTGGGAAGTGTTCCTGGATGTCGGGCTGGGGTGGACACCGGTGGCATTCATTTTTCCCAGCAGGATCTCACAAGCTGAGAAGGAGCCTGCCATCTCCATCAGGAAGCCCAGCTAAGAATAAAGTAATGCCAGAACCCACAGCTCTTCTTCACGAGCAAACACAAGGTTGTTATTGTAGCATTTATTAACACACAATAGCTGATGTTTCGGCGGTTTCGCCTTCTTCCGAGCCTGGAAAGATCAAATTGAGATGCGATCTACTTAGCCAAACACTTTCATAACCTCAGCAGATAAAACCTCAAATAGATTTGCCTTCGTATAATAAACAGCCTCTTCTAAACACCCACCGCTTTATTTTTTTGTAAGCATTCCAATTAATTGGTGCAGAGCCGCCGCAAGGAGTGGGGAATGCAAAAGCATGGGCGAGGAATGTGCCTGGGTCAGGTCATTGAATTAGCCTGAGGTATGGGGGCCAGGTCAGGCGTGATGACAAGACACTCCTCCTTGCAGTTCATTTTTTGGACTTTTGGAATTGATCCAAAACGCTTCAAGAGTTTTACGTGCTGATGTTTTGAATTCCTGTGTGAGGATAGTGACTTCTACTTCAAAATCTTTCTTCGTTGTTTCAGTGTCCCTATGCTCGCCTAGTAGAGTGTTTCGTTTCAAATTAGACTAACCGACTATGTGTTCTTCTAAGCGGACACAGACTGGTCTACATGTTTCGCCAAAGTATTTTTTTTCCATATGCTTTGGAAGCGGTTCGGTACACCGTACCGGGGCTCATGCGATCACCGCCTTTGCCATTAGAGTGCATTGTGCAATTTTTCGTTGTTCACGGACGGTCTTATAGGCGGTAACGAACTGTTTGGGGTCTTAGAGTGTTCGGTAGTATTTCAATCACCGTTGACCAGTTTTGCAGCCCGTCGTTTCTTAAGCAGCGTTTTCTTGTTGCATTTATTTCATTCGGAATGAAGGGTAGGATAAGCAGGACCTTATTATCGCTAGAGTTAGTTAATTTCCAATCAACCTAATGTTATTTGTGCTTATAAGTCGTTACATCCGCTTTTCGTTTTTCAACTCTTCATTCTTCATTTAGTGTTGTATTTGGCGCGATTTGATTGAAGACTGTGATCACTGTGTTTTCATCCATAAACTCGAGCTTTGCCGTCTTTGCAACTGTGGTTCTTTGGAGTTCTAAGGTTAGGCTAGGCGAAGCCTCCCCCACGTCGTCACCGCCACAGGCCTACTCTTGTGGGTCAGAGAAAGATTTGCGACTTTGGGACTAATTTGTTACCAGGACAGCGGTGATTTCTGATATTAGACACCTTATACCAACCTCTCCTTTGCTCAACAAAATCAGCTCATTACCCCGTTGACCGTCGAGTGATTAGAGCGGGCGCTACGAAATTTTCCATTTTTCCCTGTGGCGTGCAAGACTAGTCCAGTGGGTTCTGCTCGCTCTGGAGACTCGATGACCATCATACCTTTCCTCTAGGCTTTTCCTAAAGAACTTTTACCATCGGGTTGGTGGTCTTCCGGCAGTAAGTTTGACATTCCGTGGAATTCAGTGACTAACGGCCCTTGTCCATCGGTTGTCATTCATACGCACTGTGTGTCCGACCCACCTTATCTTTGAGTGTATGGCATATAAAACGGCTTCATTGATTGACGGAGGTCGGAGCTTCGGATCTCTTCCCTTATACGTGCGATGCGGGTCCTATCATCGTTCTTTCGACTGGGCGTGATCTTCCGTCGTGCTTACGCAGCAACTAGGTTTCTGACGCATACGTTAAGGCAGGAAGTACCGATAGGTCGAAAAGGTGGGGACGTAGGCGGGTTTTCTTTGCTCTGTTCATTGCATCCTCGGTACTCTTGAAAGCTCCCCAAGCTGCTCGCTTTCTAATGCTCAGCTGTGGACCTACGTCGTTTATCGTATTGATTTCCAGACGTAGATAGACCTAACAGGAGAACTCGGAGGTAGTCGTTCCGTTGAGCGTGTATGATGCGAATAAAACTAATCCGTTCCTCATAAACATCGTTTTTGTGAGGTTTAGTCGAAGACCAATATTTCCACAGGCTCTATCAAAGTCGGTAAGCATACGTTCCGCTTGGTTTATATTTGATGTTATAAGAACGATGTCATCAGCAAAGCGAAGATGGTGTAATAGAAGACCATCGATTTTCACTCCCATGTTGGCCCATTCCAGTGTTCGCATGACGTTCTCGAGAGTGGCGGTGAATAATTTTGGCGAAATGGTATCGCCTTGCCTAACTCCTCTTTTGACGTCAGTGTTAATATAGTTGTAGAATGGTGATATCTTGGTTGTGAAATTTTTGTACACGTTACCAAGAATCTTTATGGACCGAGTAGGGACTCCTTGACTATCAAGGGCTTCCATGACTGCTTCCCTCTCATTTGAGTCAAAGGCCGTCTTTAAATCGATGAAAGTGGAACAGAGCGGTTTTTTGTACCCTCGCGATACTTCAATAAGTCTTATCATCGTATGAATGTGATCTATCGTGCTAAATCCTTCTCAAAACCCTCTGGTGGCTGCTCTTCGTCCAGTGTTCTGTCAATCATGCTTTAAGATGACTCGAATGAAAAGTTTGTAGATGACAGACAGCAAGCAAGTTGCACGACAGTCGCCGCTATCGTGGTGATCACCCTTCTCGAACAATAGCGCGGTGTAGCTGGTCATCCAATGAGTGGGGACCTTGCATTCAGACAGGTAACGTGTGAAGAGCCGACCACTGTGTTTACGAAGACTGGCAGAATGTTCTTCAGGGTGTTCGGATCTTATCCCTTTCCAACCTGGTGTTGTTCGACTCTTCACCGACGAAATAGCATGTCAGATTTGGAAAGAGAGAACCGGTGGTACGACATATCCATCCTCTTTTATTTCATATGGCGGAAGGTGGACGTGGCTGTCGAAGGGATCTGAGTAGTATTCGTGAATGATTTTCTCCATTACCTTTCTGGACGCTGTAACTGTTCTGTCCGGGCGTCGGAGTGCAATCATCTTGGTCTTGTAATTGGCAAAACTTCGGTGGACTTTGCGAATGCTTTTCACCACCTCTGCTGCATCGACCATAACTGCTGCTCTTCTCTCTTTCAGATCTTCTTTTATAGTCTGTCTGCATTGTTTTGCAAGTTCGGACGTGAGTTGGCGGTTGCCCGCAGCTCGTGGGATTCCGCGCTGGCGTATCAGCTCGATTGTTTCTGGAGACAGAGCTCTTCTGATGACTTCCGAGTTCTCAGCTTTCATAGCACTAACGTGAAGATGTTGAATGGTCCGACCGTATTCCTAATCGGTGTTACCAAGAACTTCATCGTCTCCACAGCCTACTAATGAACTGAGTATTTGAGTAGCTAATTTGGGGACAAGTGGGACAAGTTTGGGTGGTCTAAATCCACATAGGACGCTTCGATTTTCCCTTCTTCATATCATAATGTCGGCGCGTAAACGACGAACATTGTCAAAGCAGGTATTGGGCCACATCGGTTCAATCGTAAACGTCTGATTCGGGTTGTTATTATGATGTATTTCCTTTTAATACAAGTGCACAATATATACTTCGTTGAGTGGTATGTTGTCGTTTTCGTTGCAGCGTCTTTTCTAAAAGGTGTTGTTTCATTCCCACTTTTTTCTACTGCAGTTCGAAATGGATATTATTCTTCAGTAACTTGTAAGTAGAGGTGGGACGGTTCCCGAATTTTGGTGATGCATCGTCAGACCGGGTGAATATGATTGCATCTGACAGGAACTTCAGGTATCGCAAAGATGTTTCGTCGCCGGAACTTTTAGTGAGTTGATTTGTTCATGTTTTCGCAAACTATTCGAGATGCTTTAAGATATTTGCGATTGTGTGTTTTGGTTTCAATGCATATTTGTCTGAAGGTGCTTGCGCCGTCCAATCCCATCCATATCCCAGGTCATAACGAAGTTAATTGATAACTGTTGTGCCTGGACGGAACTCTGATCTTCTGGAGCCCACGGAACGTTTTTTTTCCTTCTCTTTTCTTTGCGTTTGGTAAAGCCAGGAAACTGAACAAGTGAGATTTCTTCTTAGCTAAGCTTCCTAGTGTGCCTAAAGGCGTTTTGCATATTTGAAGTAGCTGATCTTCACATTAAAACTTTTAAAGGATAAATAAAGGACATAGCTCACGGCGTTGATCAATTCCCGAGGGATGCGCCACGCATTCGACTTCATTAAGCATCGTTAGAAGCGATTGAGTGTGTATTTGGCTTTACTATGACTCGAAGTGGCCTACCAATGTATCGAGCCAGTGCTGCTATCCTTCCAGAGAAGTATCGTACCAATTTGCCGACCTCGTAGGGATGGAAGACTTCGTGAGCCTGGGGTACATGTATCGATCCCATTCACCGATTTCATGCCTTGGAATGCTTGAATTTTAAAACGGGTTTTTAAAGAGGAGAATGCTGGCTCTTCATAAGCAAATCAGAAATTACCACGTGAATTTATCCATTGCAAATGGGCTTTTATCTGTTTTTAGATAGGATTCACTTGCTTGCTACTAGCTGTATTCTTCATCTGTGTTGGGTTTTCACTGAAGACAGAGGTGCACTCAGTGCCGACCCAGCAGCAAGTTCTTGCTTCTGAATTTATGGGTGAGCGCTACATCCCAGTTCTTAATTTGTATGTTCCTATGATGAGTTTCTGTATCTGATGCAATTTAATTCTACACTACCGTTCCTTAGAAAGTATTCCCACTACTACTGGATATTTAGCAGTAGACATTCCATTAACGGAAAGGAATTTAGTTCATTGTCTTCTGATGTCAATGGTTCATGTTAGATTACAAAGCGTGCAGCGCAGTGGTAGTGATCTTTTTCACAATACGGACAACCCCCCACTACACAGGCTTCTGCTTCGACGCCGCCCTGGACTCGCCAAGCTTTTCATCTTTGGAGGTCAGGTAATTGGTAGAAAACTTGTCTGGGGGCTAGTTCAATCTCTATAATCCACGTGGAACGCCCTAGCACCGCTATCTCAGGAATACAGGGAGAATTGATTCGACCAGCACGCCATGACATTATTGACGATGACAAAGAAATTCCTCAAAGAGCTGCCGAATCCACACGCAGAATCTTCGAGGATCTTCGTGCATAACGGATGTACAGAAGCGGCTTTTGTTTCCTATGTCAAGCTCTCGTTCGTACGTTGGGAAGCTGAGTCAACGTACACTGGTCATTCTAGAATGAGAAGTCCATACTCACTTCATTATTATCAGATATATCTTCCAGAGCGCTTTTTTTTCTTGCTGGCAAGAATCTGGAGAAAAGATTCGAGTGTCGTGGTCGATAGCTAGTTCACCAAGCTATCTATCTCTTGACGACACGAGTTCTAGAGGAATTCGACAGTTTCATGAGCGATGGAGGTTGTAAGTATCTGCCATGAGTAACAATGGTGACGAATTTGTTGATTATAGCCTGGATCAATAGGTATACCTTTTCTTAGATGAGCCGTCTTCTCATCTACTGCGCCGATCCCAAAACTTCGTGCAGTTCATTCGTTTCCCGCAGTCCTCATCCACGGAGGTCTTCGAACCTTTTCCGTCTCCGTTCGACTCCTGCTTAAGAATTGTCGTCTGCTTTATGAATGTCGTTGAATGCTTGTCCTTCGGAATCGTAGGCTAGCCAGGCTAGAGCGTTCATACACGAATTGTAGGGACTGAACTGTTCTCAGACAGTTGTGTTAGCAATTCTCTGGCCCCGTAGCAATGGTAGTAGTGACGAGCTCGTGGTGGATCAATCAAGAATCATGCTCATGATGTACGACATCACTGGATTTAGTAATAATGTTTTTGCAATGTCGTAGACTTTTTTATTCTACGTAATAGTGTGTGTGTAATGTAGCACCACCGTACGTTTCACAGAAAGAAAAAATATGGTTGAGTGAGATGAGTGCTGTTTTTTTCAATTTTTCACAATTCCAGTTGCTGACCAGTTCCAGAATTTCTTACTCCGTTTTCCCAAATCAAGTGGTCAAAATCTTTTTTACAGCATGTTTTTGTGATGATTTCGACTGCCACTATCCGAACAATGATACCAAGGTGGTCTTGATGGTAGTGGATGCATGGCGACTATCGCATCTTGTCGATCCGCACTCTCCCATGGTATTTCTTCGCGAGGCCGTTCTTTCTGGGCAAGCAGTGGCCTTTGTTGCAAACGTCCAGACACCTACGGTCACCATGCCTCGGATAAAGGTGATTTGTTGCAAGGTGCAAAAAAGCAAAAAAAAATCGGTGGTTAACTGAGATTCTCTGCACTACTATTCACTGTTGAATACCTTTGCCGTTTGATATACGTCTGTATACTTGAACGGCTCAAAGGATAAAAAAAAAGACTAAGTCTCTTAGCGTTGATCAATGCTAGGATGCACCATGCACTCCACTTCATTAACACTCTTGCAACGAGTGACACCTACAGGTGTCATTGTGCTCTTGCAGGAGTGGTTGCTAACTGCACCTATGGGTCTCATTTTCTCTCTGTCGTTTATGTTAACATATAGAGCTATTTTTCCAGTTCTTTTTTATCAATTGATAGCTAAAGCACAAATGTTGTATTGGACTTTGTTCGGGAAAAGGTCTTTTCTGCATTCGGAATATGCAAAAAATCGTTTTTCAAACGAGTTCACTAGCCACTAAATTGGGTGCTAATCGACTACAGCAATTGAAATCGCTGTAGTGAATAATAGTTATCGCATAGGGTAAGCTCGTGTAAAAGTGCTGAACTAGAGACCCATAAGTTGCGGAACACTTTCATATGTTAGCAGTAATGTGTGTTTTTTGATGGACCATAGTAACACACAGTAAATAACACCATGAATATAATTTGCGTTCATGTTCAAAACCCACAAAAGTTCTGTAGTTTTCGGAAAAATCTTGTTTATTTTCGAAAAAATCGAGGAGTTTACAAAGGTTGAGAATTGGCCGTCGTCCAATCCGCCACAAAACCATGGCCGTCGCGGGAGTACTAAGCATCGCTCAGCATTGGACAATTCCTGAGAGATGTGCCATGCATTCGACTTCATTAAGCATCGTTGGAGGTGATTGATGCACATTTGACCTGTGCAATCACTTACGGTGGGCTGTCGGTGTATAAAGGATGTACGAGGATACTTCTACATTCTTTTTTTGGGTAAAGTTGTCGTGTGCAAGGTCGTGCAGTGGTCAGATATCTTTTCTTTCTCAAGACAAGTTACCACTTGGATTGCCAGAAGTGCATTTTTTTCCAGCTTTTCAGCAATCGGCTAGCAGATCTGATCTTGCAGCGGTACCAATCTTCATGTTCTTGATTGCGACTAGGATTTCAGAGGGAAGAATCTCGAGTAGTTTTTCCATAATAGAATTCTGGAGTCTGAAACACAACAGGTGCAGAAGTTTTCCATTGTCAACTTCATATCATGGCCTGTGCCGTTAGCAGTCTCATTTCCACTTATCAATTGTCTTCCATCTTCGAGAAACTTATTGATGGTTGGAGAAATGCAGTCTGATGTTTTATATTGAAGAAATGAGACGTATTTGGCACAGCTTTGAAATATTCTGGCGACCAACTCGTAGTTCTTGCTTTATTTACTAGTCATGGAGCATTCTTTCTAGAATGTTCCCCCTCATAAATGGTTAATCTCTGTTTTCGTGGCGATCACAGTTCCTTCCCAGTACGCTTAATGGGGTCTTTTGATCGAGAAGATGATGATCGGTTCCACTTCAAAATGGAGGCAGTACAGTTATGTTAAAGAAGCGGTATGATCCGTTTGTGAAGATATGGTTTATATCAGCATTGGTCATGACGTTTGAGAATTCGTTCCAACAGCCACTGTTCTTTCCGAGAAACGAAATTCATTGAAGGTATTTGCTATGGAGCGCCGTCCAGAATGATGGTTTTCACTTTCATTTTGGGCTTCTACTTCAAAAATTTGCAGCGGTCCTTCTTCCTTTCCATTGGCCCTTCCTAATCTTATGTGAAAGTCTCAGACAAAAAAGTTACGAAACGATTTCCCGTAGCGGACCTGCTGTTCACGTCAGTGAGAAAGTGATAATACTGATGAGTTGGCGTGGTGGCGTGTAACAGTAACTCCTATGACTCGTAACAACGAGAGTTGACGAGATTGAAAACTGAGCAGTGAAAGAAGAATCCCATATCCATCTTACTTTGTTTGATATGACTTAACACTGATGAAGAGCGTGGTTATTAAGTTACGTAACACTACGGTGGAATTGTAGGTGCGGAGCAAGCAACCATTTGCAAAACTTGTCATAGTCGTATTGTCTGTCATTATTATCTCATCAGTTTGCGTTAGAGATGCGAGCGTCTAATGTGAAGGGTACTTAGCCTGAATTATTGTTAGTCGAAGAACTTGTAGTTAGCTGGGAATTAGCCTTGTTAAGGGTTTTCTGGCTTCCCACCTAGGCATTCACTAGTCCACGTGCATCGGAAAGGAATTTTTGTACCTGCAGATGGAGTTAGTTGACCAGCTAATCCATTCGGATTTAAAGTGAAGAGACTGCTAGAAGAAGGTGTAATAAACAAAGTTCATTTGACGTAAGCCGTTTGTGAAACCAAAGTGATGTCTTCACATAAAGGATCTTCTGGCTTATCTCAACTTGTTCTTGATACAAAAAGTTGCTTATGAATTTTACTATGCTATCACTATTTTCCAGGCGCTGACGAGTGGTGTGGTTCCGACACTTATTTCGTTGGTAACAAATTTCTTCGCCACGGAAAATACGGAGGATAATTGGGTGAATTCAGCAGCAGCAGCTGGACGTAGGTATGTTCTTGGTCACGGATTTTGTAGTCGTGCATAAATGGACTGGTAAATACGAAAGAAAAAATACGTAAGTTCTGAGCGACCGTGGCGGTATGAAGCTCCAATTTTTAACGTTCTTCTGAAGACTTTTCTGATCATTTGGATGTTGTGTATTCTCAAACAGTACAGACCCATGTATTGTTTTCATCGAAATGGTAGTTTGCCGGTTTGGCATGGTTTTTCTCATAGCGAGCTTTCGCTGCCGGTGCATAAATTTCTCAGTTCACCACAAAGAGCTGCCAAATTTTACGGATAGCGAGAATTTAGCAACTTACGAACAGACTTTTTTTCCAGGATGCCTGAAATTTTTTGCGTAAGTTGACTCTTAACTGAGCTTCCTCATAGAAATGTCGTCCTCTTGTGTAACTGTGCCGCTAGAGGAATTCATTTTAACACGGCTGTTTGGTCCTTCCAGTGCCCACGTGTATAGGTGATGCTGTAGTCTTGTTGGGTCCTAGTGGAGGGTCTTTTTGAAATTCAAGGGGGACAATTTCCTGAAAAGTTCGGATTGTTTATGATTTTCTTATGTTTTCAACTCATCTAGGGTAATCTTCTTCGGCGACGATACATGGCTACGACTTTTTCCTAAAGCATTTGAGGTAGCAGAAGGAGTAACATCGTTCTTCGTGAATGATTACACCGAAGTCGATAAAAATGTCACTCGCCATCTCAATGTTGTTCTAACAACTGATGACTGGGACTTGCTCATACTTCACTATCTTGGTTTGGACCATGTAGGTACGCGACCGTTTTTCTTCTTATTCTTTGTATTCCTTCAGTTTCTTTACGGAATTCTGAAAGTGTTGGTATAATCATCCACTTTCGATATCGTCGTAGAAATCGACGAGAAGGTGAATCTTTTCATATTCAATGATTTTAAACTCCTAAAGCTGTTCGGGAAATAAAAAAATTGCCACAGGGTCATATGTCGCATAACGTCGCGGATGCACTTCCACTAGCGGCAATCCAAATCACTTAATAGATATTGACGAATATCATCGGATTTTGTCGTTTACTTAAGGACACTCGCTTGGAGGTGAATCAGTGGAAATAGAACGAAAACTCCATGAAATGGACAACATCGCACGTCGGATTTTTCGCACCGTGTCGGTATGACGTTGTTTTTTCGTTTCCATGGTTTTAGCCTTTAAATGGAGCTAACTGTTTTGCGTTTTTTCCTTCAACGCTCCGTATTCCGCAAATTGCAGTTTATTCTGGTGCTTTCGGTGTTTCTGTGAAGAATTCTGATTATCGGGCGACATCCTATTCGTTTAATTTCTGATGAACGCTAATCCACTATGATGCTTGGGTTTCCTTACCAATACACAATGTGTCTTGCCATCTGATTTTCACATTCATTTTTTCTATTGTGATTTACTCACTGTTTTCGTGTCAGGATGTTGTTGTTCGGCTGAGCAGGGGATCCGTCTCAGCAAAGTTTCTGTCTTTACCTGATCGTGAGAGAAGACATCGATAGATGTTGGCTGAAAAGCTGAATCCTCTTCGGATCCCAGAGCACTTTGACACTTCACGGACGAAATCCAAGAGCGTCTCGTTGTTCTTATAGAAGTAAAAAAGGGGCTATTTATTCGTTTTGAATGCGATCGACCTATTAGTTTTGAGTTGAGGAAAAAAAGTTTATCATTTTATGAATCACAGTGTGTTTACGTTTTATTCACTGCCTATTCTTCTTTCACGGCGGGGTGTAGTGTCAAATAGAACCACAGTAATGCTGAGATATTTGCAAAACTCCGCACTCCAAGTGTCTGCTGTGGTGATTGAACCCACTACTAACCTTTTTAAATGTTAACCTGTTCATCACCACACCATACGGTAACTGGGTTCAGTGCCGATTTGTGCTCCCAAGATCAGTGCCGTTGACGTATGGTTGCTGATAGCACCTATAGGTTAAAACACGCTTGAAAGAAAGGCGAATCGAAGGACCTTCAGGGTGTGGTGGTGCACACATTAGCCCACGGAAAGGGTAGTAGTGGATTCAATCCCCACAGCAGCACCTGCGGTGCGAAGTTTTGCGTTCATCTCACCATCGTTCCGGTTATGTTATCATTTTAATTCTGCGATTTGGAAAGTTGATTTAGAGTAAATATTTCTTGTCAGTTAGCTTAGGTTTGTATTGTTTCTTTTATTTTTCTTGTGACTTCTGTCCTCATTTTTTTCACGGACATTGAAATAACGATCACTAGTCGATAGTTGTCTCTTTCACACAGTGGATCTTCGTTTTTCACGAGGTTCTTCCCAGTTATTTAGGGCTACTTGCAAAGATGCTTCAGAGTAGTTTCTAGTTCTTATTTGCCTGGTAACCGTTGTTTGTGGTTCTACCATCCTATAGGATCTACTCTCCTCTGACAAGAACTCGAGATAAACAAAGATAACTTTAGAGAGTTAGGTGCATTGACCACATAACCTTTTTTTGAAGTCGAAGTTACGTCGAGGCGTTTATTTTTATAAATTTCAATTCATTTTCACAGTTTTAGCTTTTCACAGGAAACAGCAATTTCAAGAAATGGTCAGGAATGAGTAAGGGAGCTCAGTTCTAGCTCAATTCAAAATATCCCCATCTTTTATGATTATAGTTCATCTGTTAAAACAATGAAGTATTTCTAGGCCCGATCACCACTGCTATTCGTTATGGTAGGCGATCACGGTATGACGAATGCTGGATCTCATGGAGGTGGAAGTGAAGCAGAGTCTCGAGTTCCATTGCTGTTCTTCTACTCAAAAGCAAAAACTGTTCAAGGTGGAGATTTGAATGGTATGTTAGCATACGCACACAACATTTTTGATAAAAATCTTTTTAATATGAACGTAGGACACTTTTCAAACTTCAGTGTGAATCTCACTTTCATTTATCTCTTGTGGTAACTTCCAGAACTTCCATATGCAGAACAAGTTGATCTGGCCAGTACGCTTCCATTTTTTCTTCGCACTAGTATACCGTCGGGTAGCATCGGTCTCTCGCTTGTTCCGTATCTTGCCGAACATTGGAAGTTTTCTGAGTCTGTCATTTTTTCTGCACTTGTCCAGTCGACCATCCATTTCTCCAAGTTTTCAGACGGTAAGAAATTGATGCGCTGACCTATCTTTAGTTCATATTGTTTTCGAAGAAAAAAAACTCTTTTCTAGATTACGCACTAAGTCGTCTTATGAACGCTGTAGAAGGCCAACGTTGTCAAGCGGCAAAGGTTTTTCTGACTAATGCAAGAAGCCCATCTACTTTGGGACGAAATCGAGAAGTGCAGCGAAAGATTATTCAGTCAGAGGAACAAATCCTTCGTTGGCCTACTTTGGTTGGGCTGATTTTAGCTATTTTTGTGAGTTGAAATCGTCTGTTTTTTATTTGTAATGCTCTAAGGGAGAATAGCCTAGGGTTGCAATTAAATTCCGTCAGTTTGCCGCTACTTTGAGTTTCTATGATTTTCTCTTTAGGCTTTCTTGATGTTTTCTGGTCTACATCCGTTCTACAATTTCGCTAAATCGGTAGAAACTGGTAAGTTTGATTTTCTATTAGTTTATCAATATTGTTCACCTTTTACACATTTGCGACAGAGGGGCTTGACGACAATGGGTAGTTTTTGGATGTCGAGAACATTTGAGCTGAGAATTCGACATACTTGTAGAAAATATTCCACTCCATCGATTTAAGGGTTTGTACAGCTTTTGCAAAATATTCTTTTGACTTACAATCTGTTGAAGCCACCACTCGAACGGCAACGGCAGGCATCCATCATGCATTCAATGAATCATCTGTTCCCTTTGGTAGATGACCGCTCGATTGTTTAGTCATTTTTCAGGCGAGAGTATAAGCTTGATAGGAAGGCCCAATAAGAGCTCTGAATAAGTAGATTTATATGTTATTGCCAAGCATTTAAAAAATTCTAGCGACTTTTACTCCAATTAGTGAATGTTCGTTGTGTGTTTAAAGTGGAATAGCTAACTTATTTTCGGTAACCTGCGCATCCAAATCAATGCGCATTGTAGCAAATGTGTTAATGAGCGTTTTATTTATTAAGTTTAAGATTTTCTAAAAATCAGTGCTGAACCAATTCGATATCGTCGAAGAGGAATTTAGGGAGCTCGCCACTACTCTACGTTTCTTATTTTTGGTTTGTATCACATATCATCTTACTCCACAAGTTTCATTGAAGAGGAACACGATACTTGGTGTGTTTTTAACAAGTAGAGGATTTATCTAATTTATTTATTTACATGACCTATTAAACATCTGCTGTGTGGATTAGAGAACTTTTTTGAGTTCTGTTCGTTTCCCTCGCATTCACCGTCCACGAAGGCCTTTGGGAATTTCGCGTGTGGATTCGACTACTGCTTGAGGATTTCGTCTGCGTTATGAATGCCGTCGTAGATTGCTGGAAGAGTCATTCCTCCTCGCAACCTTGTTATAGCAGAGCTAGGATGTTACCACATGGTTTGCAGAAGAGCGTTGCGCAGAGGAACCAACCAGTGCCTTGCATCGTTATGGCCTCCATCGCTAACCATTCCACTATCCCCCGTACCTTCTACGCACTAAAAGATGAAATCTTTGATTAGAATAGTTGATAGTAATACCGTCATTCGCATGGGTAGATGCAATAGTCATTTTTTTAGTCACTGTGTAATTATTCCAGGTATTACATTACTTCCACGACAATTTTGCTCAGGATACTTGCGAGGGTGAAGTGCCCTTTAGGATCGAGGAGTTTTTCAAAAACGGTTGGTGGTTTCGCATTATTTCTCCCGATATTATTATGCTTCAATCAATCAAAATAATCTCACTCTGCAATCCAAACATGATTAGACAACTTGAAGCCAAATGCTATTTGGATGCTCCTGTAAGAAATCCCCGTACCAGTTGTGGCAGACGGTCCTGATCATCGTCTTTACACAGAATTTTCCATACCTCTGCTGTCCTTTTCAGCGGAGACGGGAGTTGGTAATTTTTTTTATCTTCTGTTGGACCCGTCTTCGCATTCACTTTTCGGATCCCATCAGTTATTGCATTCGATCCTTCCCTGCCTACATCGTCACGAAGGTCTGCCAACTTTTGCGTTTGGAGATGTTCCTTTCGTCATGAATGTTATTGACCGCAGGTCGAGTCGATTCTCCCTGGAGCCCTGTGATAGCCGGGCTAGAACGTTCCCTATTTGGACTGCAGAGAGTCAATTCTTTCCAGAGAAGTCTGATAGAAATTTGCCTAGTCCGGATTGACCGGTTGAGAGGCTTGGTGAGCCTGAGGTAGTGCTGAACAAGCACCGTGTTCTTGACTAAGGGTCTGCTGCCACTGCACTATCCGAATTGGCAGATTAAATCGAAGTATTCAAGAGCTTTGTACGCTGCAAATAACATTTTTAGAAACGTCACTTCTGAGGTGCTGCAGTTAATGTTCTCAGACTTTGGTTACTCAATGTTTATATGAGCAATATTTACTTACTAATAACGATGCAAGCGAAATCAAATAATGTGCGCACAATTTCTTTTTTCTTTTTCCTGTACACACAAATTAGCAGTGGTTCACCTAGGGACTTGGATAGAAGTTAATCTACTAACTAGTTTCTTATTTCTAACGTTGACCGGCATGGATTTCATTTTAACGTGTTTTTACACTGTGTGCTCACTAGGGTTCTAAATTCTCTTTTAGTTTGACACTGAGTCGGAAGTAAGAGGCGAATTTTGTCTACTGTGTTTGCATCGACTAGCGATGAGCTTTACAATGTCATCCAGAAGAAGATGGTCTTTGAGATCCGATTTGCTTCCGCCACCAATAATTCCTGAACTTCGAATTGAAATGCCAGTCTTGGACACCATTTTTAGGGGTGTCAGTCTCTTGGCACAATGCAAACGCTGGCCTATCATTACTACTACACTTTGTACAATTTATCTTCGTTGGCGTTTTCAATTCATAAGCACCAAATTTGGACGATTGGCAGCAATTCCATACTTTCTTTCTATGATTATTTGCTGCAGCCGTCTAGTTAATGACCAAAATGGGTAAGAACATTTTAAATTGTACTTTCAGTGTAGTCAGTTTATTTTTTTCATTCCTATTTGTCCCTTCTTGAGTCCTGAAATTATGCCACCTTTAACACTTTTCAGTAACCTGACATACCGTATTCAATTTACGCTGTAGACCTCACGAATATGCTCAGAAATTATCTAAGGAAAAATCTATTTTCTGAGAGGATTGTTTTGAGAGCACGACGCATCATTCATTCTTTTTCTGAAAGCTTACCCGAGGTTTACAAACAATTTTTTATTCGGCTAACGTTTCGACAGCTTCGTCTTCATCAAAGCCGACGATCAGGTCGTTAATCCACGGTTCTTTTTCGCCTCCATGTGAGGTCTTTCAACCTCGTGTAAACTTAGCAAACAAAGAATACGTTGGTCAGTAATACCCAGGTTAAAGGAAAGTCGGTTTTTAAATATTATTGTTGGTCTTAGCAAGACACATCCCCTACGTTTTAGATGGATTTATCTCGTCGTTGGTGGAAGCATGCTTACTGCAACACTGTCTTTTCCGCTTGGAGTTCTACTGTACCTGTTTTTCTTGGTTCGGCCGGAAACACTTCCTCTGCTCTTGATCTGCTTCGAGATGGGTAGATTGGCGAGCCGAGCGTCCTACTCACCGGCCTTGTTCGCATTCCTTTGCCAGACAGTCTTCTTCTACCCGGTTTGTCTTTTTGTGTTGTTGTCTTTTGTGTTGCTAAAGATTGGTGGGTATGGGAGGTCTCGTTAACTGTTCTCCATATCTCCTCTCTTCATCCCTGTTAATGACGTGATGCTTGTAGTAATAAGAGGAAAATTCTAGAATTAGGGCCCATAGACATAGCTCTTCTTCCATGGTTTTAGACTAGAAGATATTTCGCATTAATCGCGAAAATCTCATCAATATTGTATAAAATCTTTCTCTTATAAAAAGGCTGTTCATTAAAGGGCCAGTCCAGCAATATCTCCTCGATCGATGTTGCTGTTGGATACAAAGGTTTATCGACATACTCTGCTGCTTTTGTGTTGTTTCAAATTCTGGGCAACTTCTACGCAACTCCGACTGCGCTAACTTTTGGTTACTTGTGAGTTCTTTGCTTCTTTATTACCATCAGTTATTTTGGAAGGAACAGAAGTGTTTGCAGACAGAAAGCTTGTATATATCTTCGTCAGAACGTTTTCAAATTTGGAACAAATGCGACGGTTTCTCAATGTTCAGATTACGTGGACTATAATTCAGATACCACGACAATGACAAACAGTCTAAGGAGGGGCTGATGTACGGACATCTTCTGTCGGCGACTTTACATCTGCGATCTGTAGTGCTGTGTTCCGCTATCACTGGAATGATTAGCCTTTCTGGTCACTTGTTTATGTTTAGTGTCATGGCCCCAAAATTACTCTGTGAAGTCCTTCATACTATTGTTGCTTTGATTGTTACGGGTTCCATCTTCTTTCTATATATTCTATTTGAAAAGACTACCATACATAAAACACTAAGTTCTTTTTCGAAGCTAAGAATAAGTTTGAACGGTCTCATTTAGGCTGACTACTTGTTATTCGTTTAAAGTAGTCCCAATTTTTCATCATAGATGCCAAATGTTCATAATTTAAGAAGTTACTAAAGCACAATGTGTAAGTGCAAAGCCCTGCTCATAAAGAATTTACCACTTGATCAGCCCCCTACCTTCACCACCACAAGAAGAATTTATTACTAGAGTGTTTAACATGTATTATACAACTTATCGTTTAAATTAAACGCAAGAGATTGTAGTTAAACAGCGGAAAGGAAAAAACGTGCATTATGAACTAACGGTATATCTACAAAAGTCCCTGTCTTTTGAGATCCTCATACATTTTCTTGTTTACTACATTTCCTGATGTATCTTCATATTCCTCATCCAGATCAGGATTCCATTTCTGCCTCTCCTGTAAGTTCAAAATTCAAGAATGTATTATCTGTTAATATCCGAAAACAATTTAGTAGAAGCTGAAAAACGAGGCGTATCCCTCAGGATTCCGCAAAGAGGACCTTAACGAGCAAAATATCGCTCAGAGGGGAGTAGTACTGGTGGGTGTACGATTCCTCGTGAAGTTATCCAACACAAACATTTAATACCGTTGTATTCCCTTACTACTTTCCATCAAAATAAATACTGCTAATGCTAAAGTGATGGATTGTACTGTCACAGTCAAACAAATCGGACGTTAGTAAAGGCGTTATGTTAAGACGTTAATAACTAGTACAGGTTAGCTAGTAAATTCATAAATTGCTATTCCAATGGAACCCTAGATGTATAAGTATGTAATATGAGAATACGGCAGCTGAAAACGATTGCGAGTAGTTTGCGCACCTTTTTCTCCTTTGATTTTATTCCATAAATCCAATGCATCTTTAATCTGTGTAATATTGGCGAAATGAGCCGTGTTTGGAATACCAAGACAACGCATTCCGTGAGAATGTCGCCATTCCTACATAGGAGAGATTGTAACACATCGTACTTAATGATCTTTCCTACTAGAAATATTCTTGGGTATGGTAGGACATACCACCGCCTCAGTCATTATGATTAGAACTCAACACTACAATTGATCCAAGCATTCCTGAGTTGAGAAACTCACGTTGAAGTGTTTTTGAAAAGCCTTTGGTCCTTTATACACTTGGTTTCCGCATATTTCACACGAGTACGATATATTGAGTCCATGTAGCTTGTACAACCAGTAAGGAATTGGTTTGCCGTCCCACCTAAAGTGGGCGAAGTAGTTAACTATCTATGAATTAAATAAATACTGTGCCGCAGTAACAATCATAAACAAAGAATTTTGGGAAATTAGAAGCCAAACATACCCTAATGGAAGGTTTTTTGGATTGTATGGTACACCACTATCTTCTTCGTCATCACTCTCAACCTAAAACGAAGCAAATTGTTGTATCGAAAGCAATGCGTTTTCGACAGTATTAACATATTCACGACGAACTGATACATTGACTGATGCAAGGTAGCAGGCATAATTTTGCCTTTCAAATACGAAAGAAAGCACCTTTGTTTATGGTGAACTTTCGCAGACAATGTAAAACCATTAAAATCTATCAATTTTGACAATACGAGTTATTTAATTCTAGGACGAAATCTTTGTTTTTGATAACCCATGAACTAGTTTTTTTTTCGCTTTTTTTCCTCGAAACTTGCAGTGGCAGAAAGAATGAACAAGGATTTCGTCCATAAGGACATGATGGTTTATTCCAGCGAGCTCGCTGTTTAGATCGATGGCAGCTGTGCCGGTGTTAAAAAATCTTATAATCCCTTCTATTGCACTAATATTCCCTGGGATTTCAGTTTGAAAAAGCTGAAATATTAAAAAATTTCCTAAAAGAACTATGTGCATACTTCTGGAACGATAAGGCACTGTCTCTTCTAGAAGTTCTTTGAGTTCCCAAGTACTGTCCAGTTATATTAAGTCTAGCTAATGAGAAAAGGACTAACATTGTCGCAAATGTGTTAACTGTACAAAACATATTTACACATACTTGAGGTTCTTCATCATCATCTTCATTTTCACCAACAGTTCTTGCTTGTTTCCTCTCCACATTTTCACGCGTTGCATCCCTCTCTTCGCTTAGAACACTGCCCATACTGAATTCAAAACCATTCTGGAGCTGAGACAAAGTGTCCTCGTTTGTAACAGGAATGAATAAAACTTAAAAGTTAATAGGGAAATAAATAAAGACCTCTACTACAATGCGAGCATCATAAGCAGCATGAATACACAAATATATAAATAATGCCAACTAACTAACCATTTTATGTGACCTTCCAACATAGCTAAAGTTAGGATTCTAGTTTGCTCTTTCGAATTATCAGCTTTCTTAGCTAAGGCGTCTCTTCCTATTTCGCCAGCTCTCACGCCTTTTGAAGCAAAGAGACGTTCAGCACGTTCCTTCAGGGTGCTGAAAACACATAGTACATAGTCCGGTGCTTATCTCTTTTTTTCAGAAGAAAAAACCTTATTCAAAACCAGTATAACAGAACAAGTACCCTCCACATTTCAACCCCAAAGTCATCAGCGCCGCTTTAAGCCTATCTAGGCCCAAACTTTCTAACTCAAATGGACTGCTATAGGCAGAGATATCAATTGTAGCCTAAAAATACTTGTATAATAGTAAAGTCGAACAATGTAGTTATAAGAAATAAGAAATAACCACAGAAATTTACCTGCTGTGGGGTAGTGAGCGGTGGCCAGCCAGGCAACGTTCCTTCAGAAAACATTCGTTTAACTTCCGTATCACTCTTAAAATAGTGAAAAAAGTATAGAGAAGCAAACGAAATGATGCTAAGGGAAGAAAATGTTCATCAGCGTACTGGAGATACCTTTTGGAAATCTTCTGCAAGGTTGTGAAGGGGACGAGTGCGTTCCATAAAATATACAAGGTAATCCTGAATGAAAAGCCGAGAGCTATAAGTAATATTAGGCTATGAAATAAACATTACTAAAGAAAAAAAACAATGGTGTACTTTAAATTCCTAAAATTAAAAAAATCGTAGCCATTTTATAACCAAAAACTATTCAGAGATTTTCAAGACCGACGTTCTATTAACCTCGGCATTGGTTCATAATCCACTGTTTTCCTTCGATAAACAAACACGAAGTTGTAGCCTCGTATTCACGAAATATCGAAAACATGGAGATGGAAATATCAAGTGAAGTAGGTACTTATAACCTAAAACCACCTATACGTTATTTATGGGATACTACAAGAAATTTCGAGGATGCGCCACTAAAATGATAGCAGCTACAATGATGCTGAGATATTTGCAAAACTCCAGACCGCAGGTGTCTGCTGTGGAGAACGAACTTGCATATACCCTTTCCGGGGGCTAAGGCACTACCATACCAAGTGCATTCTTTGCTTCGCTATTCTCTCAGCTAGTTTCCTATCTACCAGTTCCATCAGCAATCAGCCGTGATAGCAATCTTCTTCAGGAGTAGATAAATCCTCGCAGAATACAACTCAAGGAAGAAAAAAGTTGAAAGTAAAATAGAAACCAATAGAAACAGAACTAATTACAAACCTTAAGAGCGTGCAAGTATTCTTTATACGCTCCAGTTTTCTTAGTTGTATTTCTTGGGATATCTATAAATTTATCGAACTGGCCGATATATGTGATGTAATCAATTTTCTGAAATTATTAGTATGTTGGCAAGCTCAACAGGATAGAAGCATCATCATAGACTCACTTTGACTGCTTTCAGATTAAGATACAAAGCATGCAACGCATGCATATCCAAGAACCTGAAAAATACTATTCATTATGAGTAATCATCGAAAGAAAAGATATCAGAAACATTACTGCTTCTCTTAAACGAAATTCAAAGTTAGAGAAAAGGTTTTGTTGGGAAGAAAATTTTCGAACGCTTTTATGTACACTTTTACATTTACGAACGTTCTATAGCCACTTTGGAGTATACATTTTTCTCTTCCCACTTCATTTTCTAGAATGAAGAGCTAATCATTGCCGTCAAGTATAAAGACATTTGGTAGAGAAGATCTAAATTAGGGAAAATTTATCAACAGTACAATCACAATTTTGACTTATTATTTACTGCCTACTCTTTTTTTTAGCGGCAGGGTATGTATTGCGAAATATAACTTTAATGATGTTGAGATATTTGCAAAACTCCGGACCGCAGGGTGTCTACGGTGGGGAACGAACGCGCTATTGTCCTTTCCGGGGAGTAGCGCGCTCACCACCACACCATGCGGGTCTTTCGTTTCGCCTGTCTCTCAGCTAAACCGCAGCCTCAGCTTAACTGGGTTCGCTGCCGATTTGGGCTCCCCCAGATCAATCCCGCTGACGGGTGATTGCTGATGGCAAAAGATCAATAGAACTATCTGAGAGACAGGGTGAAACGAAAGACCCGCATGGTGTGGTGGTGAGCGCGCTACTCAACGGAAAGGACAATAGCGCGTTCGTTCCCCACCGTAGACACCTGCGGTCCGAGTTTTGCAAATGTCTCAGCATCATTAAAGTTATATCAACAGTACAGTTAGACCAAGGACTCGTAGTTTTCGTTGAAACTATCTGTACCACATTCGATTCGTTTCCTAACATCTATTATCCACAAAGGTCTTCCAACTTTCATAGGTGACTTCGATTGCTGTTTGAAGACTTTTCATTCCAACTTGAATGTTGTAGAGTGCTCGTCGAGTCGATTCTCCATGGAGTCCTGTGATAGCCGGGCTTTCTAGAGGGGTTCCCAGTTGAACCGGTGAGAATTCTCACCCACCAAGTCCTGTACCAATTTCCCGACCCCGGACGAATAACAGGCTTGGTGAACCTAAGCAGGGATCAAACCAGCGCCGTAGGAGAGAAATATTGTCAGGAAGTCGATGAAATATACTAGGAACCGCATCGTCTACGACTAAAATTAGTCGACCGAGGACTGATTTTGTTCGTACCACAACGCGTGCGATGACGTTTTACTATTGGTGATCCACATTTAAACGAATTTGATAAAACCAAAACTTATCCACGTTAGTCATCGCACTTGTTACTAAGGCCTTACCACTTCTCAAAATCTATCGAGAAAGGGATTTAACTGGGAACAAAGCATTCGCCAATTCAATAACAATCACAGGCACACATTGCTTTTTAAGACGATTTCAACAAATCCAGAATATAAGTGTTATATATATATATATATATATATATATATATATATATATATATATATATATATATATATATATATATATATATATATCGGTATTTAAACTTGAAAGGTTTACGATTGTAGATTGTAGTCTCCCAAACGATTCCTTTCATGAGTCATAAACTTGAAATTGAGGAAAATGGCAGCTTTAAACTTGCCAATGCAGTTCGACATTTCAAGCCTAACAACACTACGCACCTTCCATAGCCTTCCTCATCTGTGAACTGGACCATGTCTGTTTCTTCTCGTTCCGGATCCGCTATTTCCTCGTGCATCTTTTGAAACTCCATTGAAAGAGGTTCAGCAAGCTTAGTGAATTATATTCATTACAAATCCCAAAATATTTCAAAAGACTATAAATCTGTTACTGCTGAAGATCGTGAACAATATTTAATGAGTGGAAATGTCTATACACTAAAAGGACTAGAAAATCACGAAAATATGAACTAAAACGTATAGTATTTAGCTCCTTACCTCATCAGGATTCCTGCGATGTGCATCTTTCAGAAGCTTCAAACGAGCGTAGAACTCAGCGAACTCATTCGGTCCAGCAATAGCATCCACTTCACGCTTACGAATACCTTCAGTGTCAGTGTACATACGTTCCAGACTTTCTGTACATGCATGATATCGCTAAAACAGTCACACGTTCAGTCAGAGAGTCAAACAGTCAGGAATATGAAGATATATTCGAAAAAAAAACACCTCCGAACAACAGAAGCTTCCTCAAAAGTTAGAAAAAAACAGGCATTATAAGCATCGCCATCCCAAGTCATAAGAATCTTTTAAAAAAACGAACTATACTTCCATAAGTAGTAAATACTGTCTTTAGAAAGATAAAGGAATAAAGCAATCAGCGATGATCAATCCCTGAGGGATGCTCCATGCATTCGACATTATTAAGCATCATTGGAGGTGATTGCATGCATATCTAGCCTTTACAATGACCCGCGGTAGCCTACCGATACATACAACCAGTGCTACTATCCTCCCAGACAAGTCTGGCACCAATCTACCTATCCCTGAAGAATGTGGGTCTCGGTGAGCCTGGGGCGGGTGATCGATCCCATGTGCTGATATATTTATTTATATGATCTTATAAACTGATCTTCTTTAGCTGATGCGAGGTTGGTATAGTCTTCCTTGTCGTTGTCGTTGTTGTTGGTGTTGTTGGTTGATGGCTAACGTTTCGGCGATTTCGCCTTCCTCAGAGTCGTAATGTTAAGCGTGGGGCTCAGCTCTCAGGAAGGCGAAGTCGCCGAAACGTCAGCCATCGACCAACAACACCAACAACAACGATCAACGACAAGGAAGACCTATACCAACCTCGCATCAACTAAACAAGATCAATTTATAAGATCATATAAATAAATATATCATCTATCTATGCTATGGTTTATAAAAAAGTCGGTCTTCTGAGTTATTAAGAGATCCCATGTGTATTGCAGGGCGCCTCCAACCATCGCTCTACACGCACCCATTTGTCTTTAGTATCAGCTACACAACTTTATAAATCTTACATCGACGAGTTGCTTTACACGTTGTTGCGAATTGATGTTTGCTTTGTGCGTTTTCTTATCGCTCATGATCTCCTTCACAATCGTATCGATGGTGCGTTCGCGTTCCTCATGTAGTTTTCGCTGGTTTTCCAGGATCGAATCCATATCTACAGTAGCCGAATATTACTAAAAGAGAAAACAAAAACCACGAAGATGACAACTACCAAGACGAATTACGCTAAAAAAGGAATATACGGCATTTCCAGCAATTTAAAGGATGCAAAAATCTACCGTATTCAGCGTTGGTTTAGGTCGCTATAATTTCTGGATATACCTCACGAATTGTCCAGTGATTCGATGATGGTCGGCAAAGGATGAGTGGCTCTGTAGTATACGAATGGAAGGCATGAGGTAGGTAACCATTCTCTCTGTCTATTTTTACAATACAAATGTATTATTTAAGAAATGTAAGCGTTGTGCAAGAATTAAGGGTATTCAAGAATTCTTTAAACGCTTTGATTTCGTGTACGGAGAAAATGAACCGCTTTCGAGTTGTTATTGAAGTTTAAAAGTTGTTTCACCTCTCATGATATTTTTATATGTATTGATAAGTGTTGCGTGGAGCGCAGTGGTCGGAGACGCCTTGCAATACACACGAGTTCGATCCCTGCACCAAGGCTCACCAAGCCCTCCAGCCCTCCGGGTTTGGCAAAATGGTACCAGTCTGGTCTGGGAGGATAGCAGCACTGGCTCGATATATCGATAGACCACCGCGAGTCATTGTAAAGCCCAGGCCTGCATTCAGTCACCTCTTCGATGCTACGAATGGAGTCGAATGCATGGCGCATCCCTCAGAAATTGAACATTTTCGAGGCTTTATGCTTTATCCTTTTTTATTGGTGACTGTCACGAGGTTATCTTCCCAATTGAGATTGGTACTGCGTTGGAAACTTTTACGGTAAAGTAAGGGGTTTTCGATTAACATGGTATTCCTTCATTTATAAGTTTACACGAGGTTGATAAACAACTTTATTCTGCCAACATTTCGACGTCTTCGTCTTCATCAGAGCCGGTGATTCGAGTCGGTGCTCCACAGCTGGAACTTCTTCTGGAACAACTATCGACCCTGACCATCGGCTGTGGTGAATACGAAGACGTCGAAAATAAGCTTGTAAATGAAGAAATACAGTGTTGATTAGTCATAGCAAGGTTAAGAGAAAGTTCGTTTTAAAGTATCTTTTTTTATTCTGTTATATTATTAAATTATAGTAGGGGGCAAGTAAAAGGTTAACATTGCGATTTCGAACACAGTCTCAGCTTAACTGGGTTCAGTGCCGAATTGGAATCCCCAGATCATTATCGCTGACGGGTGATTGCTGATGGCACTGATCGATAGAAAGGTAGCTGAGAGAAAGGTGAAAAGAATCATCCGCATAATGTGGTGGTGAACGCGTCAGCCCCCAGAAAGGGTAATAATGTGTTCGATTCCCACCGCAGACACCTGCAGTCCGAGTTTGCAAATATCTCACCATCACAATGTTGCTGAGATATTTGCAGATCTCTGACCGCTGGTTTCTAAGGTGGAGAACGAACGCGCTATTGTCCCTTTCCGAGGAGTAACGCGTTCACCACCACACCATGCGGGTTCGTTGTTTCGCCCGTCTCTCAACTAGTTCTATCGATCAGCGCCATCAGCAATCACCCGTCAACGGGATTGATCTGGGGAGCCCTACATTGGCACTGAACCCAGTTAAGCTGAGGCTGTAGTTGAAATCACAATGTTTTGCATTTATTTTCTGCCTGCTACAATTTTCACGGCAAGATACTAAGCGATATGCAACCACAATGTTGTTGAGATATTTGCAAAACTCTGGAACGCTGGTGTATAAGGTAGGAACGAACGCGCTATTGTCTTTTCTGGGGAGTAACGCGTCCACCACCAGACCATGCGGGTCCCTTTGTTTCGCCTGTCTCTTAGCTAGTTCTGTCTTTCTATCTACCTCACCATCATTGTGTTTGTATTTCACTTTATTTATTTCTGTCATTTCTTGCTTCTTTCCTTTTTACTTTTTATCGTTCTTCTACGGAAGAATCACTGCCATTCCACGTGAAATTCCACGTGTTGCTTCGTTATCACGACGTGGTTTGTAAGCTGATTTGTAAGCGTTCACTTATAGTCGAGCTCGTAGACGATCGATGTCTTCCTCGGAAACGCCGGCCTCATGGGTGAGCTGGTTCTGCAGCAATCGTGGAAACGAATTCTTTTGCGAAGTAATACTTCTCCTATTCCTGGAATGCTTGTCGATCAGAGTCTCATCGCTCTTAAGGTTCTGCGTAAACACGATTTTACAGATTGATGAAGACTATATTGGAGATAACTTCAATTTAACTGGGCTTAGTGATCATGTGCCCAAGTTTCGCGAAGCGCTTGATAGAATACTTGATTTGGAATCCGGTACGTTCTCAATCTTTGCTTGTTCACGTATATTGATTGATAACAGGTTCAGTTACTCGGAACTAAAGTCATTAAGTGTCCATGCATCCCGTTAACCTGGAGCACACTGTAATAAACTATTTTGTGACATCATTTAGCAGCAACACCCGCAGTGAATTTCCTTACAACTTTTCGTTTTGACAGCTCATAAGAGAGTAAGCCAATAAGTTGTTCAGATGAATCTGCCGAGGAGTGTGGCAGAAATGCTGAAGAGGTGGAACGATTCGCAGAAAAACTTTATGGACTGATACATGCCAGATTCATTCTTTCTAACAGGTGGGATAGCACTCTACCTTTCACGAAACTCCACTTAACTTTTTTGAAGAAAAAGTCCGCCTATAGGGGAGCCTGTCCATGATGCTACAGAAATGGCAAGATAGAGACTTTGGAACGTGTCCTCGTGTTTTTTGCTATGATCATCCACTCCTTCCAATTGGTACTAGTGACGTACCTGGTCGAGATACGGTTAAGATGTTCTGCTCATCGTGCAGTGACATATACCACCCAAAACACGCCAGGCATCAATCCGTTGATGGAGCCTACTTCGGTACATCGTTTCCGGAAATGTTCCTGATGGTGTATCCAGAATATCGCCGCCCCAAACCTCATCAGTTCGTGCCAAGGTTTGTTTATGTTTACTGTTTAGTGATAACACAACATAAGAAAGGTGTGGTTACATTAAGCAATACACTACTTTTTCTTTTACAGATTATTCGGGTTTAAAATTCGTCCACCACTTGAAAGTTATCCAGTGAATGACCCCGATATAGCGTAATATTGGTTCTATCCATCTTTTTTTCTTGTTCGTTCAATAGGTCAAAGGTGCTCTGCGGAAAACATCGCTTAGCACTTCATATTTCGTCTACTTCACACAATTCTAGTTTACTTATGATACTGTGATTATCAGCACTGTGCATATATTTATTGTATTATATTGTTATGATTTTACCAAATCTCACGGATCGGAAATAATACATTTCTAGAATGGTTCAGGAACGTTGTTCTGCAAAAATGACACAGATACTAAACTCATAGTACTTGATACTGAATAAATTCAACAACAGATATTTAATTCACTACTCTGTTAAATAGTAACAGTACGAAAAGAACCTGTGAATTGCACTTCTGACTTAGCGGAACGTTCTAACGGAAATAGTTAAATTGCTGCTGCTGTGTAGGTGCCCAGCTGCCCTGCTGACGATTCATGGCGCGCGATGGAGCGAATCCTAGAGCTTTTTGTAGATTCTGTCGAATAGTCATCGTACACAGAATGTACAGGAAGATAAAGGAACAGTCGTGCATGTCGTCACCAACCTGCAACGTTTACCTTTTTCGCTCAGCTATCAACCAGTATTAATAAATATGAAGGATGAAGCTATCGGCGCTGATCAACCCCTGAAGGATGCGCCATGCATTCGACTTCATTAAGTATCTTCGGGAGTGATTGAGTGCCTGCTTATCTGGCCTTTACAATGACTCGCGGTGGCCTACCAATGTATCGAGCCACTGCTGCTGTCCTCCCAGACAAGTCTGGTACCAATTTGTTGACCCAGGTGGAATGGTAGGCGGCTTGGTGAGCCTGGGGCGCGGAGATCGATCCCATATGTATTGCGGGGCTCCAACGACTATAGCGCTACACGCGACCTCTACCAACCACTATCGTGCTCTAAGAAACACTAGCGCTTTGCACGGACAAATTTTTTCTCACAAATCAAGCAAGTAATTTGAAAACGTCTAAAGCTATATGGTTGACTCAAATATAAAACTGAGTTTTGATGTGCTTAGACTTTTACGCAAATGGATATGTTGTCCATAAGCTTTGCATAAGAGGCATTGTGTACGAATGCTCACTAGATTTCTGTGAGAAAGTCCTTGAAGAAAACCAATAGGAACAAAGGGCAGTCGAGCGACCACCCGTCCGTCAAATATAGAGTTAAACGTAGACAAAAGAGCAGTGAACGCAAGACCAATCGCGAACATTGATTTCATTTTGAACATTGACATATCCCTATTCGTTGCCTAAACAGAGTTTTCAATTAAAAAAAACTAGGTAATCATTACAAAAGAACGATCTATGAGAGGAACACTCGCTTTTAAGCGTTCTTCGTCCCGTTCCAAACGTTTCTTCGCATTCTTGTCAACAGCTTCACCGACTTCCTGCTTCTTCTTCTCTAGCCTCTTAGTTTTCCGCTCCATCTCTGACTTTAAAAAAATGAAACAGTAAACACTCCTTCCCTATAAGAACTATGGTAGCTGCACTCACCTTTAACCGTTTATACTGTTCTGATCGGTAAACTAACACATACGTCAGACCTTCGCCTGCGAGGGCGGTACATAGTGCAATAGCAATAATGAGCAAACAGTCGGATAACATCGCTAACGAGAGATTTCTAGGATCCGTAGGCTATCGAGATTTACAAAAACTCTAAAATAAATGAACATAAACTGCATATGTGATACAGAGGGGTTGGTACCCACATACATAACAGAAGGACATACATAGATTTAATTGCCATGGGAGCGAAAAGACGGCACAAGCTAACATCGTGGACATAACAACCTTATCGTCAGAAAAGCCAACAGTAACAAAAACGTAAACAAGACAGATAGAACAAGATGAGGAAGAGACTGAAAGTCTAAAGAAAATGTTCGATATTGATCTCAAGAGCGCAGCACGGCAGCGTCAGACCAAACGCAGTGATCACATCAGGATGCAGGACACCTAGATTAAAAACTAATCATCCTTAGGCCAACATGTCCTTTCTGAAGGAAGACTGGTTCATAACGACAAAAATATTTCTTTGATAAAATAATTGTACCTAAAACGCCCAGCACGGAATTCCGTGGACCAATAATTGAAGCACATCGACCAGGGAAGAATGTAGGATCTGGATCCGTAGTTCATTAGCAATAAAGCGTAATGTAAATATAACTGCCGTTATGAGAACAAGTATGCTCACTACATAGAGAGGAAAGAAACTAACTATCACAAGCGCGAATATAGTACCCATCCCCACTCTTTGAAGGATTTATGTCCAATAGTCGCATGATACGATCCAGAAATCCGTGAATGATTTCGAAACCAGCCGTCTTGTTGTAGAAGACGGCAGCCAGACGACGTTCATTTCGTGCACCGACGTCTAAAATCAACACAATATAGTGAAATTTTAGTTCGGAAGTCCTACGGTATTACCAGAAATCCAAATCAGAAGGAATAAAAAAGAATAAAGCTCTCGGTGTTCATCAATCCATGAAGGATGCGCCATGTATTGGTCTTCATTAAGCATCGTTTGGAGGTGATTGAATGCATACTTGGCCGTTACAATGACTCGCTGTGGTCTATCGATGTACCAAGCCAGTGCTGCTATCCTCCTAGACAAGTCTGGTAGTAATTTGCTGACCCCGGAGGGATGGAAGGCTTGGTGGGTCAGGGGCGCAGTAATCGATCCCATGTGTATTGCTCGGAGCCTCCGACTACTGCGCCACGAGCGCCCCAGAAGCAGCAAGCCAGATTTCTTAGAAAGATATACAGACCGGACTTGGGATCCTTGATGACAACGTCCTGCAATTCAAAGAGCTTAAGAGGAAGCGGCATATCACGATTTGACAGCAGCGTTTTCATCAAACCTGGTAGCAGAGATGATCGAGCTACCTGAAACTCCAGTTGTTCCACTTTGAATAAGAAATCTACAAAAGTTATCGAACCCACAAAATAGGATATACGGAACTACCTGAAATTCTTGGGTTTTAGGGTTTGAAATGTGTACTGCTTTATCGAGTGCTTTCTCATCTCGTAATCGCGTCGAAATATCTTCCCTTGAACACAGAGCGAAATTTAACGCTTCAGTCCAACCAGCAGCTGCAACCTCTCCACGGAGTAAATCCGAAAGTTTGTTAAGCGGAAACGCCTTAGCCACTGTATTTGACTAAAATTAAGAACGCAGCAATTATTCCTAGATCTCACTTTAATGTTCCGGCTTTTAGACCGAAGAAAATTATAAGTTACTTGTACCTCAGGAAGACGACGAACTAGTTTGTTAAAGCCATAAGCTACGCCTACATCCTCTGCGATGTCACATTCATGCAGTATGTCGTGCCGACTTGGTGGAATTGTCACCTTAACGATGAAACAAAATGACATAAAGCTTAAGGAAATCTCTTAGGGACACTAAACTACCTTAAGTGTGTTCTCAGTGATAACATCGGCTTCCAACGACATACGGGCCAACAACTTTGCCATGGTTTGGGCGTCAAGTTGGAAACCAATTTTTGTATTAATTTCGGAGACCCGCACCATAAGTTCACGACTTTTAAGGGCCTAAGGGTAACGTAATCAAATGCATCAATGTTAAATCTAAGGTGTCAGATACAACCAGGACTAAAGTATTAAAAAGACAACCATCCAGAAATTATACTTGCCGGATAAACCTTCTTACGATTATCCTTCTCGTAAACCACTTCTACTGGCTCAACCCTAGAACAAATTGGTCGGAAAGGAGCAAAAGAATGAAAAGAAACGAGTAGAAATAATACGTATAATAAATAGAAAGAGTTGATGTAACCCACGTGAAAGGTTCATGACAATACTGACTGAACATTACAACAACAGTGTCAAGAACAATGATAGCTTTTTGAAGATCAGTAGCAGTTGCTTCAATGAATACGTTACTAGTGCGAAGTGTGAGTTTTGAATGTTCACCTGAAAGCTAAGTGAAAACATTTTCCGTTAAAAGAGCAAGTAGAAGAGCAAAAACTACAAAGATGTTGAGATATTTGCAAAACTCCGGAGCGCAGATGTCTTCGGTGGGGGATCGAACTCGTCATTACCCTTTTCAGGGCTAACGCGTTCACCACTACACCATCCGGGTCCATCTGGACCTCCTGGTTCCGCACGGTTTAGTGGTGAACGCTTTAGCCTCGGAAATGTTGGTAGCGAGTTCGATCCCCACCGCAAGCATCTGTGGTCCGGAGTTTTGCAAATACCTCAGCACCGTTGTAGCTATATTTCGCACCATACCCCTGCCATGAAAAAGAATAGGCAATAAAAAAATAAAAATATCAAAAAAAGGAATGCTTGCATACCATTTATTATAGGTGGCATGGAACATACAATTCCATTTGCATCGTAAATGACCGGATAACGCTCCTTGTCACGAATAATCGGTAAATAAGGTTTCAAATGACTATCGGCCGAATAAAATTCCATCAGTTCGTCAGCAGTGAACTCCTTGGTTTGATTAAGTGGAATGAATCTTATGTTCTTCGGATAATCAGCAGTATATTTGAAAGGACCTAGAAAACAAAGGCCATAAAGATTTCGCAACTATTTCAAATCTAAACAGAAATCGATATGAAAAAGATAAAACTCTTTAGGATGACCAAAAAATTTCACCAGATATTGTGTCCAGATCGTGTGTTCCGATTGCTACTAAAGTTCGTTTCCGACAAATATTTTGATGAAGTTTATCCTAAATAAACCTAACCGACCGAACTACATCAGACAAAAAACAGCCTAGAGGAGTACAATCATACCTGTAAGTCAATGAATGACGCATAATTATCTGGATCAAAAGCAATATTCCGAAGAATGGCACCAACGACAAAAGGACGTACTGTCTCAGTCTTAAAAAAACAGCTGGCGATGAAAAAAAGTAAACGATGGCACAGAGATACAACCACAGTGAGGCTGAGATACTCGCAAACTCCGGACCGCAGGTGTATGCGGTGAGGATTGAACACGCTATTACCCTTTCCGGGACTAACGCGTTCACCACCACGTCATGCGCGTCCTTCGTGATGCCTTTCTCTCAGCTAGTAAAACGTATACAAACTTTAATTTTTAAATGGACATCAGGATTAGGGGATGTCCTTGAATCGAACTGTAAACAATGACGAAAATTCTTTATACTTTTGTTGAGCAGACATAAAGTGCCACTTTATTCCTTATTTACGTAAAGCTGACATTTTGGTGGATTTCGCCTTCCTCAGAGCTCCGTTCCACTGAAGTCAACATGACATTTCCTGGCTCTAAAGAAGCTGAAATCCACCGAAATGTCAGCTTTTCCGTAAATAAAAAATGATTAGCATCTCGTGTTTGCTCAACAAGAGTATAAAGAATTATTGGGTCAATGCCGAGGTTAACAGAAAGTGGGTCAAGCGAATGATGAAAATGTTACCTCTTTCGAAACGACAATTCGTTGGAGAGGACCAGCTGGCGCCTTTATAACGTAACGTGGAGGTTTCAACCTGTGAACAAATCTCAAATCACGAAAACATTCTCAACGATATGTATTCCTCATACAGAAGTTCAATAAATGGAAATAAACTAATGCAGCAAAGTAGCTGAGAGAGAGAGAGAGGCGAAACGAAGGACCCGCATGGTGTGGTGAACGTGTTAGCCCCAGGAAAGGGTAATAGCGCGTTCGTTTCCCTCCGCAGACACCTGCAGTCCGTTGTTTTGCAAATATCTCAGCATCACTATGGTTGTATAAACTAATGTAGTTGTATGTTGGATACTACTTCGCATACTATTTTTCACCGTCTATTCGTATACTATTTTTTCACCGTCTATGCAGTAAGAAGACATGATTTTTAGTTAGTAATCAGAGCAATACGGCTCAATTATTATTCTGTAATATTCTTAAAATGGGAGCGGGTAGCGCAGTGCTAGTGATTTCGTCCATTACACGAATAGCATCACCCACCTAGGTGCTGGTTCAATCCGCTCAAAGCCTACGAAGCATGTGATTCGTCTAAAGTCGGGAAACTGGTAACATGCTTGTCTGGGAGAACCTCGCTCCCTCTAATTCACGTAGGAACGCTCCACCACGACTACATCATGATTCCTGGGAGATTCCATTCGACCAGTATACAACAACATTCATGATAAAGGTGAAAATACTCAACCTATAGTCGAACCCATTTGTGAAAAGTCCATAGACCTTCCTGGATGGTGTATGTGAGGAAAGGAATCGAATGCAAGAAGTGCTGGGGTCCGCAAAGTATGATATATGTGACACTGTGTAACGTATATCTCGAATATCTAGCGCTAAACAGCACTGATTCAGGCAAGAAAGAAACCGCACTCGCTTCTAAACACACGTAGAGCTCTTGTAAGTCCTTCTACACAGACAAGATCGCATCTGTTAGCAGGTACTTCGATTTTACACACTTCAAATTCACAAGGCTCATCACCAGCAGCGGCACGTCCACGTTCTTTTTCCAAATTAGCCTTCTCAGAGGTCTAAAACCGCCATGCATAATAATAATAACATTATGTAATAATATGAGGCTAATTATTTATAAACCGCTCAAAAGAGACTCACGACTTCATCTAGCTCAAGACCGTAATCGAAGCATAGCTCTTCGAGCTCCTTCTCAGCTGGAACAAACTGGATTGATAAGTAGTAATGATTTCGAAAATGTGAGCCAAAGACGAAGGAAACATACAATAGACCCTTCCCAAATGCTTATCGAGCAATGACTTCCGGATTCCTATGGTGGGCATAACAGAATATAAATGAGGAAGTAGTAACAATCCAGAAAGACAATGTTGGCAACGAATTTGATTGGCGGAAATCCAGAGCGCGCAGTAGAACTCGTCCAAGATATGGGCGGGGCACACATCGGTAAGGCCTAGGAGATTGTTAATTCATTGTCTGGAAAATGTTAAAATTACTGTTAAAGGAAACTGACGAGAATAGGCAGCAAGTAGATCTGGATAAAGTGATTAGTAATGCAGTTCACCAGGAAGCAAGGTGCTGGTTCGGGCATTCCCCAACGCTCTCCATCAGTCCACCTAGGAACGCCTTAGTCTGATTACCAACAAGATTCCAAGGAGAATCTACTCGACCAGCATTCCATGACATTCATAAAGAAAACGAAGTCCTCAACCAGAAGCAGAAGTAACGGTTGGAATGTTCGAAGGCCACTGTAGATGATGAATGTGATGAAAAAAAGAATGTAATGCAAGAATGTAATGCAAGAAGTGCTAGGATTTGCAAAGTAGATGTGATGACGAGTCATGTAAGAAGAAATCTGACCTCTACAATAGGTTTGAGGGGACCTCCGATGTATAAAGTCAATGTTTTTATCCTCCCAGATAATTCTGGTACCAATTTGCTGAACTTGAAGGTATGGAGGGACAAGTCAGCTCGCGGCTTGGGAGGATCAAGCCAACGACCGACCAGTGTTTATTGCAGGATGCCCCTAACTACTGCTCTACACTTCACCCAATTTGTTCTGCATGAGAGCAAAACTGGAGAGAGGAAGATTTGCAGATGCAGTGGCATCACTATGTATCAGCGTAGTTCTTAGAGCTCATACGTTTACTGGAAGAGATATTCTTGTGTACAGAAGTGTAGTGTGTTTATTATTATTATTACTACTATTATTATTATTTTTATGTTAAATGACACAACATCATACATTCCATGGAACTCAGCACCTCCTGCACTCGATTCGTTCTTCGCGCTCATATTCCACGAGGATCTTCGCATTTTGCATGTTGGTTCGGTTGACACATGAGGACTTTGGTCATCATTACTGCTACCATCAAGCATTGGTCGAACAGGTTATTCCCAAAAATCCTGGTAAAGCCGTGCTAGGGTGTTCTCATGTAATGTATTTCTGAATTGTTAAGTGTTTCAAACCGAGCTCAATCACTAAAATTCGCTAAATAAATGGAATCCCTAACGAAAAACAGATCTAGTGGATTGGCAGTTTTGTAAACTCTGCAAAGATGTGAGTTCAAAATTGCAAGCTTATAATCCACATATATCGAGAAACCCGACTGGCGGCTATCTTAGCTTGCCTTCGAGTAAATTTTTGGAAGCTCTAGTGTGATTCTGCCCCCAAGAAACCAATGACATCCTCCCCTACCGTAGGAGATAACTGGTGAGACACCACCAATCCTCGCGTCATGATAGATGTCATCTGTGCATAGTCAAGAGGTTCTCTTCGCAGAAAATTGTTTCTGCAATCTTATTAAAGGTGGAACGAAATATTTCCTCCAGATTAACGGAGCCCAATGGCGATTTGTGCTTCACAGATCATTCCCGTTGATGGGTGATTGGTGGTGGCACCGGTAAGAAAAAAAACTAGCTGAGAGAAAGGCAAAGCAAGGGCTTCAATGGTGCAATAGGTGTGAGGTCATGTGACATGTGACAGCATGTGAGCTCCCCAGCAAGGGTAACAGAGGGCTCGAAGCTCACCTGGGGTTAGGAGGTTTGATCATATCGTGGCATCATTGTATTTGTATTTCACATAAAGTCCTGCCATAAAAAAATATGCAATAAATAAAAGCTAAATAGTAAGGTAATTGTTATGTCTAATAGAATCATTTAAGAAATCGACTCTTCTTTAACCTCGGCATGACTAATAAACATGTATTTCTTCACTAGTAAACTAACAAGGTGGCGTGCTGAGCAGTGGTTAGGGGTGCCCTGCAATGCACATGGGTTCAATCTCGCGCCCCAGGACTACCAAGCCTCCCCGTTCGGGGTCGGTAAATTGGTAACAGACCTGTGTGGGAAGGTAGAAGCACTGATTCGATACATCGGTAGGCCACCGCGAGTCATTGTAAAGGCAAGATATGCATTCAATCAGCTCGATCAATCACTGCAGTGCTTGAAATCGAATGCATAGATCATCCCTCAGAGAATGATCAATGCCGAAAGCTTCAACGTTTATCTTTTATGGTCATACGACTGGCTTTGCCTTAATGGGGTAGTTAGAGAGCTCGTGACATACAAATATCTTTCCTTGGTTCGATCTCAGGCTTCGCGAAAACCAATTCTCCCATTCGAGCAGATACCGTAAACCACTGCCAATCTCGATTCCTTAGGGCTAAGGTGCCTTTTCCGCAAGGCTACACGGGTTACTGCACTACTTTCATTTGTTCGGTTGTGCCGTATCCGTCATGCATGGAGTCCCTCAGACCTAGAGGTTTCTTGTATTAATTGATTTGATTACGGTTTTTGTAATTCCCCCAAAATAGTAGCGAGTTGATCAGGAAAGTTCATGTTTCTAACCCAAAACAACGGGCACGGCTACCTCAGTTGTATAGCTGCCGTTCCATATGAGCAAGGCCATCTATCGAACCTACACCAAAATAACGAACTCTTCCACCACTTCGGGATCACCAAATTGTTACCAGATTTACTTGGGAGGAGCACTCCCCGATCCACAAAGGCTGTCGATTCTCCTTGTTGAAAACCTGGTAACGTGAAATGGCTATCTCAGGATTTCAGGGGGAATCCACTCAACCAGAATTCAACAGCAGTCATAAAGAAGAGCAAGATCCTCGAGCAGGAGCCAAATTGGATCGCTAATTCGAAGACCTTTATCGATGATGGGTGCAAAGAAACGGATCGAATGGCAGAAGTGGGGAGGATCAGTGCAGTATCTTATATCTAGCCATGCAAATTAAGATAACGAAACAAAATTAAAGCCAAAGCAAACGCATGATTTCTAAAAATGTGAATTTTTTTCAAGTAGGAGACATCTTTATAGATGTGAAGCTGGCATGCCTTAATAAGCGTAAAGCAAGTTTTTCATTCGTTCTTTCTTTTCACGATTATCGTCTAACCTGAAGATTCATGGAGCGAAATCCTAATACTATCATAAATTCCTATTTCCTTACTTCTTCATCCCTTTTTAGAAGACTACGATTAGCATCAATGGAGAACCGATGTCCACCTAACATCGTGACGATGTTATCAAAACCGTGAGCTCAGAAATGACAACGATCGTTTCCATGCTTTGAAAGCTTTCACGTACACAGTTTTGGATAATGATAGCGATTGATCACATTTGCAAAACTTGGCAGATAATTCTAATGGTTACATTACGGTCTGAAACTGTATTCCAGTGAGATTGCAAGTTTCATATAGCATTTTTCGCAATCTATCAGAATATTCTTCATTCAATCTAATTATAATACGATTAGCGATAGGCAGAAATCATGTCAGCATAGCTACATCGCTGTCAATGATATCAATATCTGCTCAAATACTGGTTTAAGCCACGACGGATCAAGCTTCAGCTTCATTCACTGACCAGTTGGACGAGTTTCATAGGCGTCAGAAGCCGCTTTCATCTCCACCAGCACCTCACGATATCTCCTTCCGTCAATCTTTGACCATTCAGAATGTTTTGCCTAACTTCTTCAACTTCATTTCTATCAGAAATTTTCGTAACTAGCTTGAAAAAAATGCACACCAAGTTATTGCTCATCGCTATTGTTATCCCTTTGTTGCTCAGCAATCGCGAGTCATCAATCATATGCGACTATAATCAGCTGTTCTCCTCTTCCTCAGTGGAAGACGCATTAAAAAAAACGGCTCTGAAGAAGCGCGCTGCTGCCGAAACGTCAGCTACTGTTGTATTGTGTTTTTGTATGGAAGTAAATGTATGCTGTATAACAACCTCACGATTGCTGAACAAGAAAACGATGCATTTATAATCTAATGCCCAGGTTAATTGAGAGTCGATCCTGGGAATTATTTCATCATCAACAAAGTTACTTGGATTTGTATGCATGTTGGGTGAAAGTTGAAGATTTCGCCTTCTTCATAGACGTTGACTACTGGATGAGTTGACTCGACTTTTCTTGCTGATCCTGTGATGCCAGTAATAACGTAGCATTACCAGGACCAGGGGAATTGCGGGTCTTCTTGGCTCTGGGCGCGTTCGAACCAGCGACCGTGCAAGCATTAATGCACTGCACATCTAAGTGTTTCACTTACAGTACGTCAATGATATTACTGATAGTTTTTACACACGATTGGTCTTCGCTTGGAATACTCAGTAGAAGAGTCACAGAATGCGACTTGACTAGATAGGCTAACACGAAGTTGATAGAAAAATCAATCTGGAAAAAGTTTTGGCGCCTTCGCCTTCTTCACAACCGGTTTGATCCGGAGCCTAAATCCGTAAGGAGAAGTATTTATTTGTACGATCTTATTTATAAACTGATCTTTTTTGAGTCGATGCGAGGTTGGTGTAGGTCTTGTTTGTCGTTGTTGTTGTTGTTGTCGTTGTTGTTGCTGCTGTTGGTGTTGTTGGTCGATGGCTGACGTTTCGGCGATTTCGCCTTCCTCGGAGCTGTGCTGTTACGAGTGAGACTCGTAAGGAGAAATTCGCCGAAATGGCAGCTTTTCTTAAGAAAGGGTATAATATGACCTTCTCTCTGTTTATCAAGAAAACCGCAAATCATTAATAATTCTTATTCGAGCGTGATAGTTTTGAAGTATTCCAAGATTTTCGGATGGTCATTCAATGGCTGCAGCTGATGAATTTAAGATTACAATGTCTAGTTTTCATTTGCTGCCCATTCCTTTTTTTTCCACTGACAGAGTATGATGTGAAATACAATCACAAGAATGTTGGGATATGAGCAAAACTCGGAATCTCAGCTGGGCTCCGAACTCGTGAATATTCTTTCTGTGGGCTGACGTGCATCCACTGTACCAACTGAGCCTCTTTTCGAGTTTGAAATTTCGATATGTAGTCTGCTTATTCTCTCTATTTCTTTCCAATTTATAAAAGTGTTCCCTCCTCAAATTTTGGGAAGACCGATATACAACGAAAGAAACACTTTCAGTGATTTTCGACATCGCAGTGAATGATCGTACTACTCTGTTTGTTAGTGTTAATAAGTAATATAGTAGATGGTCAACTAATTGAAGGATCAGCAGGTACCAGGTGTCTTCTGAATTCCATCATATCATTTTTTTTCTGCGGTTAGTTCAAGAACTCCTCCCAACGGTTTACCACCTTATCGTGGTTGGGAGGTGTTCCTGGGTGTCGGACTGCGATGTACAGCGGGAGATTCATCCCTTGGCAAGGTCTCCCAAGCTGAGAAGGAGTCCGGCGTTTCCATCAGGAAGCCTAGCTAAGAGTAAACCAATACCAAGGGTCCACGACCGTCCTGGTATTAAAGTCGCATGGTGGTAAATCTCCCTCTGATCCACAAGGGCTGGGACTGCCTGTCGTGGTGACGACCTGGGGCAGACTTTGGCCAGGCTGACCTAGGGACTCCAGGGAACCATAATGGCTTAACCAGCAAATCTCCGAAAATTGGAGATTATACTTGGGCCCGCACAACCAGTGAGGACGGGCCATTCAAGTGCCAAGTATCAAATACGTTCAAGAACTTTTCATGGTTTGTTTCACCTTCTGTTGAAGATATTGTCTACGGTAGGAAAAATTGCATGGTACAACATAAGGGCCAACTTGTAACTAAGTTATACTTTAAATCACATCCTTTATTAACCTAAAGAATAAAAATTGGCACAGTAACAGAGTTTTCATTACAATAAAAAAATGGATTCAGTGGTTCTTAGAGTAAAAAAAAAGCATCCATTGATAAAAATGATGTGAACTTGTTGAGAAAACTAGCTAACACGAAGATTAACTTACTTCATTCAGACATCGCGTTCAAAAAACAAGTCAGGCAAGAATTTTTGATCTTCCAAAATTCGCACCAACTGCAAGAATCATTAGACTATCGTCTACCATAAGGCAAGAAAAACACAAGAAAGGCCGTGGAGAAGCAGCCGACGACTCTTTGCTTAGGGACGCGGTACGTGAGAATTTCGTTGGCCTATCGAGTACGGTATCGAAAACTATAGTGACTTTATGAGAAACCTACGAAAAATATCAATACTAACATCGTTAACATTTTTAGAGAGAGTAGTTTAATCCCAATAGATTAGTTGAAACTTTGCTCTTCTACTTTATTTGTTGTTCGGTACCAATTTAAGAACATTATACATATTCGTTTGCTCATTTGTTGCGTTCACTGTATAATGCTTCATCTGCCCAAGTTTCCCAACCCTCAGCCAGCTGTTGTCTTAAGAGGGTGTTAGGTTGGATCGAAAGCCTGTGGAACTAGGAGAACCGCTCTTATGCGAAAAAAAGCAGCGGTTTACCAGTTGCGGACTGTGTTAGGGTTTTTTTTTATAAACCGCAGATCTGCAAAAAAACTGGGTGATAGAAAAAACAAAGAACAGAAGGAGTCGATTTATTAGCGACAGTGAAATCGTGATAGTAATCAGGTTTAAGAAAATACAAAACTGTTTTGAACCAAAAAGAAATCTTGAACTAGTAGTTTATATATTCTGAGAAACTAAGCTAAACTACACAAAAGAAAAAACTACGGATTTGTTGACAATAGAGAGTGGCATTTCCATTAAGTCATTTTTTGTACCTATTATGATCCCATAGGGGTAGATGGCACATTGGTAGCGATGCCAATCATCATGAGCAGGGTTCTGGTCCGATCCTGCTCTGCGCTCACCAAGGCTTTCATTTCTTCGAGGTCGGAGAATTGGTGCTTGTCTTGTCCGGGAAAAAACCACTATCTGCCATCCAAGTGGGAATGCTCTAGTCCGGCTATCCCAGGACTCCAGGAAGAATCGACACCAAGAGCATTCTACGTCATTCAAGATGAAATCAAAATCCTTAAGCAGCAGCCGAAGCCACACGTAAAAGTCGGAAGACTGCACATGATGGATGCGGCGAAACGAGTCGAGTGTGAGAAGTGCTGGGATCCGCAAAGTAGATATGAAAGACTGGTCGTATAAAACAAAAAAGAATTATGGTCCTTTGACTATTTTTATATTCGTCATGTGATAGCCCAGAAGTATTAATACCTTTAAATTGATCGGCGTTGATCAATCCCTTAGAGAATAGCCATGCATACGACTCCAGTCTTAGTATCACGGGAATGAGTGAATGCATATCTGGCTTATGTGATAACTTGCAGTGGCCTCCCTATGTACCAATCGGTAGTGCTATCCTCCCGAATAGGTATGCTAAGGATTTATCGACCTCGGAGGGATGAAAGACTTGTTGTATTAGAAGCGCGGAATCGAACAACGACCATGTCTCATCTCTTGGGCACTTCTTAGCAATGCGCTACGTGCGCACCCAAGACCAAAAACTACACGTAGAGCAGGCCCAATCGATAAAACAATCAACTTACAGTGATATGAGTTCAATTATACATTTCTCTTCACCTGAACGATTTGCTTCGTTTTAAGCTTGCTAACTCATTTTAGTCGGCTTACTTTCATTTTAACTTGATTATAGCTTATGGATGGCCAACATTTCTCAAATTTCTCGTGTCTTGATAATTAATAGAGTCTGATCACTCTTTTATAGGTAATTTTCGATAACGCCTATTCATCTATATAACATGGACTCTTCTCTTAGGCCGGTTCTTTCGATAATTTTGATGCGTTCGATTTGGAAGAACTAGAGGCGTCATCCGGTGAGACAACGTCATCTAGGAAGAAGGTCACCGAAAAACCACCGAGCAATGAAGAAAACGTTGGCGAATTCTTCCCGGAATCCTCTTAAACACCTATTTGAATATTGAAATGCAATAAACTGTCCTTAAAGTACCATATTGTATAAATTTTTAACAAAAAAGAACAGAAAAGTTCTAGCGCTCAGAAAAACTTAACTGCTTCTACTTAGAACTTAGATAAGAATTTATTTTTTTATTCCAAATCGTCACAAGAGGACAACGACTGGCGAGGATTTCTCCATGGATTTAGGAAATGGATTGAATCGCAGTTGAAGAACCTAAAAAACTAATGCAAACTCTTTCTATACATGAAAAAATAAGGAGTATGATAACAACTATTCAACTAACACAAAAATTAATCTTAGTTTTAAGGCTCTTGTAAGCGAAGGAAAATTGAAAAGAAAATTTCGTTTGTTTGTTAGTTTCCTGATCTCACTTGGGATCTTTAGCATGTCCTTCTTAAAGATTTTAAACAGTCATCAACATCAACTCACTCCTCCCAAGCGGGGAGTTCATCGCTTAACAGGTCCTATCAAGCTCAGGAGTCCGAAGCTTTCATCAGAAAACACAGCTAAGGGTATGCTAATACAGAAAGCAGGGGCGGATAACAAAGTAGTAGTGATGTCTGTCATCACGAGCATGATGTTGGCTCCATTCCGCTTCGGGCCAACCAAGCCTCTCATCCCTGCGGGGTCAGGAAATTGGTACCGGACTTATCTGGAAAAAATCACTCTCTGCAATCCACTTGGGAACGCTCCAGCCCGCGCTATCTCAGGAACTCAGACAGAATTGCTCGACCAACATTCCACGACATTCAAGATGAAATGAAAATCCTCAAGCATTAACCGAAGCTAGATGTAAAGTTGAAAGATATTCGTGGACAATGAATGCGAGGAAACGAATCGAATGCGAAAAGTGGTGGGATCCGCACAGTAGACGTGAAAATGGGTCATAAAAAAATGAAAAAAAATATCAAAAGCAGGAAGTCTGATATATAAGAAATTTCGAAGGTGTTGGCTTTGTCTTACACCCACCTCTCTCCCATCTAGTTATCTCGCACAAAACCCTATCACCACACTTGTCCTTCGTCTCTGACTTGCGTGTTAGAAGGAAATCAGTACAATCAACTGCTACTCACCGACTTTTAAAGCTGATGAGAGCGAGCTGGACACATTCTATAATCTGTTGAGGGAAGTAGTCCACAATGCGGGGTCCTTCTATAAATTCGCTGTTGGAGACTTCAACGCCAAATTAGGAACGGCCAACGAATATGAATAGGATAGACAAATTCGGAATAGGAGAACGAAATGAGAGTGGGAAGCGTCTTGAAGACTCCTGTCCGCAACATGTCTCTTCCTTGGGAATTTATTTTTCAGGAAGAGAGACGATCTCTGATGACATGGGAGACTCCTTAGACACGAATTAGGCACGACTGATGCGGAGATCGATCACATTCTCACGAACACAAAGTGGTGCCTTTTTGACTTATTAGTCGTATATGGATTCTGATCACGGCCTTCTACATGCGACGATTTGATTGAGCCATAAGCTAGAAAGAAACTCCTACTATCATTCAGGAAGGCAAAACAAGTCATGCATGACAAGGATATTCTCAATCTCTTCTCCTTATATGACTGGCAAATAAATGAGGATGCGATCGACGACTGCTCACTACTTGTCGAAGGACTTAAGAAGTTGTGCCGAACTCGCCTCAGTTTCTCAAACCAGGAGTTCATATCGCATCTCCACGACTAGCACTAAGGAGTTGCTCGAAAAGAGAAGAA
Organism: Angiostrongylus vasorum; assembly: GCA_018806985.1. Lineage (NCBI taxonomy): Eukaryota > Metazoa > Nematoda > Chromadorea > Rhabditida > Metastrongylidae > Angiostrongylus > Angiostrongylus vasorum. The sequence goes on along the minus strand of JADANN010000016.1, from coordinate 46,719 downwards.
AATTAAAGCTTGATTCTACTGTAACACGCCTAACACGGCTGATAATAAATGCTGTCTGTAGACGATCTTTCCAGGAGGATTTACATTGGCATAGGCAAAAAAATTTACTGGAAGCAGCTCAAAAACGATCCAGTTTGAGGAAGTGCCATCGGTATCTTTCCGATATGATATTCCCCTTCTCCCGACGAAAGAAGATGGCGCTATAAATACATCCGCCACGATATGGAATTGATAACGGTTCCATACCAATCTTTTCCGCTCCACAGTCCTCGCCTCGGACTCCGAAATCCCCGGTGATGAAAAAGCTGCCAGGGATTCTACCCTCTGAAGTTCGAGTTCCAATAGGAAACATGGAGAGAGGCACAGCTCCCAGGATCCAACAATATTACGTTGGTTGGTAGTCACAAATTTCATGTACTCCTCTCAACCTACTTAACATCTTACCTTCAAAAAGAAGAAATCTCAGACCAGTGGAGAAGCTCGCTCACGGTTGTCATACCCAAGGAGGATGACCGTAGAGATGTTCGTAAGAACCGTCCAGTACGATTGCTGAGTGTACTCTACAAGCTGTCCACGAAGATAATCCTTTTGCGCACATCGAATACCTTGGATGAGGCACAACCAGTTGAGCAAGAATTCTGAAAATCTGACAGATATTCTGCTGCTTGGACCACGACTGTGTCAGACCGTCGTTAAAGTTTGTCGGGACTACCATCTCCCAGTCGCCCTAACTTTTACAGATTGCCAGAAAGTGTTTAGCAGCGTCTAACAGATTGTAATTCTGTCAGCCTTCGTCGACCAAGAGTGGCCCCGTCCTGTATACGAAAGATAGCAGACTGTTATCAAAACTGCAGCACAAATATGCAGCATTTTCACCGATCCCCTCACCATACCCAAAGCAAAAGGGGTTCGACAAGGCGACACAATATCGCTAAATCTGCTTATTGCCGCACTGCAATGGATAATGAAGTCGCTCGGTTAGGGACGCGAAGAGCATACGCATTGATGGAGGTCAAGTATTCTTCGTTTCGTTGACGATATCGTTATCTTTTCGAAGGGTAGCAGTGAACCAGAGACGATGCTCAGTTAACTCAACGAAGTGTGGAAAAAGCTTGTACTATTGCTTGTACTATTTGGGACAAGGACCCAACTCACGAAGAATCTACGGTTCGGAAGGTGAACAAATCGAACTGTATAGTTTTCTAATTGAAGAGATCATATGAACATGAAGGAGGAATTAGACAGAAGGACGGCAGCATTGGCCGAATTCGAGCCACTGAAAGAAGCCACTGATCAACTAACGGACCCAAAACTACGCGCTCTCACTTTTCCGATTCAACAGCCATCCCAGCGCTCTGTTATGCAATTGAGATGTAGGCTGATGTCATAAACACGTCAAGAATGCTGAGCACCACCTACAGAGCGCTTGAATGATGTCCTCCTAAATTTAACCAGTACTCACAGTGTCTAGTAGAAATGCGGAGCCAAGATCTTCGAAACTTACACCATCTTCGGGACCTAGCGGAAAACACATCAAAAGCGAAAAAACGGATAGGCGGATCACATAATAAGAAGAACAGACGACAGATGGATGAAAAGAGTAGTGGAGTGAACTCGAAGAGAATGCAAACGTTGTTCTTGAAGACCATCCAAACGACGGGCGAACGTGGTTTTGGGTAACGTCAACCATCCAAATTCTCAGATGGCAACGATTTCAGGATTACGGAATGGGTATCGTGGACGTGACCATGTTTGAAGCAGACCACTGCCATGAACGACAACTTCGCGCAAGAGAAACGAATGTAAGCTACACTGAGGTTCGCAAAACCAGTGAAGATGGGCCATCCAAGTATCCATGTAATTATCAACTCACTCAAAATCCTAAGATCCATTTATAACTGTAGACAATAGTCTCCAGCAAATGGATTCTACCATGCTTGGAGGAGTAAAACTCCCAGCCACATGTTTAGATTACTTTATAAAGATCTTAAAGAAAAAATATGAAAGTTTTCGAGAAGCAACACCGAGCAGAAGCCACTAGGTTACCGTAGCACACGACAGGAACGAATGAAGACTTTGTCTAGAGATGTTTCTCTTTCTTTCTATTTTTTCTTTCTAGACCGACTAGAGTCGGTCAATTGCCACCAGAGGGTACCAGAAGATAATTTTAGAGGCAAGATGTTTCGAAGATTGTGGAAAGCGCGCTTTTTAGTGGCTTCTTCTTTTGAAAAAAGGTGGACGTGATGTTGTCTGACCCAAAACATGTTCATGGTTTTTACCATGAAGTGACTTCAGGAAGAAAATCGGATGTGCTTAGTATAAGAGTTGAGGGCAGGACGCTACATACTGAAGCATAATTTTCTGTTACAAATCTTATTCCATATTGGAAAGTGCTGAGAGTTAAGTGCCCAGAAAATAATGCTCATAGAACACACTTTTCAGAAACGCTCCGATATCAGGATTTTGTACGCATTTGAATTGTCATTAGTAGTTTCTCCCTGCATCGTTTTAATCCACCCTTCTGCAATTGACGTTCACTACCAGACTTTTGAGCAACATTTTTGGGCGCGTCGAAGTGAGTTCAAGTTTCATAGTATTAGTTGCTTGGATATGGTGATCGAATCCCACCATGAAGGTATCTGATTGGTCTGACATAGGTGCACGACCACTTTGCTAACCACTCGTGTACACATTGGTATTCTTCTTTGTTCATCTTTTTCAAAAAAATCATATTACGTTTGAAGTCTCTTTGAGATCTCGAAAATAGACGCAAGTGATCTGATTTTGTTTGACAGGTAGTCTCTATGGCATGCTCGATATACAGTTATGTTTTAAAGCTCAATGCGGAGGAGTACAATAACAGATTTGACCGCTTCGGACCGTTGATGTCTAGTTGTCTGACATCGTATTTAAGCCTGAACAGAATGCGATATTTTGTTGGCAAAGTAGATGTTTTTCTGAGGTCCTACCAACGGTTCAATGCCTTATCGTGGTTGTGAGGTGCTCCTGGATGTCGGCTTGGGATATACAGTGAAGGTCCATACCCCCAACCGGGCCTTCCAAGTTGAGAAGGACGTTTCCATCCGGAAGCCCAGCTAAGAGCGGGAGTCGCCACCGTCCTGGTATCAAACTACTCGCGTGGTGGCAAATCTGTTGAACCAAGGAACGGCGACTGCCTGGGGTACTAACGACCTAAGGAAGGCTTCGGCTAGGCTGACATGGGGATTTCAGGAAACCACAATCGCTAAAACAGCAAACCTTGATAGACTGGAAATTTGCTAGGACCTGCACAATGAGTAAGCACGTGTCATCCATGTATCCAAATAAGTATCCTAAAAAAGCAACTTAATAACCGTTGTTATGGCGTCACCAAACGATATCGCCCAGCGTCGTTGATCAGTGAAGGACTAGACGCCTTGATAAGGGATGGAAAAGATCGTGACGTCAGGTACACAAGACGAAGTTAACAGGCGTGTCTAGTAGAGCCATGAATAAGAAACCAATTACATCCATCGTACGCCTTACTACTGGTCAAGAGAGTCAAACCGCAAAAAATAAGAGCTTTTTTCGGCCATTTCTGCTCGACATCAATGAAAACGCCTATCTTCTTGTCGAAAAACTAGCAACAAAAAGGAATTAATACGTGAAGGGATGATCTAAAAAGTCTAAAAGGAGATGAAATTACTGGTTGCAGACGAAACCTAATGCAGTGTACAGACATAAATTTGAAAGAAAACAAGTATTGATAGAAACGTGTTAAAAATTTGAACACTAAGACAATCAGTGCGATATCAACATAGGCAAAATAGGGAGAATAAGATGCTTCGGCAGATGACACGCACAAACAACGTTCGGAAAAATTCACAGCAACACAATACTACACAAGATACATGAAAAATGTCCTGGATAACCGAAATTATTGGCCACAGCGACATCAATCATTTAGGGTAAAATACTTAAGTAATTTCTGCAAGCATTAGGAAACACTTTCCACAATCCCTAAGAGATGACCTTAGAGGCCGTGATGGTTGTGCAGGATCGGTGTCCGTTAGACTTTTGAGCGTGTCAGCCATGGATGAGCCTGAGCTTTCCTCTCCGAATCGGTGGCAATAATAACATTGATTAAACTTGGACAGTCTTTTTTCTTGAATGCCTAAAAGTTCCACACAAAAGTAAGATCAAGGTTCTAAGTTTAAGTTTGTTCCAAGAGAAACACTTTTTAATTACTTTAGGTGTTGTACTAAAAGAATAAAGGATAAAGCTCTCAGCGTTGATCAAACCCTGGGGGATGCGCTATGCATTCGACTTCAGTAAGCATCGTCGGAGGTGATTGAATGCATATGTGGCCTTTACAATGACTCGCGGTGGCCTACCGATGTATCGAGCTAGTGTTGCTATCCTATGTATAGAGCTAGTGTTGCTATCCTATGTATAGAGCTAGTGTTGCTATCCTCCCAGACAAGTCTGGTACCAATATTCCGACCCTGAAGGGATGAAAGGTTTGGTGAGCCTGCGACGCAGGGATCATGCATGTGTATTGCAGAGCACGTTCGATCACTGCATTATACTCGCCCTTGGTGTTGTATTAATGGAAAGGAAACTTATGAAGAATGAGGAATTTCGGCAAGTAGAACCAAAAAGTGGGAAAGCAATAAAGTAGGAGAATGAATAAGAATTTTAGAGCAATTAGAACAAACAATAAGTAGGATTTTTTTTTGAAAGAAAAAAGGGAAATAGAGAAGAAAGTACCGAGATATGTCAGCCTTTCCCACCGAGAAAAAATTATTCGAAAGCCATACTAATAACAGGACAATGAGATCGATGAGGAGAGAAAGAGAGAGACGAGGCTTCAGATACTAATAACTAAAAGAATATGAAAACGGATATGCTGGCAACTTTCTATGAGTTCGTTTTTGCCTCTTGCAGTAGAAGGGACAGAAAATAATTCTGTAAAACAACGAAGAAACATTGAAATAATACCATCGAAAACGCCTGTCTGATTTCTGGAACGCTTCTCACGAAGTAACCCTCTCCACCTAAAGCTTTACAGAGTTCGTCGTAACGGCATTCGGCCGATAATGTCAGCACTGGATATCTGAACGATTGTAAACTTCGATCAATCATTTTCAAAAATTCTTCGAGAAACAGAATAAAAAAAATGAATGAAATGAAATGAAAAATATGATGAAGAAAAATAGAAATTGACCAATGATGGCTTAGAATTCATGTATTCCAGGTGTTAAATTGCACTGTGGAGAAAGTGGTAATACGCATTTTTACTCCCATCAACCTGTCATCATTACCGTAATTTCGGTGTTCTGAATTGCACTTCAACGCATTGGAGACGAAAGGCGTCATATATGGCATGCGTATTAAAGCGAACTGGCCGAGGTGTATCGTATACGACGCATTTCCTTTTCAACCGCTCGTTTTCGCACAAAGTGGGTCTTTTGCAGGAGTTTTTTGCATTAATTCGATAGCCTAGCTAACATTGCTTTCGAAGAGGGCGTCGTCGAGGAGAAGCTCTGCTTTAGACTAAGAAGCACGCAAAAAAATTCCGACTAGTTCAACTTTATATACATTTATATATATTTATATGTATATATATGTAGATCAGTCCAACTTTATCTATATATATATATATGTATATACATATATATATATATATATATATATATATATATATAGTGGGGATAGCGCAGTGACTAGTGATGTAGCCTATTAGAAAGAAAGGCGCTGGTTCCACCGCTTCCCAACGCTCTCCTCTAATACATGTAGAAACGCCTTAGCTCAGCTATCCCCCAAGATTGCAAGAAAAAAATGACTTTCATTTTTTGACTGTTGAAATTAACATATCCGTAAACGGGTACATCTTGAAGAAGAGCCGTAAGCCAAGTAACAAAAACCTACTGGCTCATTACCTCTCCTCTCACATCTCACGCGCAAAAAGGAGCTTCTAAGAAATATGTTCCGAACAGGTCACCAGCATGTGTACACGAGGAGAGCAAAAGGAAGAATCCCCGAAATTAGCTCGGCAAATAGCCACTTGCAGTGGCTACAAAATTGTAGCTCTCAGGATAGTTGAGGAGAAAAAACCATAAGTTTAAGTGGTAATTCAAGAGAGAATAAGGTTCCATTTATTTTGCCCCTCATTTCCAACCAAATAAATGCAGTTATGAAACGTTGCTTAGGAAGGGTCACTTTGGGAGACTTTGATAGAGCTGATTGAATAACCACTGAACACTCTAAGATGCTAGCTAGTTCGTAACCGCTTCTATTAACGTCTACGTGAAACGCGCAGTTGCATAATTTGCCCCTAAGGAAAGCAATAGTTATTACGTCAGTTTGGGTATGACGTACTGTATTTGTTTTAAAGCGTTTGGAGACGAATACGTTGGCGAAATGAATACGCCACTCTGCGCTCGCATAAAAGAACACCTTAGTCGGTAAACCTAAAGTTAAACCAAATACTCCACTAGGCGCGTAGGCCACAGAGAGATAACGGGAAGATTTTAAACTAGACGGTGCCGTACTCGCACAGGGAATCGAAAATTTCAGAACTCAAAACTCTCGAGGCATTTGGACAGATTAGAAGGAGCCGAAAATGAACCGGAAGGAAGAATTTCCCCTTATCACACGTGATCTTACACAATATTTAAGATTGATACTTTAAAGTGAGACAGGCACATTATCCACCCATGTGAACTTTGTGCGGTTGGTTTCCGCGATAAATACCCAGTAGACGGCTCACAGAAGGCGGCGAGAATGCGAAAAGGCTATTTTGTTTGCAATGCGATGGAAATCTTGGTGTTGCGCTTTCCTGTTTTGGTTATGGAGGTGTTTGGGTGGGCAGATTACAGTCACACTGACCTTTCAAGGCTCTGAAGAATGCGACACCTGCCCAAACGTCAACTTTTTCGAGAATAAAGGAGTGGAGTAACAACGGCGTGCTTGCTTATCAAGAACAATGAAATGTTCGAAGACCTTTGCGGACGATGAATGCAAGGGAAAACAAATCGACTGCAAGGAGTGCAGGGGGTTTGCACGGCAGAGGTGATGAACGGGATAAAGGATAAAGGATAAAGCTCTCGGCGTTGATAATCCCTGAGGGATGCATCATGCATTCGACTTTATTAAGTATCGTTGGAGGTGACTGAAGGCAAATCTGGACTTTACAATGACTCGCGGTGGCATACCGATGTATCAAGCCAGTGCTGCTATCCTCCCCAGACAAGTCTGGTACCAATTTGCCGACCCCGGAGGAGATGGAAGGCTTGGTGGGCCAAGGGCGCAGTGATCGATTCCACGTGCGTGTCGCAGTGGCGCCTCCAATCACTGAGCCACACGCTCCCATGATGACGTGATAGGGAAAATAAAGAAAAATATGCGCGCATACGAACTAAAGGTTGCAGGTTCTATAGAAATTTAGCAGATGTTTTAAGGTAACGTAGCTTGATGCGGATCGAGGTGATCAGTAGTAAAGGATTGGACACGTTTCAAGAAAATGGAAACGTAATTAAAAAAGAACACAGAGGGCACTTAGGATATCAAAAATGCGACGATCTCCAAGAAGGAACACAAAGAAAAAAATAAATTATGGAGTAAAAAGCACAAGAAAAGGAAAGGCCTACTCAATGGGGGCACTTTGGCCGAGGTGCATCATGTATGATGCACAGTTCACATATATCGTAATGCATCGCAAGAGCGGCAGAAAATTAAGCGCCATCCAGCGCACCCAACAGAATGTGGGTGTTCACTGGACAGATGTTAATCGATTGCCTCCGTTGTTGATCTCTTTCAAGTATCACTATATCTCTTTTTTTTCTCCTTTTAAACATGTTGTAGACGATAAGGATGATCTCTCTTTGAAGAGTTTTTCCCTATTATTACAAGTACTCTTCAGTCAGTTGCTATTTTAGTTATACACGGTAAATTCTTCAAAACTTGACGACTGAGCACTTTGAAGTATTGACTGGAAAATATAATTCACAACTAAGCGACTACTGTAGTGTAAAGAATAGCGCTCAATTAGTGGTTTTGATTATAAAAAGGATAAAGCTCCCTGGCGTTTGTCAACCCATGAGGGGATACGCTATGCATTCGACTTTATCAAGCTTCGTTAGGGAGACTGAATGCATATCTGGCTTTACATTGACTCGCAGTGGCCTACCGATCTATCGAACCAGTGCTGCCATCCTCGCAGACACGTCTGGTACCACTTTGCCAACCCCGGAGAACGGAAGATTTGGTGAGCATGTGGCACGGAATCGGTCCCATGTGTATTATAGTGCTCCTCTAACCAGTGCGCTACATGCGCCTCTGGGTACGACTATAGAGGGTGAAAATCGTCTTATAGAGAAGTAAAACATAAATTTTCCAAACGCCTTCAATGACTTCATGAGGTTCATTATGTGAACAAGTCACTTTACTAACTAAGCGAAACGAACTGCAGTGTTGGGTCTCCTTCTATCGCTTTCATGTCATCTGGAGGCAATCCACGGTATATTCCGCTGTTGTTTAGTACAACGGTGACAACAGGCAGCTTATACCTGAAAAATACGGAATCAAAATCAAATTTTCATCTTTCCTTGCGGGCGTTGCTAAAATTGCAATGCACTCTACCGCTACCTTGCAATCGTCTCGATTTCCATTGCAGAGAATCCGAAGGCGCTATCACCTTGCACGACAAGGACCTTTGTGGTTGGCGAATGATCACGGCAATACAGCGCAGCAGCCAAAGCGTAACCCTGGCCCACACCCATGGTTCCTTGAAGAAATGGTTGATTTCGAACAACTCGAAGAGCTGTCGTCAAGGTAGTCAAATAGAAAAGTGCTCGGCATTTAGAACTTCTCGTCACTCATTAATCTTTTTATCCTGCTGGAAAACTTGCACAGTTTCTCTTATGTTCATTACAGTATTTTAAATATATAACAAGTTTCCCTCTTCTCAGCAAAGTTATTTGGTAGATCCTCAGGTGGCAATAGCAACTTAAAGTGGGCGAGATTGAGTCACAAGCGTACCTGTACTTAGATGTGGATGATTTTATGGAATGAAACATCTATGTCTTTAGCAGTAAACTGAGCGCTATTTTTCATACACTGTATGTCGATATCCGCAAAAACTTTCCACCTACAGGGGTATGGTTTGGTTTCGCCTTCAACAAGTCTCATGCATGCTCAGGGCGACCCCAACAAACAAGCCGTGGCCACCTTCACTTCGAATACAGGACCTCCTAGTATAGGTGAAATGCTCATCATGTCACTTGAGCTAACGGGACACACTGTGTGTCTTTGGCGTACGAGAAGGACCAATGAGGTTTTCAGATGTGCTCGTTAAACTCACATGATTAGAATCACAGCTGATAAAGAATAAAGGATAGAGCTATCGGCATTGAGTGATCCTTTGATAATTCGCCACCCATTCGACTTCATTGTCAGGGATGGTTAGCTATACATCTGGTCTTACATAGTGACCTGCGGTAGCCTACTGATATCTAGAGTTAGTGCTGCTATGTTCTGAGACAGGTTTGGTACCAATTTGTCGATCTAGGAGGGATGGATAGCTTGGTGAGCCCAGAATGCGGAGTCGAACCAGCGATCGATCCAATGTATATTGCGTTTACCTTCATTTTTCAGTAGAAGATATTCCACTAAAACGGAATTTAAGACTGCGCCGTTTTATTGGCTGATCTCTTTTTGCACATACTGGCTACGATTTTAGATCATAATTGTTTTCTAGTAAATAAAAGCCCAAAAGGTTGAAGTGTTTTCAATCTGTTCCCATAGGGAATACCTCATCTCACTACGAGTCTTTTCACTAGCTCAGACATGTGAGAGCACACACCAAACGTTCCGGCATCGAGACGTCGTCTTGGTAACACCGACGGCATCATGGTTCTTCCGATATCCATCGTGTTAGCACCTTCATTCACCACTAGCACATCATTTTCTGCTAGAAATTCACGAATCTGGAAGAAATCATTGTTGAATCGATCCATATAATCACTCGATAATATTGCCAGCGTCGTAGAGGTGAGTGAATGCATATGGGACCTATACTATAAATTGTCGCGGCCTATCGATGTAAAATGTTCCTATCTTCGAATACAAGTCTATCATCATAATGCCTATTTCGCATGAATGGGAGACTTTATTTGCAGACTACTTTGAAACACAGCTTTACATTTATCCTTTCCCCATTTGAATATGAATTCAAAAACTTGATACATGAGTGAAGCTATTGCAAGCTTAAGCTTAAGATATGATCACCCTAAGATACGATCTACTAGCAAAATCTGTGCTATCACCATGTTCCAAAACTGGTCGACAAGCTCTGCTAACTGAAATAAAGTTTACATAGCATAATTATTATAGACAGTGACCACGTGTAGCGCAGTGGTCGGAGACGCTCTGCAATACGCATGGGATCATTCCGCGTGCCAAAAAACCAAGCCTTCCATCCCTCCGGGTCGGCAAATTGGTACTAGACTTGTCTCGGAGGATAGCAGCAATGGCTCGATACAGCGGTAGCCAACTCGAGTCGTTGCAAAGCCCAGATAAGCATTGAATCACCTCCAACGATGCTTAACGAAGTCGAATGCGTGGCGCATCTCTCGAGGATGGAACAACACCAAGAGCTTTACCCTTTCTATCCTTCATTAAAGACAACGTGCGAAATTAAGTGCTTAATTAATCTTGTATAACCATTAAGTTTTCATTGCTCTATAACTTTATAACTTACGTAACTTTGTAATATGTAATGCAACTTTATAATATTACCGGTGTATAGGCAGCGTAGTAGTTGAGTGGTATTGAGTGGTCAGCTGCCATCTCCTCGACGATAGCCCTGAAAGTTCGCTTTCTTTAATGTTTCGACCATGGTAGAATTCAGATAAAACTATAGAACAGATAAGATTTATCACGAAAGAAAAAACTTCTCGATGATTTACGATTTACAGAATCCAATAGAAAGAAGGAGAATGAAAAAAAAATGAGAGAAACCTGTTCTTACTGGCATTCTCGCTCAACTCCGTCATCCAATCGCTGTGTTCTGAATATCTCCAGTCCTCTAATTCCGAAATCATCTGCAGTAGAAAATTCCTTTGAGTGAATTATTTTCAAGATATGAAAAACTATATCTGTCCGTGTTCTTTTTTCCCTAAATTTTTTGGAACAAATGTAATACAAAACTGGTTTGTTTAGTCGTTGTTTTCTGTCAAACGCATGAGGGAATTTAGACATCGAGAAGTTCTTCACGCACACCACCTTTGTGTGTTTCTGCCAAATTTACACAACCCACATGTACTTCTTGGATTTATTCGGCATTCGTCGTTTCTTGCAAAGATTTTGTTTGTACAGCTTGGTTTGCTTCTTATGTCAAAGGTGATGATGCTATGCGTAGATTTTAACTTCCACATTTTCCCATTATGTTTGGTAGAAAGCATTTCTGAAGTGTCTTGATGGAAATTTTCAATAAGGCCAAGGAATTTTATGGAAGCGTGTGGCTTAAAGAGCCATCTGAACCTCATCAAAAAAACCCACTGGTTACTTTCGGTTCATGGTTAAAACAACCGAAAGTCATTCGAGAGCACCAGACGAAGCAAGGAAATAAATAACCAGCAACTAAGAAGCTTCTACCTAATCAGTGGCACTCAAGAGAAAAAATCAGGCTTACTGAGTTGAGAGTTTCTCCGATGTCTCCGAGCAATGCGACCGTAGTCGGAACATTTTGATGGAATTCCTCCGATGAAATATCAATCTGAATTCGATGATATTCAGTTAGATCAGTAGTGACTACTTTGGTGAACTCTTTAAGGAGTATATGTACCTGTACAAGTTTCACAGCTGCGTTAAATCGAGGTGATTGGCCAAAATGCAACATCCAATTAAGTCTTGCTCCAATTAGTACCACACAATCAGACTCGCGGAGTGCAAATGAACGGGCTGGGGCGACTGATCTGAAGACTTTCTCTGTGGTCGTAAAGCAAATGCTCCTCAATGGAAACTTTAACGCTTGTTGATCCTATGTATAACTAGTCATTAAGATGTTTCACTGAGACTCATGAACTTTGGATGAGTGTCGGTACAGATTCCTTTGCCGCCTGGTGTTGGTAACCACGGCAAACCACTTTTGGTCAGGAACTGCTGCACCATCGTCGGTCCACGCTCTGACCATGCAGCTCCTAGAACCTGTCATATATTACTACAGAGAATCTTCTATGAATCTCCTTTCACCTCGAAAGCACTCATTAGTTTGACATCATTTCCGAATAGTGTTTACGATTAGTTCAGACAAGCTGCACCAGACTCTAATGAGATGAGATTGTTCAAACTGTAGCAATGATTGACTATCAAAAGAAAATGAGTATTTGAAGAAAAAGTGATTTGTGAAGCTATATGTTCCAACTGTTTCTTGGTTATCGGCATTTTGCTTGGCCCACATGTGTCTTCCAGCTGTCGATATTTGTTAAGCAAGCAAAAAGCACCAAGCGAATTTCTCTAATCGGTACCTTAGTGGTTATGGACTATATGACTACTGAAAGTGTATGAAATGCCACCAATTACTAGTGTTCAACATAACCTTTTCCAATGATGACAAGAGGTTTCTGAGCTTCCTTGATAGTTTCGATAGCACTGCGTACAATTTGTACTGGTGGAAGTGATACGGGTGGAGGTAACGGTACCTTTGACACAATCCTGAATATTATTTCACTTTGAGATCACTACCAAAATACGACAATATTTTTTCACGATATAACCTACGAATGTTAACACAGTAGTTAAAGTTATTTATGGAAGAGTGGAAGAAGAACAAATGATAATAGAATATCTCCAATATGGGCAGTAATGAAATACAAAGGGCGTGTGTAGCGCAGGCGCCATGCAATACATATGGCATCGATACCCACGCGCAATGCTCACCAATTCTTGCATCAATTCGGGGTAGGCAAATTGGTACCAGACTCGTCTGGGAAGATAGCTGCCCTTGGTTCGATAAATCGGTAGGCCACCGCGAGTCATTTTGAAGGCCAGATATGCATTCAGTCACCTCCAAACGAGGCTTAACGAAGTCGAATGCACAGCGTATCCTACAGGGGATTGATCAACGCCGAGAGCTATATCTTTTTTTTATTGAGAACCACGTGCTTTGGTCATGGACCATCATTTATGGAACATCAACAGAAGAAAGTACTCTTTCTGTCAGGTGCAGGCGACACTGCAGTGAATAGAGTGAAAAGTCAGCAGGTCTATTTTCGGCAATGGTCCTTAAAATGGAGCAAAAATTTTGATAAGCTAGTCTCGAGGGTTCGATAACCTATTGCCTATTACAATTCTTCACGGCAGGGGTATTATGTGCAATACAATCACAATGATGCTGAGATATTTGCAAAACTCTGGACCGCAGGTGTTTTCGATGGTGAACGAACGAGCTACTATTATATTACAAGATAGCTCATCCCGTCAGCGTGAATCAAATTTTTGTGGGTTTACTAAGATTTTGGCGTCGTGTGTAGCGTAGTGGTCGGAGGTGCCGTGCAGTACACATGGGACAGATACCTGCGTCCAAGACTCACCAGGCTTTTCATCAGTCCGGGATTGGTAAATTGGTACCAGACTTGTTTGGGAAGATACCTGCACTGGCTCGATACATAGGATAGCAACATTAGCTCGATACATCGATAGGCCACCGCGAGTCATTGTAAAGGCCACATATGCATTCAATCACCTCCGACGATGCTTAGTGAAGTCGAATGCATGGCGCATCTCCGGGGTTGATCAACGCATAGAGCTTTTTTAAATGAAACACAACGGCAGAATTGATGTGGTATCCTTTAAAAATACAATGAATTTTAGATGAATAAATTTGGTGCCTATGTTTAAAAGTGATAAGCAATTCTCCAATGAGGAAAAAAACTGTAGACAGCGAAAACTAATGTAACAAATTTCACACACCATGGTTATGCTAACTTTCAACACATCAAACGAAACGAAGGACTAACGGAATTTTATCCTTTTCTGTGCTGGTGAGAATCAGATTACCGGGAATGTCAATGTAAACGGCTCCTGGACGGCCGTACATGCATTCTCTTACGGCCTGAACGAAATGAAGAAACAGAAAAGGTAACACTAATGAATAAGAAGCGATAATAACGACAGCTACATTTTATAGCCTCGTTCATAATATTTTGTCCAACGTATAATAGTAATTATATACATGGACTCCTTTGTGCGTACAGTGCAAATGTTAGAGGTATCCTGCAATACACATGCCGTTTGGTTCGATCCCATGCCCTGGTCTCGGCAAACTGGTGGCAAATCTGTCTGGGAGGATAGCAGCACTTAATATACATATATCGGTTGGGCGCTGCAAGTCAGTGTATTGGCGGGATTTGCATTCAATCACCTCTGACGATTATTTGTCAAAGTCTAAGGCAAGAACGCACTTCTTACGGATTCATCAACGGCGAGTGCTCTTTGTTTTATCCCTTACACATGATCGCTCTTTTATCAACGGTCTCAGATCAGTTATCTACTAAGCTACCTAGCGCGTTCCCAAGTGAGGGGTATTACGTTGATCATGAACCAAAAGCGAGTTTTTTCCTTGCACACGGACGCACGTGGATTAAAGAAGTGAGAATTTCACAGGTTGCACTAGTATACCCCATATACGGATAATGAATGGAGATTTGTATTCTCTGCAAGGATTATATCTTGCACGTAATTCTGTCCGATGTCTACAATCGAGTGAGTGGGAAGTGAATGGAAGGTGGTTCGAAGAGCTTCAAATAAATTGGTTTCTCCTCCAATCTAGGAAAGCGCCATGAAACACTAAATGAGTGCAATCGTCGCCTCCGCTACAGCTCCGGCACACTAAAAGGAAGAATTGGAGCTAAAACTATGCTTACTTGAGTTACTTACTAATTGAGGGAGCATTGTGAACAAAGATAGCAAGGTGGTACACATAGTTTAATAGCATGTCTAGCGAGCCTTCGTTATACCCTAGATGACACAAGATATTACAGAATATATCCAAATTATTAACCAATTCAAATTTAGTACTCTATTGGATAAATTTCGTTTCACCCCAAGAAGCTCCTAAATTGTTTCTTTTTTTTACCTTCTCAACATGATACGGTATTGCTTGTAGAGTAGTTGGACGGCTCACATGCTTGCAACTGAGCCGTGCTGACTCGACTTGAGGCCATTCCTGAAACGCGCCTCGTGTCTCTTGATCGACATCCGACGAGCCGCCGATGCATATTACAGGCCTAGGAAGTGCGAAATAACTTAATCCGAACAAATCCACTAAGACCACTTGACGACACAAAATTCTCAGTTCCAGATTCCAAACATCTATTTATACCAGTAACACCTTACATTTAGGGACAAAAACAACAGTTTCTATAACGCTGAGATATTCGCAAATTTCCGGACCGCAGGTGTCTGCGGTGGGGAACGAACGTGCTATTGTCCTTTCAAGGGACTAACGCGTTCACCACCATATCATGCGGGTCCTCCATTTCGTCTGTTTCTCAGCTAACTAACAACAACAGTTTCAAAATCGAAATAAGCACCCAGAACTGCCTTGCTTACTTAAAGTAGTTGACTGAAAACGTCTTTATGGAGAATGATTTGTGGTAATATGAGCACGGAGATGAATAGTGTTCACATTCTACTACCGTAAGATCGCCTCGGCAGGGGTTATCAAGGAACAGTAACATGTGGTGTAAAATCCACTCGGAACTTCCAGAATAAACCAACGAAGTAAACTGGCACCACCAAGTAAGAAATCTTGCCGTAATATAGTTAAATTTGTTTCTACAAGGGCTTGCCAGTGTCCATGGTGACGCCGTGGTACGGGTTTCCCGGAGATCCGAGATAATAGCTCGTAACAATAGCAACATATCAGCAATACGAGCTGGAAAACGTAGCATGGCCAGCGTGGGTTCTAGCGCTGTGAAGACGGCTCATTCCACTTCTGAAGCATTCGAGTGCACGACTGAATGCAGACTAGCAGAACTGATTAGAAAATGAGAAACCTATGAAAAAACGGCGAAATCTCGCTGCCGGAGTAAACCCTCGACAATGTTTTGATGCAAACTAAATGGTATATACAGTGGAACACCCATAGCAACTATTCCCCAAATAGTTCCCTTTCTTTTGGTTTTAAAAATATGACTGCTGACGATCTTGATGAGTACCAAGCACCATTACCTACTTACTTACTAGGATACTTGCATGGCTCGTCTTCACTGGTTGTGCGGGCCCCAGCATATTCTTCATTTATTCGAGGTTCTGCTCGTTTAGCCACTGTGGTACCCTGGAGTCTCGATGTCAGCCTAGCCAAAGTGCTCCAGATCACCTCCACAAGCGGTCGCTGCCCTTGTGGATCAAAGGGAGATTTGTCACCATGCAACTAGTTTGATACCGGGACGATAGTGGCTGCTGGCACTGGTTTACTCTTATCTGGGTTTCCTGATGAAAATGGTGGACTCCTTCTCAGCTTGGCAGACCTCGTAGGTGGGAATGGATTGCCGCCGTACATCGCAGCCCAGAAACACCTCCTAGCCACGATGAGGTGGTAAACCTTTGGGAGGTACCTCTAATCACGTACCATGATTTACTTTGGCGGAACAGATCTTACGAACCCTTGTTGTTCTTTCACCAGTAAGACTTCGCTAACAAAGAGATTATGAATAAAAAGGAATTACAAAGAGAACAATAGTTTCTAATGTTAACCTTTCTACTTACTGCCTACTCTTTTTTTTGATGGCAGGGGTATATTGCGAAATATAACTTCAACGAAGCTGAGATATTTGCAAAACTCTGGACCGCAGGTGCCTATGGTGGGGAACGAACGCGCTATTGTCCTTTACGGGGAGTAGCGCGCTCACCACCACACCATGCTGGTCCTTCGTTTCGCCTGTCTCTCAGCAAATTCTATCGATCTTTTTTGCCATCAGCAATCACCCATCAACGGGATTGAAGTTACATTTCGCAATATACCCTGCCGTCAAAAATAGTAGGCAGTAAGTAAAAGGTTAAAATTGTGATTATAACTATTGCCTCAGCTTAATGGGTTCAATGCCGATTTGGGCTCCCCAAATCAATCCCGTTGACGGGTGATTGCTGATGGCAAAAAGATCGATAGAACTAGCGGAGAGACAAGCGAAACGAAGGACCCGCATGGTGTGGTGGTGAACGCGTTGCTCCCCGGAAAGGACAATAGCGCGTTCGTTCCCCACCGTAGACACCTGCGGTCCGGAGTTTCGCAAATATCTCAGCATCATTAAAGTTATAGTTCCTAATGTTTCCTGGCAGGGGTACTGTATGAGAGTCTTATCTATCAGGTCTGTGAAGTATTCCCTTGACAAAGTCTTGCACAGCGTGATCTCAACAACGTCAAACTTAGCACAGATGACCTAGCAAACTTCCGACCAATTTATTTCCATCCAACATGATATCATATTTACGTATCCATTTGAGGTGGCAAGGGTTCAAAAAGTTGACAGTGTACATGTTCGAGACAGTCCTCAGAGTGGGGTGGGGCGTTTGCTAGATACAGCAAGATTATCATGAGATATGAAAAAGGATGAATGTAGTTAGTAGTTGACATCATTACTGTAGAAGCATACGGTTATATAGAAGAATGGAAACTATTCGAGGAATAAATCTATATCAATCTCGTGTAACTCAACCGATTTAAACAGACGTGGATAATTTTATTACCGAGCTTAAATGACAGTCGGTTTAAAAAATTACAAGGGGGAATAGTTGCTATAACCTTTACTGTCTTTTTTTCTTGTGTGGAAAATAATCATAGTAAGCGTGTCGCATTTGACATAAGCATTAATGGATTCCTTAACTCACCAACAATTTACGGTAGCGTTAGCTAAGCCTCCAATGGCATGCAGTAAACCAGGTCCGGAAACCACCAAACAAACTGCTGGATTTCTTGTCAGGTAACCCATTGCTTGTGCTGCATAGCACGCCTGAAAAAGGAAAGTTTACGTTGTCAGCGGTTCTGTAATGTCGGCACTGGGGAACATATAACGATTATATTACGTAGGTCTACCATTACCCATGAAATGGGACCTCATCAATTGTGTAACTCTGTTCCACTTCATACTAGTTTATCACCATACTATTTGTTGATCTGTAAACCGATAATAAAAAATACATCCTTGAATAAAAAAAACCTGTATTTTGAAAGCTTCATGGCCAATTTTCATTATGAAAGTGGATTGGTGGCTTTACTTTGGAAGATACAGGGTACAGAGATACAGTAGTGAAGAAATTCGTGATATGTTTTATTTTCACAGTAACGCGTAGTAGCTGACCAATATCGAGGGCTGTTTTCTCTGCTATGTAGTTGACGTTTTCCTTTACAACAAAATTAAAAAAAACTACCGCTTGTTCGTTCCTACACCCGACATATTTGATACCGTATGCTTGTGCGGCAGCTCCAACTTCGATGATTGGGAAACCAACCACTCCGAAGATGTACTTAATTCCCTGCAAAGTTTTATCTCACAATACAGTTTCCCTATCCAGTATATGTATGAATTATAGTATAGTATATGAATTAAGTGACAGTGGAGATCACATGAAAACGGATTGGTATTTTCATCTAATCCCCTACCCATCTCTTATAGATCGCTTCTTTTTCGACTTCACATAAATTTTTTCCCTTTTTTTGAATCAAACCCACACCGAAAGCTCAGATGAAGGCGAGGACGGTGAAATATTATTCAAACAAAGTATTTTAATTAACCACGGCTTACTTTAACAATAAACTAATAGACAACCACTTTCTTTTTTGTGTTTGTAAAACGACTTTTAGGAAGTAGATAGCACAGTGGTAGTGATGGCGACCATCACGAGCACGGTGCTGGTTCGTTCTCACTCCGGGTTCACTGAGTCTACCGGACTTATCTTATGTCTACTTTCCTCAATCTAAATGGGAACCCTGTATCCTGGATATCTCAGGACTCCTGGGAGAATTGCTTGACTAGCATTTTACGATATTCAAGGTGAAATGAAAATCCTCAAGCAGTGACCGAAGCTGCACGTAAAAAACTTGGAGGACCTTACTAAACGAAGGATAGGAGATAACGAATCGAATGGGACAAATGTTTAAATCTGCACATTGGATGTTACATTTTGGTGATGTAAAAAGCCGACTTTCACTCAACCTAGTCGCAAATAGTAAGTGTCGTGTCGGATTGTTCACACTACACAAGGTTCTCGCAAAATCTTGCAAAACCTTTATTGGAATTATAAAGAAAGAATCAGTTCACTAGGAGAAAAAAAGTTTTTCCCGTCTCGTTTTCCTATTTTTCTTCACTCCAAATTTTTGTTAAACACGTCCAACTTATTTGGAGAGTCCCAGCGTTTTCGGATTTCGCCACAAGTTTTTGGATTTCCTTCAAAACATCTCCTTAGAAAGTGTTTAGCTCCAGCTTCCGTTTCTATACTGTAGTTATATTTGCTTAATACTCAATGATTGAAAACAATTGTTTACTCCGTTCTACTTATTTTTTTGCTTAATTTATGATTGTTTCTAGCATTATCGTTATGAACGCGCTATGGGTAGCGTAGTGCTGAGAGCTGATCAGCACCGTGAACTGCAAACGTACACTAATGGAAACTACAGAGGCGACCATAAAATTTGTGGAAGCGGACAATCGAAATAGAAAAAGTAAGCAAGGATTATTGCCAATTTCCAAGCTAAGGAATCGAAACGGCTATTCTACGCCAAAATTGTCATGAGTAAGGTAAGCAGGCTCACATCTGGTATTTTGGAAGTGAAAGCAATCTTAGTAGCTTTCTACTCGACTACTGGTACATGTACCTCAACACAATTTAGAATGGTTGAAATGAAAATCCACACATTCATCGAATGTTTTAAATCCATAACCAATTAGAATACTCGGAAGAGTTGCGGAAGTACAAGAACACATCATTCTGAGAAATTACTGAAATCTGCGTGCGAAAATACTAAAGCATACCTGATCCTTAAGAGATTTCGCTAGCACTCCGGCGCCATCCATTGTCATGTCGAGGCAGTAGTGAGTGGCAAACACTTCCACTGACCCGAATGAATGGCTGCGTCGTTGCCTTATCAAATAGACCGCCGCCACAATCTCCGGCACTACTACCTAGCACTATTGTTTTGTAACATTTCTATTACCTAAACGCGGTCTTCCTTGGAAACTCGTATACCTTGTGAGGAAAGCTTTTCATTCACTCCGTAAATTATAGATATTGAAAATAAAAAAACGCTTCCTTGAACAATTTAATGGCATAACTTTTATAGTCGCATATAGTTTAAGTATCGAGAGAGTTTCCTTTATTATACTCTTGCCAAAATTAATCGGTAGCCCATCTTAACACACTGCATAGATAGGATATGCATTCGGTTAATTCAAGAAAGCTCGGTGAAGCCCTCTGCATGGTG
This sequence comes from Angiostrongylus vasorum, assembly GCA_018806985.1. Taxonomy (NCBI): domain Eukaryota; kingdom Metazoa; phylum Nematoda; class Chromadorea; order Rhabditida; family Metastrongylidae; genus Angiostrongylus; species Angiostrongylus vasorum. Next base: position 26,258 of record JADANN010000016.1, on the reverse strand, counting down.
CATCTCTTACGGATAAGATCAACGCCAAACGCTTTAGCTTATTATTCTTCATCAACTTGTCACTCAGCTGCGTGGGAGAACTGTGAAATTGAGTCAGGCTAGTAAGAATAGAGATCTCGATGGGCTGGTAAGTCGGTGGCTTCTTTGAAAAACCTGGTCGGAATGTGGTTTGTTGTTGTTTTTTGCACGGTTCATCTTCAAATAGTTCATTGTAATTGTTGTTCTTCCTATTGATCTTATCTTATGTACATGTAAAGTGCGGTCTTCACAATCGGAGATTCAATTAGGACGATTTCCTTTCCGACAGGCTGTGAATTTTTCTCTTAGAGTGGATAAGGTGTTTGCTTACATAATTCCATCTTTTCCTATTACCAATTTAATTTTTTGAGAAGAGCTCTGACTTCAACCTTTTCTTTCTCAAAATGTTATTGATGTTATCAGGACGAAATGTTTGCTGTGAACCGTGCAGATGTTAAAAGTATGCGATCGATCCCGACCTTTAAAAAAAACCTAATCAGTAGAAGGAATAGTGCGCGTTTCCAAACAGATTATGGTTTGCGCAGTGAAGTTCCCAGTGAGGATGTATCGTAATACTCATCGCACAAAGCTGCACAACAGTACCACTACTGTGCGATTTTCAAAACAGAATTCGAGGAAACTTTAGCAAATGAATCCAAAAGACACAAGGGAAACGATCTAGTGTCATCTTATCAACGACACATGGCCATTGACGAGAATAATTTGGCCCCTTTTCTCAGAAGTTGTTAAATGTCGATCTTTCGAGGAAGAAACTCTTGCAACATCTTTATATATTCTAGCACCTTCCAAAAAACAGGTAACAATTAAACGACATATTATTTACTCTGTACAACAGTAGGGATTCGATTCCATACTGATAAATTAGACAATAAACAGTAGGCCGTCATTGCCAATGTGCTGTCAAAATATTCAAATAGCACGACAGAACGCAGAGATTAGTATTAAACCATAAATCATATAAAAAGGCTGTAATTACGTAGAAAAAAAAGAAGTAATTCACATGGAGGTCGTCACATCACATACTCGTTATACGGTAGAAAAAAACTTGACATCTGCAATCTTTGTAAATACGTACTGATTAATTCCTGGTACACTCTATTATACCCATAACACATTAAGCATGCTAAAACCATGGATGCCATCGTGGGTCCATTTGTGAAAGGTTTTCATGATTGCGTGCTTTCTCTGTAGCGCAGTGAACTTCTTCTTGTAATGTGGCTGCACCTTGTGTCCTAACAGAGAACAATTTAGACACAGAAATAACAGTGGATGTCGAAAATAAGATATCTCGAAGAAATCATGAAAAATAAGCCGGGACTCACTTGTTGTCTCAGCGACCATATGCAAGATGAATTTGTTAGCTTCAATACTGGCGCTTACCTGAAATTTCTTCTAAAGAATATGCAGGATCGACACCTACAAATTGAGTTTCGACCCACCCTAGTCATGGTTACCTTAAATAACTATTTCGTCCAAGAGCACCGGTCGAAGTAGTACTTGCTAATCGCGACTAAAGAGACAGTGTACAACAAACGCAACAGACCACAAATAGTCTCCTGAAAGTAAATCGAGAATCACAGTTAATACAGCATAAAAGATATGGTGAGAGAACAGAGTTCACGTAGCGGAGCATTCTCAATAAAATGCAATATCACACTATTGTTCCATTAACAAACTGAGGAGATAAGCGGTAGTGTATCGCAAGAAAATATATTTGCAAAGATAAGCCAATATATTCCAATGGCTGTTCGCCTGCTGATAACTACTAGCTAAGGGAAAAAGGAGGCTGCAACAGGTTCACAAACAGTGATCAAAATCGTGGGTAACCGTTCCATTCCTCTGCTTCATTTGCTCCTTAACACTCTGGAGACGAACAGATGTCATAATAAAGTAGACGGGGCGCACGGTATAACACCTGTAGGTCTCATTTTCGTTCCGGTAGTTCATTTTTGATATACGGGAGTCTTCTCCTACACTTTTTGTAATCGACCGATGTATTACCCAAGACATGCTATGGCGGGCGTCGTCCGTGGGAAGCATGTATTCTTATTACCTACGTACCTCGACTTCGATGGCCCGCCTTCGCTGGTTGTGCGGGCCCCAGCATAATCTCCATTTTTTTGGAGCTTTGATGGATTAATAACCGTTGCGGTTCCCTGGAGTCACGACGGCAGCCTAGCCCAAGCTTCTCCAAGTCGTCTCCACCACGGGCAGTCACCGCTGTTGTGAAAATCCAAAGAGATTTGCCACGACGCGGCTAGTTGGATACCAGGACGGTGGTGGATTATGGTGTCGGTTTACTCTTACCAGGGCTTGCTGACGGAAATGCCAGACTTCTTCTTAGCATGTAAGGCCCTGTTGGGAGGATGAATCCTACCGCTGTATATCGCAGTTCAGCACACAGGAACACTTTGAAGCCACGATGAGGTGGTAAACTTTTGGGTGGTACCTCTAATAACGCACCGAAATATACTTTCGCGGAACAGATTTTACGAACCTTATTGTTCTGTCACCTATGACACTTTATTATCAAAGACATTATGGACAAAAGGAATTACAAGGAGAACAAGAATTCCTAATGCTCCGTGGCAGGGGGTATTGTATGAGGGTCTTATAAGGTCTGTGAAGTATTCCCTTGACAACAGTCTTGCACAGTGTGATCTCAACAATATGAAACTTAGCAACTCCCTCAATGAAAATCGAAGAAGGCCTAAATAAAAGTCCAGTGAAATGACGGAAGGTAACCTCAGATTACCTAGTAAGCTAGCGACCAATCTATTTCATGCAACACGATACAATAGTAAAGCATCCGTTTGAGTCAGCAATAGTTCGAGAAGATGACGAAGATTATATTCCCTGACCAACATACCAAAAAACATTGCAGTTCCCAGTGAAAAAGTAGTTCACGAGTCAGTTTTCAGAATGAGATGCGAGTTCCCACGACCAACTTTTTTGTTAAACTCTGCATTGATTGGTAATTCGATGTTTTTCTTCAATAAGCAGACACGAGGTTGTTATTATAGAATTTATTAGGATACAATAGCTGACGTTTCGGCGGTTCCGCTTTCTTCAAAGCCTGGAAGGGTCAAATTGAGATGCGATCTACTGAGCCAAACGCTTTCATAACACCCAGCAGATAAAACTTAACAAATAGATTTGCGTTCGCGTAAGAAACAGCTTCATTTAAACACCTACCGTTTATTTGTTGTAAGTATCTAAGCAAATTGCTGGATAGCAGCCACACAGAAGTAATACATGGGCGAGGACTGTGGTTGTGTCAGGTTTCAAGCGTGATGAGAAGACACTCCTCCCTGCGGTTCATTTTTGAATTTCTGGAATTGATCCAAAACGCTCCAGGAGTTTTACGCGCTGATATTTCCGATTCATGCGTGAGGATAGTGGCTCCTACTTTAAAATCTTCTACTTTGTGTTCTTGCATCCTAGCGCGTCTATTGGAGTGTTTTGTTTTAATTCAGATTTACCGACCAGGTGTTCTTTTATGCGGATGCAGAGCGGTCTACCCGTTTCGCCAACGTATCCGTCCCCGCATGCTTTGCAAGAGATTAGGTACACCGTGCCGCAGCTCATACAATCACCCTCTCTACCTTTAGGGGAAATTATGCTGTTTTTCGTTGTACACAGACGGTCATATGAGCGGTTGCGAACTAGCTGAGGGTCTTAGTGCGTCCGATGGTATTTCTACTACACTTATGGAATTCTCTAGACCGGCTGTTATGCAACGCTTTATGACTGTACTCGTTTCGTTTGAAATAAAGGGCAAGAGAAACGGAGCCTTGTTTTCGCTAAAATTTTCGCTCTGGAGCGTGGTTTTTCCTCTATGCCTATGCCCGCGAAGCTACAGTTTCGTAACGATTTGAAATGGCTATTTGGCGAGCCAGTTTCGAGGACTCTTCCCTCTGCTCTCTACCTGTGCACACACTGGTGGCGGTTCGAAACATATTTCTTATAAGCGCCCTTTTTATTTCTTATAAGTGTGTGTTTGTGAGGGATGAGAGGAGAGGTAATGCACCACTATATTCATTCTGCTTGGCTTTCGATACCATTTTTGTGATGTAGCTATTTTCGGATAGGTTAATTTGAACATTTGGAAATGGAAGCCGGTTTTCTTTCGGTTTCTCACGGGTGAATTTTATGTACTCTGACTGTTCGTTCAACTGGTTGAGAATTATATTTATAAACGAAGCAATTCTATCCGTAGGCCCCAGTCTACACAACTGATGATGGGTCTATCTTTAAAGGTGGAGGGGTCGGTAGACGCCAGATCATCAACAGATCTCAACTTATGGGTCTTGATAAATAAGTATAAGAAGGGACATGTCGGCACTTCGATCTTAAGATGCGAAATGTCTGCTGGTTTTAAACCTGCTGCGCTTGCCATTTTGACCCATTCGTTGTTCAGTTGTCGATTTTGACTTCAGATTTCCTTTCCAGTTGATACGCGATAAAGAGATGCGTCTTCAAGATGTTTTTCCGTTATATCGTCATCTTGTTGGCGAGGAATTACTACAAACGCTCCACGCTTATCACTAACAGATAGCCCTAATAGTCTTTGATTTTATTAGCTCTCAAACCTGTCGCATACCAGATTTTTGCGCAGCTGTAAGGTTCGAACTAAACTTTCTCACGCGGTAGTGGTTAAGGGTTTTGAGAGTTTCGCTCGAAAATATGTTGGTATGAAAATGAATGTAAAGTTATAGATTATAGATAGATGTAGAGTACTATTGGAAGATTTTATTCTCGACCAACACAACAAAAACATTGCAGTTTCCAGTGAAAAGTAGATCTACGAGTCAGTTTTGAGAATGAGATGGGAATGTTTACATGCAGTAAGACCACTAATGAATATTAACAACTATAAATCTAGTTAATAGTTGACTTGATTACTATGGAAACATATAGTAACGCAAGAGAATATGAACAACTAACGGAATTGGGCTTCGCAACTACTACCACTTCGAAATTACCTACGACAGTGGTGGTGGTGCTTATGGAGGACGATTACCTCACACGTGACGCTGGGCATGGCCTTCGTAGGAATATGGAGAAATATTCGATGAGCTGCTGTCTGATTCTTTGCTCTGAATCTCTCAGTAGGATAATATTAGGCCGTAACATACGAAATGTCCAATTTTAAATGCAAAATTCAAATAGCCATAACTTTAACATTAACTTCTTCAGAAATAAATAAGTGTTCTAAAATATTTATTCACTTGATGCATTACTCACCTATGAAATCTTTTTTTTACCTTACAATATGATTTAGAAACTCTTTTATGGTTTTTCTTACATGTCTTTATATTTTGTCAAAGGTCAAACTTTTTTGCCAATTTGAGCTTTGCAATCTTAGAGGTCAAAAACGAGTTTTCGTCAAATTTTCTTTTATGAGTTCTGAGTTCGAACTCGGTCGTAGTGCAGCAGAGATGGCTCGAAACATTAATGAAGTTTGGGGTGAAGGTTACGTTGGTTAATCAACACTGCGAACATGGCTGCGGAAATTTCGAGACTGATGACTTCGGCATTGAAGATAAGGAACGCCGCGAACGTGCCAGTGAAATTGACGACGAGAAATTGAAAGCACTAGTGGAAGCAGACAAGCGAACAACCGTTCGAAAGCTTACAGAACAGCTTCGCGTAAACACAGGAAAAATTTCCAGAAAAATGAATCGCATAGGAAAGTCTAAAGAAAGGAAAGTGTCGTGTGCTCTTATTCTGGGCAACAGAAATGACCTTTTCCTTGATCGAATTGTAACGAGCGACGAGAATTGGATTTCGAACGACAACTGGCTACGTTCAGCCCAATGGTTGGATTGCGCTCAGGTTCTGCAGCACTTCCTAAGGCCGAAATCACTGTTTGGTGGTCTTCAGCCAGGCTGATTCATCGCAGCTTTCTGAATCCGAGCGGAAGAGATTACGGCAGAGAAGTATTGCCAACTAATCGACGAAATGCACCAAAAACTCCAACAACGACGGCCGGCATTAGTCAACAGACAAGGACTAATTCTTCTACACGACAACGCGCGGCCTTACATTTCAGAACCGGCGCGACGGAAGTCGAACGAGTTGAGCTACGAAACTTTGCTTTATCCGCCATATTCATCAGACCTCTGGCCTACCGACTATCACTTCTTCAAGTACCATCACAACTTCTTGCACGAGAAATACTTCACCAACCACGACGACGCAAAAGTGCCTTCAACGAATCCCTCGCTTCCCTGAGCTGTAGAATATTACCCAAAGGGAATAATTAAAATAGAGATGTGCTAATCATAGTGAATTTTATATTGGTTAGCCAAAATTTATTAGGAAAAAAGTTATAGTTATTTAAACTTTATATTTTAAATAAGACATTCCATATGTAACAAACTAACCCAAGTCCGAAGTGTCTCGCTGGCATGTTTTGTACTAATTCCCACGACTGACTTTCTATTAACCCTCGGCATTGATCAGATAGTTTTCGATATTCTTGTTGAGCAAAGACGAGGGTGTTATGTTATTCTTTATTCCGTTAAAGCTGATGTTTCAGCGGTATTGCCTTCTTCAGAGCCTGGATGGTATATTGGTAGGCAATTTACTACGGCAAAAGCTCCAATAACAGAGAGAGAGAGAGAGAGGAGAGAGAAGATGAAAAGCTATATGGGAATCACACGATTAACAGCTTCTCCAAAAAGCCTACCCTTTTTTATGCGCCTTCCACTAAGAAAGAACAGCTGATTAGAGTCACATATGGTCGATTAATGCGCCACCTCACGTCAATAGTCGACGTGAAGCACGAAGCGAGATCATGTGCGATCTCTGGGCATTCCCTCTTGCTATTCATTCTAGGTTACTTGGTATTTATGAAAAAAAGCCTCAGGACGTTTGCGCGTTGGTGTTTTGGCATCCTCTTCGAAAGACTGTGACCTTTTGTGAAAATCGTCTCCGCTATGCTTTTGGTCCTACGCGTCTCTAGTGGAGTACTTCGTCCTGTATTTCGTTTGCCACCTAGGTGTTCTTTCACATAAATAAAGGTACATAAAGGTCTACTCGTTTCGCCAATATATTCGTCTCGCAGGTGTTAAAAGAGATGAGGTATATCGAACCTAAACTCATGCAGTCACCGTCCCTGCCATAAGAACAAATTACGTAACTCTGTGTTTCAAGTAGACGGTCCTGCAGGCGGTTACGAACTAACTGACGACGAAAAGTATTCGAGGGTATTTCGATTATCGCTAGCGACTTCTCTAGATTTGCTCTTCTTAAGCATGTCTTTATAGCTAGACCTACTTCATCGCTAACGGAGGGCAAGATAAACGGGAATTTGTTTCAGGCAAACCGTCGTTTTGGTGCGTCGCTCTCTTTCCAAACTTATCTCGTGGGGTTACTTCTTCGTAGCCATTGGAGATTGTTATTTTAGCTACCCAGTTGTGCACACAGAGGTGGCTGTTCGAAACATGTTTCTCACAAGCGCGCTCTTCGTGTGTGTGAAGGGTGGGAAGAAAGGAAGCGAACCAGGTTGTTTTTGTTACTTGGTTTTCCGTAGCACTTTTGTCGTTTAACAGCTACTTGATAAGTTGATTTGAACGTCCAGAAGTGGAAGCCAGTTTTATTTCGGTTTCTCTCAGGTGAATTTGGTACACTCAGAGGGCTCGTTCAATTTTTTTCTAAAAGCTTTTTTCCATTCCCTCTTACGCAGAGAAGATGACAAAACCATCATCTATGCATCCGCGGTAGAGTAGTGGGCAGATATCAAGAACGGCAGCTTCTATTTTAGGCATAAACGATCGTTTAATTTTTTGAATGGGTAATATAGAGTGAATTTTAGTCCTTGCTCTCCCAATCCTGGATAGCTTCAGGTAATTCTGACAGTCTTCTTAGATGTGTTTGGATATAAAATTTTATTATTGTGGCACTTCAAACGGAATCATTTTTACAATTTTGACCTTTTTTTACTGCCTACTCTTTTTAGTGGCAGGGTATATTGCGAAATATAACTTCAACGAAGCTGAGATATTTGCAAAACTCTGGACCGCAGGTGCTTATGGTGGGGAACGCGTTACTCCCCGGAAAGGACAATAGCGCGTGTATAAGCCATTCACCGTAGAAATGAATTATAAAATGTCCCGTTATTCTGCAACTAAAGAAGTGACTACTCTCGCAATGTTTTCTTAAGGTCACCCCTTGAATGCTATACCGATTTTGGAGAGAAATCAGAACTTACAGACTGCTGAACAAAGGACTTGGTAACCATTGCACTTTTCTTTTTGATCGTTAAAATTTCCTGAACAGCAAAACAAATTGTGACCACGAGAATAACTTTTGCGTTGAAATTGCTTGTTGCTTCAAAGTGTAAGCTAAACAGCACGGAAATTATTGTTGTTTTCTTTCCCCTATGAAAGTTTATAATATTAAGACCGATGGATTCGTGGAGCTGACGGTGACATCGATTTGTTATGCGTAAAGACGGAATTCTTTGTCAGAAAATTTCTGCGGAGTTTTCTTTCCGCATCAGAATTGAGTAAAATCGCCACCTCTTTCGACCGCTGCGTTAATACGGCGCCAATTGAGTCGTGTAGGTTCTTCGAAAATTGGACCGACTGATGTTTCACGTTGCGTTAAGATGATCTGCTTCTATAATTTTCTAAAATTGACGCGAGTTCGTGGCAATAGGGCGATCCGAAGTGAGGTGGAAATCTTTTACTGAAGAAAGAATCGAAATTCGTTACGGCTCGATGAGGTCGAAAGTCGTCTATCCCAATTTTCGAGCGAGGAAGTCTTAGATAGTCCAAAATTTGTTTCTCCAAAACACTACTGCTTAAGGGCAATAACGATATAAGGGACTCACTTGACTGCTGAAGTGACGAACAAGGAAATATTTTTCAACAGGAGCTCTCTGACTACGGTGGCGTGAACAAAGTGTTCCCAACACACATAAAGTGTCCTCCTGATGATTTACCTCCTCATCGTCGCTGGGACGTGTTCGTGGGTGTCGGCTGCGATGTTCAACGAGGGATTCATCCTCCGGCGGGGCCGCCCAAGCTGAGTAGAAGTCCGACGTTTTCATTAGGGAAGCCCAGCTAAGAGTAATCCAGTACCAGGATCCCACCACTGGACTGGTATAAAACTAATCGCAGAGTGCCAAACCTCCATGTGATCCACAAGGGCGGCGACTGCCTATGTTGGTGACGACCTGAAGCACACTTTGAATAGGCTGGCATTGACCTCTTGATTCCAGAGAACCACAGTGACTAAGCAAGCGAAACTCCGAAAAAGTGGGAATTTTATTGTGGCCCCACAACCAGTGAGGACGGACCATTCAAATATCAAATACGTAACTATCCAAAGTGTGTGATGAATTTTGTGGTCAGCGATTTATAACGGAATCCACGACTAAGTCTGCGGACATTCAAAGATGGGCCAAAAATTCCTGAATGGTTCACCGTAGTCTGTCCTCTGTACGCAAAGGATTAATCGCTTTTTCTGGAATCTCCACTAGCTCGATTCGAAATTGGTCATTGGCTTTGATAGAAAAACTGCATGCATTGCTCTGGAATTTAGAGACCATCCACTACGTCCAGTGTTATCCTGTGTTTCTGCATGCCGTCAACAGAGGCAATAAACTCTCCTAAACATTTTCATTTTCACTATAACCCCTATCTGAACAGTATGTAAGGAACACCATTCTGTTCGATACTACACTGCCGCTATTTCCACAGTCATTCATTCTTCTTTTAACCCTTCCCCAGTCTCACCAGAAAGATCAAAAAAAGTTACGCATTCTAGCAGGCACGTAAAAAGATATCTTTTTACAACAAACATTTCTTTCCGGAGCCCGACCCACAATATTACAATTTTCATGCCTCCGAAAGTCCATCACAGCAATTCACTTAAGATTGCGCTCTCAGCGATCCACTCGACATCGCCTTTGAAACGGTTGCACACTGTCTGATGTCTTTTTACTCTTCAGATGACGATATTGTATAGAAATTGCGAGCAGAATCTTGTAGCGGAACCGCTCGTTGCTCAGAAATTCGTTGAAACAATACAGCGCTTCTTATTCACCTTCAGTAAAACGTCATAAAGATTCTGATACTTTCACAACGGTGACTAAGCCTTCGAATGTTTCCGCGTGGAAAGAAAGCTCTGCATGAAACTTCTTTTGCTGTGAATTGCTGTAATGTTGGAATTCAGTGGAAGCCTCACATTGATTAAGTTCTACCATATTTCTAGATCTTTTTCTGTACGTGGTCGAGAGAAGTTTCTGACACCTTTCACAGTCAGGCAGACAACTTTTGAAGGAGTTCGTGGTTAATCATTCAGGGACATGTGAACATTCACTGATGTAGACGAAACTTAAACACAAAGTGGGAGTTGAATTTCTGCTTTCGGAACACTTCGTTTGAATAGGTGTCAACGTACGGCTGCAACATAGGTCATGCACATAGCCATTAACTGAACAGAAACGTGCTCAGATAAGTGTGCAAGAATGCCAAACGTGTCATAAGCGATCGATGTCTAAAACTCCCTTTTGCAAAAAACAATTAAAGGGATACAATTACTCGTCACATAAAATGGACACTGCCTTAGTCAGAACTGGTCAATAACAAAAATTTTTTTTCCCATACACGAAGGAAAGACGCGGAGACTCAAACGGCGCTCCATAAACATTAGCCTTTATTGGAAATCTGGAACGTTTAAAATATGTGGCAAAGGAAGCACCAGCTCAGTGTCGCTCCGGCAACGGTTTCGTTTTTCATTTCAGTGGACCGTCTGTTTCACCAAAGTGCAGGATATTAGCACGAGCCGACAACATTCTATGCTCTGATGCAGTTGTTTTTTTCATGACGCAGCACTTTAATAATCTAGTAAGATTCTGCAGATGAACTTCTTAGTGAGGCCAGGCCGGCTGGCCACAAAGACAAGAATCTCACTTCCACAGCGAATTTTAAAAATGAAAAACGATTGTAGCCAAGTGAATGCGATTTTTTCCTTTTTGGCATTTGCCGATGGGAGTGCTGCTTGTGTAAAGCTGTGTTTCCTTCCTTTTTGTCATTCGATAAATCATTGGATGGAGTTTTTCCCAAAAGTGCATTTTTGACGATGCTGTTTTGTTGATTCAACATTTCATTATTTGTGGGAAAGTTAAAATTTATTGTCGCTGCAACAAAAATAACATTGCCGAGACCCAATTTAAACTGTAGTAACTGGGAAAATCAGTGCATTCGATGAATTAAGCAATCGCCCTCACATATCGTTCTCGTTCAACGCTTGGCATACGTTGTACCTCCTTTGTCGGCTTCTATGTGCTTCAGAATAGCAGAGCCCCCTAACACCAAAGCCGGCCGAAATGAATATGACGCATTTGAAGAAAATTTCTTTTTCGTCTTAAAAAATGTCAATTAGATCCCTACTACGTGCACTGTGGTCACTTAGTACAAATTCCTAGTAGAAATCTATCGCCGATTTCTCAACAACCCCTACTTAAAGCAAGAAATCTTCTCTTCAATTGAACATGTCAGTAGGTACTACCATTTAAAATACCTTCAGGCGTGACTTTCATAATAACGAACAGTGCGCCAAACATGACGAATTATCTGGCACTTCCACTGCTGCTTTCTCTCCTCACCATCACTGCAGTGTTTGGATGTGGAGTGGTGCCAGGAGGACCAGGTATTGAGTACAATATTGTTCTTGCAATAAAAAACATTTGCAACTTGGAGCATGAATCTATGAACTTTAATCGTGTTAATGTCTCAGGTATTTTGCTGCCTTAGAAAACGTCGTAATGCAAAGAACGTCGTTCCCAGCTCAGCAGTGGCCGAGCCAAATTTGCCCAACATATGGTACCAATAACGGCGAAATTTAGCAATCACCATTTATTTAATTGCTTGACAGTTTTTTTTCCCAGTCATTTGTTTTGGAAAAGATTCATCAATCCTAACTTTCATCTATCGAATAAAAAAGTTGTGGAATTTTCTTCTAATCGTACTTCTTCAATAGAAAGTTTGTTGAATTTAGCCGCAATGAGCACAAGGACCTTCAGCGTTACCGGTTTCACCTTGCCGGTGCAGATGGTTTTCTCAACGGGAGCTGGTGTAGCTGCTCAGGTCTCCGGTATTGCACCGAGTGCAGATGCAGCCAGAGGATTTGTGACGCGTATTATAATGCAAGCAGTGAGTTCTCGATTCTTGGACAAGTTCAATGAAAGCTTCCCAGTCTTAAAGGATTGTTGGGACTTTAGTTATAATTAAATTAAATTAAACACCCCAAATAATTAATTAATAATTAAACACGGTCTATGGGACTTTATATAATTTAATTGGAAAAGCTTCATTTAAATTCTTCCAGTTAACGCGGCTTGGCTCTTTAGGTGTTTGATGTTCTCGAACAACAGGGTCGTGCAGCCGGCCTCCCTGATCCCTATAATCCAAGTCATTTTGAGTCAACTCACTGTCAACGTCATGTACGAATCCACTGGAATGCAAGACTGTAGGTGTGAACCCAATGCCGGATATGGAGAGTAAGTTTCTAACTTCTAAAAATCCATTCGAAAATGTCCACATAAAACTAGCCAAAACTGAAAAAGCCTATTCCTTTGAATGCTGCCATGAAACGTACCCATTTAAAGATAAATATGGGAATAACACGAATGTCATCGAAGGAGATAAGGAGCCTTTCATATCATTAACTTTCGACAGCCGAATTACCGTTCCGTCTCTATTGTGAATTATCCTTATTTACTACGACTGTCACCACTGTATTACTCTTGTTGCTGTTATTATCACTGGTTTTTCTCTCTGTTGACGCGTAACATCTCCTCTCGAAAAAGAGCATAAGGGCAGTTGATGACAGGACCAACCCAAAAAACAATTGCAATAATTGACAACAATAATAATAACAATCTTTTCTTGCAAAAATGCTTTTTTGACGTTAGGAAACCCAGCGTCTACGGAGAGAAAACCAGGCAAATCTAGTAGCTCATTTTTTCTAACAGGAATTATAGCGGGGTAAAATCTCTCGCTAAAGCGATAAAGTAGAAACAGTGGGTAACACAGGACAAAATTTTCCTGAAGAAGTCAGTGGGTCATCAGGACTGCAAAACTGGCATAAATTTCCACGTTCAGCTCTGTTTTTCTAAAAATATAGTACTGCTCAGCTTTTTACACTGCTTTAACGAGTTGTAAGAAAGACCTGTGGTCTTCTTTATAGAAGGGAATTCCTAGGACTTGTAGTCATTTAAATTTTGCAAACTCTAAAAGCGTTCATATCTCATGGTGTTTGAACTATGATGATGTAAAATTGACTTCGTTAGAACATAAAACCAAAAAACAAGTTGCACTCTTCTGACAGAAAAAAATTTCCTCCCCTTATTCTAAAGAAGAACGGCGCGTGTGGCGCTGTGGTCGGAGGCGCCCTGGAACACACACGTGGAATCGCTCCCCAAGCCCAATGGCCCACGAAGCCTTCCATCCCTCCGGGGTCGGCAAATTATTACTAGGCTTGTCTGAGAAGATAGCAGCATTGACTCAATTCACTGCTAGGCCACCGCTAGTCATAGTATAGACCAGCTACGCATTCAATCGCTTCTAACGATGCTTCGTGTAGTCGAAAGCATTGGAGCACCCTTCAAGTATTGATCAACGCCGAAGGGCTTTAACCTTCTTTAGCATTGTTTTGTTTTATTTTATTTTTCTGTTTATTTCATATTAAAAGTAGTGTAGTTGAAAAATGGGACAAAATTTGGGGGAAAACCAATTTTTACGCTCAGTCAAAACGAACGTTTTAATAAAGGAGTTTGTTCCAGACAATCCCATGAATATGACGCCACTCTGCATCATCATTGGCAATACCGTAACCGCAACATGCAACATGCGATGTCAAACAGACATGGCCATGACTTTAATGCCTATTCCAGCCTCAGCCATTAAAATTTCAGGAACTCTCACGGTTTGGATTGCATTTTCCTTTATACTAATGTGTTGTGAAAAGAAAAAACGAGCTCTGCAGACCACAAACGTCATCATGGCGAATTGGTCGAGAGAGATGTGGCAAAGAGTGGTGGACAGAGTGATTCGAGCTTTGCAATCGGGTCCGTTTGGAGCGAACTTCTTCTCGGCTTCTGCAACCGTCTCATAAAGCGAGAAACCATCCACGAACTGTTTGTGACGGACAATTCATTTCTGTGGTATTTTATACCGTTGCCTTATGAGACTAATAAATTAGTTGACCACATATTTGCTCAACAATTAAGACCTGTATCACATGTATCACCTATAGCCTCGTTGATCATCGAGTGACTCGAGCGGGAGCTAGTAAATCTTCCATTTTTCCCCGTTTGCGTGCAAGAGTGGCCCAGCGGGTTCTGCTCGCTCTAGCGACTCGTCGAGCAACATAGCTTTCTTCTAGGCTTTTCGTGAAGAACTCTGACCATCGGGTCGGTGGCCTTCCTGCAGTACGTTTAACATCCCGAGGAATCCAGTCACTAACGGCTCTTGTCCATCGGTTGTCATTCATACGCATTACATGTCCAGCCCCATCTTATCTTCGACTCTTTGGCGTATAGAACAGCATCCTTGATTTTTGACGTCAGGGCAGCTTCTGATCCCTCGTTTGTGGATCTCCCCAAGCGGCTCGCTTCCTTTCTGCTCAGCTCTGGAGCTAAGTCGTTCAACACGTTGATTTTCGTGGCTAGAGAGACATAAATGGAGCATTCGGAGATATTCGTTCCACTGAGCGTGAATGTGGCATGCGAAACCAATCCGTTCCTCATTGAACATCGTTTTTGTGAAATTCAGTTGAAGACCAATCTTTCCACAGGCTTTTAGCAAGGTCAGCAAGCATACGTTCCGCTTGGCTGATGTTTGGTGTTATAAGGACGATGTGATCAGCAAAGCGAAGATGGTGTAACTGCAGACCATCGATTTTCACTCCCATATTATCCCATTCCAGTGTTCGCATGACGTTCTCGAGGGTGGCGGTGAATAATTTTGGCGAGATCGTATCGCCTTGCCTAACTTCTCTTTTGACGTTAATGTTAATATCCTTGTAGAATGGTGATATCTTGGTTGCAAAATTTTTTGTACAGCTCACGAAAAATCTTTATGCACTGAGTAAGGACTCATTGACTATCCAGGGGCTTCCCAAGACTGCTTCTATCTCAATGGAGTCACGAACAGCAACCAACGTGTGCACGGGAACAGGGCAGACAAAGAGAGTCCCGGAACTAGGCACGGCAAATAGCCGTTTCTAATGATTACGAAACTGTAGCTCGGGATAGGTGTAGAGGAAATCCTAGGTCCCCAAACGACAACTCTAACAATAAAAAAGGTCGCGTTTATCCTACCCTTCATCTCAAATGATGTAAGTGCAGCTTTGAAACGCCGCTTAAGACGGGCGGGTCTAGAGAATTCGGTAAAACGTAGTTGAAATGTCAGCGAGTACTCTTAAGCGCCAGCTAGTTCGTAACCGCCTGTATGACCGTCAAAGTGCAACAGCACAATTGCCTAATTTGCCCCTAATAGTAGAGACGGTGATCGCATGAGTTCTGGCACAGTTTATCTGATCTCCTGTAAGGCAACCAGAGCCGAATACATTGGCGAAACGAGTAGACCACTCTGTCTCCGCGTAAAAGAACACCTAGTCGGTAAACGTAAACCAAATACTCCACTGGGAACGCATAGGACGAAGAGACATAAGGGGAAGACTTTGAAGTACGGGTCACCATTTTCGCAGAGGAATCGAGAACACAAGCGCGCAAAACTCTTCGAGGCGTTGCTGGATTAATTCCAGAAATCCGAAAAATGAACCGCAGGGAAGAATGTTTCACTATCACGCGTGACACTGGGCAGTATATAAGCGTGTTATTCTAATGCGATGGGCACATTACGGCTCCATGCGGATTTTGTTTGGTCTCCACGCGACATACTAAGTGGAAGACACATAGAAAGCCGTGTGCGTGCAAAGAAGCTATTCTGTGTTCAATGGTACAGAAATCTTCGTTTAGCATTTTCTCTGTTTGGTTATGGAGCTGTTTGGCCGGGTAGATTGCTGTCAACATGACCTTTCCAGACTCTGAAAGAAGGCGAAATCCGCCGAAACGTTAACATGTTCTTCAATGAAGAGTAAAGTAACACCTCGTGTTCGCTCAACAAGGATATCGAGAACTATTTAATCAATGGCAAGGTTAATAGAAAGGTGGTCGTGGGATATAGTCCAAAATTTGTTTTTTCAAAACAAATCACCTTTAAGGAGATAAGAATATAAAGGACTCACACAACTGCTTAAGTGAAAAGCAAAGACATACATTTGAACAGTAGCTCTCTAATTACGGCAGCACATACAAAGTGTTCCCCTTCCTAGTACACATCCCCACACACACACACACATACATGCATACATACATACATACATACATACATACATACATACATACATACATACATACATACATACATACATACATACATACATACATACATACATACATACATACATACATACATACATACATACATACATACATACATACATACATACATACATACATACATACATACATACATACATACATACATACATACATACATACATACATACATACATACATACATACATACATACATACATACATACATACATACATACATACATACATACATACATACATACATACATACATACATACATACATACATACATACATACATACATACATACATACATACATACATACATACATACATACATACATACATACATACATACATTACATACATACATACATACATACATACATACATACATACATACATACATACATACATACATACATACATACATACATACATACATACATACATACATACATACATACATACATACATACATACATACATACATACATACATACATACATACATACATACATACATACATACATACATACATACATACATACATACATACATACATACATACATACATACATACATACATACATACATACATACATACATACATACATACATACATACATACATACATACATACATACATACATACATACATACATACATACATACATACATACATACATACATACATACATACATACATACATACATACATACATACATACATACATACATACATACATACATACATACATACATACATACATACATACATACATACATACATACATACATACATACATACATACATACATACATACATACATACATACATACATACATACATACATACATACATACATACATACATACATACATACATACATACATACATACATACAGACATGTGTTCTGCACCCCTAAGTGACCACTAAGTGAACAGAAAGAGGCTAAGATAAGCTCTGCGAGAATGTCCATTGTATCACAACTGATCAGACCTTCCTTATTCAAAAAACAATTGAGGGGATGCAATTACTCAGCATGTGAAATGGCCACTGTCTCCGTTCAAAACTTCTCAAAAAGCAAAAATTTGTTTTCCTGCAAAACTTAACGAAAAAAAGAGTTTTTCACCCTTTCCTGCGGCAGGGTCTTCGCAACTCACTCGTGATATCGCTTCCAAAGAGCCACTCAATATTTCTTAAAAGAACGGCTAGTGAAGCGTCTGATATTTTTCTATGTAACAAGACGACTTCTTTTCTTACGACACCAGAACTGACCTCATACGTTGCCAGTAGCTCTGTGCCAATTGAGCCATTAACACTTTCTTTTGAAAGGATCAGTAGTTCGATATCGACGCCGAAAATGTCGGAAAACGATTGTAAAGACCTTATAATAAACGAAGGACTAAGGAGTCTGGTGGCTGCATTTTCAAAATTTCGCGGTTCCATCCGGTAACGATATAAAACATTTGCACTGTCGACGTGAAAATTTGGTTATAAAAACAACAAAGAATCCGATATTGATTAATCCATATGGGATTGGCATTCGTTCGACTTTACCGAGAATTGCAAGAGGTGACTGAATGCGTGTCAGACCTAGAATAACTCGCAGTGGCTCATGGACGCAATGAGTATTTGCTGGCCGTAGAGGAGCTGAAAGCTGCCAGACCCCCAGGAGACTTATCCAACCCCGGCGGCCATGTGTGTATTACAGTGCCGCTTTCCACTTCGATACACGAGGAAATTTGGTATGATGGAATTTTTCACGAACACGGGCTTTCTGATTACGGTAGCGCATCGCAAATGCCAGGAATAATTTTGTGGCGTTACTGATCGACGCTGGGAAATTCATTGAAACAGTACGAAAGTGCTTATTCAGCTTATCATTCATGAAGGCATCGTAAAACCGCCGATGATTCTGTGGCGCTATGTTTTCGATTTTTGTGTGCGAAGACGAAAAAGTATGAAACAAAAATACGTGATGAATAGTTCTGTCTGCATATTGGAATTGACTGAGAACTTCACATTTGGCGTCCTCAACGCTGCTTGTTTAACAGCGGTAATTTCCACAGACTGTACGTGGTGGAGAGAAGTTCTTAAAAGAATCACAATAAAGTAGTCGTCAGGTAGACCAAATTCTGAAGGAGTTTGCTTTTCAATCACTGTGGGACATATGAACACTCACCTGTAGTCCCCTTGATGGTCGAGTGACTCGAGCTAGCGCCAGTAAGTCTCCCATCTTTCACTGTCGCGTGCAAGGGTAGCAAAATGGGTTCTGCTCACTCTAGGGACTCGTCGAGCATTATATCTTTCTTCAAGGCTCTTTGTGAAGAACTGTGGCCTTCTGGTCGGTTATTGCAGCTGCTAGTGGAATATAGGCTTTCGAGTCAGTTCTCGGCACCGTATAACCAATAGTTTTAAGCAGAATGCTCGACTTCGTGAGAAGACGCCACGCGAGACTTTTCGTAGTTGTCACAGAGTAATATCTCAAACTTGGGTAATCAAACCGTTTAATACATAAATACAACATCAGTCCAACAGTAATATTGACGGACAACTACTCGCACACAAATGAGGCAAGTTTAAGTCTATGAGGTGCTGTACCTACTACTGAAGTGAGGCTTACCAAGGCATAAGAGTATTGTAAATAATACTGTTACAACATTAGTACTATGATAACAGCAACTTGATAACAATGACGAATAGGGGGATGCGGATGATGACGCCCGCACTAGCGCGTACAGTGGCCCAGATGTCGAGGGCTAGGAAAAACAGAACAGTCAGATGAAGATAAGCCGTGCGTTAGGCTAAGCTAGAGATCATATGTACAGTGGTCAGGTGTAGCTTTGACACTGATTGATGAGGATAGCAAATTACCTCAGCATTGATGGTGGAAGTGACTACGAATGAGATGAGTCATCTGAGGAACACGGTCAGGCGGCTGGTATTGGATAACGATATGTCTGCAACGTGAAGTTTGAGCATCGATGGGTGCCACCATTGCCTAAAATATCGTGGTCCGGAAAGATAACTACTGAGAAATGAGAAGCCTATAGCGGCTTATCAAATACACAGCATAAGTTGGCCGGGCAGCGGCCTTGTACGCATGGCGTACCGTGTGGGAGGAATGGTACATGCCACCGATGGCGTTGCAGACAGAACGCATTTTAGGATAGCCGCCGCTACTGACAACGCACCGCAGATCAATTGATAAACAGTGAACTAGTGACATTAGGATGAGGATCATGATGATGATGACGATACAGTGGGCTGGTGGGAAACGTGACGTAGTGACGATGATGCGAAGTTAACGTACAATTCGCAACTGTCATTCAATAATGATGTGATGAGTCCAATGTACAGTAATGACTATGTGCAGTATGACTTAACAACTGCGACAATTTACATTGGTGACACACGAGATCAATACGGTACGGATCTAGAAGGCGGACGAGCCCCTGACAGGGGGCTCCCCCATAACAGTTCACGAAGCTATTTATATGCTTCCGGAGATGGCGGTATTTGGCACAGGTCCAGCTTCATTACCGAAAACATCCGTCGGCTACCTCTCCAAATCCTCTCAATATACTAAGGTCACCTGGCAGACGACTTCTCTCGCAAGCATTCTCATGCACTTCTTGTTATTGTACGCACGATAAATTTTGGACAGTAATAACAAACAACAAGTTCAGATTCTAAGAAAAGGTTTGCATAACAATACTGTTTATAGCGATCGAAGTTCGTTAGCACGGGATCAAGATATTTACGTTCTACGACATCTGCTAGGCAACTTGAGAAAACTGGATACGACACTTATTTCCGAAACATACAGTCATACAAAGATAGAATTAGATATAGAAGAAAAATAGAAACTATTCTGGGAATAGTTGCTATATCGGTGGTCTTCCTGCTGTACGTTTGACATCCCGAAGAATCCAGTCACTAACGACTGCTTTGTCCATCGGTTGTCATTCATACGCATTACGTGTGCGGCCCACCTTATCTTCGATTGTTTGGCGTACAGAACGGCATCTTTGATTTTTTGATCGTCGACGCAGATCGGAGCTTCGGATCCCTTTCCCTTACTTGTGTGGAACGGGATACTTCTGGCATCGCCCTTTCGACTGCGCGTTCGATAACGCTAAGTGACCTTTCATCCTGCTTACGCAGCGACCAGGGTTTCTGACGCATACGTTAGGGCAGGAAGTGCCGTTGAGTCGAAAAGGTGGGCACGGAGTCGGGTGTTCCTTGTTCTCTTCACTACATCCTCGATGCTCTTGAAAGCACCCCAAGCCGCTCGTTTCCTTCTGCTCAGCTCTGGAGCTAGGTCGTTCATTATACTGATATCCCGACCTAGATAGATATAACTGGAGCATTCGGAGATATTCGTTCCGTTGAGCATGAATGGGGCATGCGAAACCAATCCGTTCTTCATGAACATCGTTTTTGTGAGATTTAGTCTGAAAGACCAATCTTTCCACAGGCTTTATCAAAGTCGGTAAGCATACGTTCCGCTTGGCTAATGTTTGGTGTTATAAGGACGATGTCATCAGCAAAGCGAAGATGGTGTAACTGCCGACCATCGATTTTCACTCCCATATTATCCCATTCCAATGTTCGCATGACGTTCTGGAGGGATGGAGGTAAATAATTTTGGCGAGATGGTATCGCCTTGCCTAACTGCACTCTTTTGACGTCAATGATAATATCGTCGTAGAATGGTGATACATTGGTTGTGAAATTTTTTGTACAGCTCACGAAGAATCTTTATGTACTGAGTAAGGGACTCCTTGACTATCAAGGGCTTCCAAGACTGCTTCTATCTCGACTGAATCAAAGGCCTTTTGTAAATCGATGAAGGTGAGACAGAGCGGTCTTTTGTACTCTCGCGATACTTCAATGAGCCTTGTTACCGTGTGGATGTGGTCCATCGTACTAAATCCTTTTCGAAACCCTGCTTGCTCACATGGCTGTCCTTCGTCCAGTGTTCTGTCAATCCTGTTTAGGACGACTCGAATGAAAAGCTTTGTAGACGACAGACAGTAAGCAGATTGGACGATAGTTGCCGATATCCTGTAGGGTCACCCTTCTTGAACAATAACACGGTCTTGCTGGTCTTCCAGTGGGTAGGGGACCTTGCATTCGGACAGGTAACGTGTGAAAAGCCGAGCCAGTGTGTTTACGAGGATTGACGGAAGGTTCTTCAGGTGTTCTGGTCTTATCCTGTCCGGACCTGGTGTTGTTCGATTTTTTCACCGACGAGCTAGCATGTCGGATTTCGGAAGGTAGAACCGGTGGCACAACATATCCATTCTCCTTTGTTTCATATGACGGAAGGTGGACGTGGCTATCGAAGAGATCCGAGTAGTATTCGTCAATAATTTTCTCCATTGCCTTTCCGGACGCTGTAACTGTTCCGTCTCTGACGCTGGAGTGCAATCATTTTGATCTTGTAATTGTCGAAGCTTCGGTAGGGCTTTGCGAATGCTTTTTCCCAGCCTCTGCATGCAGGTTTCGACCATTACTGCTGCTCTTCTCTCTTTAAGATCTTCTTTTAACGCCTGTCTGTTCCGTTTTGCAAGTTCGGACGTTAGTTCGCGGTTGCCTGCAGCTCGTGCGATTCCACGCTGGCATATTAGCTCGAGTGTTTCTAGAGACAAACGTCTCTTGGTGACTTTCGGACTCTCAGCTTTCATAGCACTAACGTGAAGATGTTGAAATAAGCCGATCGTATTCTTCGTCGATGTTGTCGACAACAGCATCTTACCCAACAGCCGACTAATGAATTGAATAAGTCCCAGTTTTAAGGTGGTTGTGGGACTTCGGTTTTTGAATTTAGCTGCTTTTTCTCCTTTGCGCGAGAAATAGAATCTTGCACAAAGGGGACGATGGTCTGATCCCGTGTATAATTTTGGGACAACTGCGACATCGGTTAGGCAAAACCTTCTATTTACTATGATGTGGTCTACTTTCGTTATGGTACTCTCCATTGGGAGACTCCCACGTCCAGCGCTGAGGGTGGGGCTTCCGGAATTACGAGATGCCATGGATTGTCTTGGTCGCCATGATAAACTCAGACAGCCGCTCACCCTGTTCGTTCCATTCTAATCCGTGGGTCCCAATGTGACGTTCTTCAGACGTTGTTCTTGGTCCAATCTTGTCGTTCAAATCTCCAATGATGACCTTGAAGAATGTGTGGTCTTCTCTGTGGAACTTCTCCAAGTCCATATAGAACGCTTCTACTTCTTCTTCGTCATAGTTTGATGTCGGCGCGTAAACGACGAAGATTGTCAAAGCCGGAATTGATCCACATCTTTTTAATCGTAAACGTCCGATTCGGGTTGTAAGTTGTTCGAATGAATCGATGTTCAGTGGACAAACTCGTGTTGACGAGAACGCCGACGCCGCCAACTCCTCTACTGTCGCATGTTCCGAGGAAGTTCTTCTCCGGTGTCATAGACGGCGTTGAATGGGTGGCGTCTTCTCGTCTCGGCCAGGCCGATGACGTCGTACTTTATCCTTCTTGCTTGCATGAGCAAGTCTTCTATCGAGGACTCGGATGCAAGTGTACGTGCATTGTAGGTACAGATCGTCACCATACTTCTTCGTGATCCAGGCAGCTTCCACGGGTACTGAGATTTTAGCAGCCTCTCCATCCTCGTCCTACTCAACGCTGTCGAAATTGGGGGGTTCTTTCGGGAGTCAGGGGGTATGTTTCTTTTACTGTTTTTAGCTTTTTTGATACCGACGTATAGCTTGCTGGGCTCTGAACGTGGGGGCGGGGCATAGTCACGGGTAGCTTGCCAGGTCTCCCGGAGTGGACACGGAGCTTATTTGCTGGAGGTGACTCATAACCGCCTCCCATATACTTCCCTGTCACTTGATTGGAGGCTTTTGGCCGAATTGACTCGTAGAACACAATCTGCATAAACCAGAACGCACCCACACACGCGTGCATGAATACGCCCCGTAAATGCAGAAAGTATATGCCAAATCGGCCCAGCAAAAACAGGAGTCCATCCCCCTGGATCCACCTGCGTCTCAGGGAAGCAAAGGTCGCTTTTTGGTCCGCGATTAACCCCCTAACCGCCACCTGGGGATGCGCCACGTAGCCTCGCGACTAACCGGCTCGAGATCCCTCATACGAGGGAGATCCGTGGACTCGGCACATTAGTGCTGCATTAAACATTCTTCATGCAAAACACTTTATTTCGACCCTCTACGTTTCTTTGCTTATTTAGCACCTTCGTCGCTAAATAGTCTACTTTTTTTCGTGATTTGACGGCCTAAAAAACTCGCGAAAATGTTTTCTTCATTCCAAGAAACTGTCGGCTGACTTCTCGTTTCATGAGACGGTGGCAACTGCCGAGATGAAATTCGATCCGAATGGACCCGATGCCAAGGTTCGGATCACTCTGTTCACCACGCCTTGCAACATATCTCTCGACCATTTGGCGATGATCGGGTTTGTGGTGTAGGGGTTCATTTTCTTCCCAGAACGCATTATTATAAGGGAGAATTCAATTCAAACCGTGAGCGTTCCTGAAATTGACAAGTCCTTGGGTGAGGGGTGGGGGGGGGGTGTTGGAGAGGGGGTGGGAAACAACCAATAACATGTTGTTTGCATTGTTCAGCATATATACGGCATGTTGCAAATGGCAGACAATGTGTTACTGATGATTATGCATTTTGGCACCATACTGACCATAACTGCAAGTAACTTTTTTTTATCAACTATTTTGCTTTTTTTCGAAAATTTCTGCTTTCCTTGAACAAATAATCGATATGCAATCGTCTCTGACAAAAATCATTTAAAGGCGTCATTGAAGTAGCAACTTAACCAAAAGTGCATTTTCATTTGAACGAAGATTGGGACTTATTTTTTTTCTTTGGTTTTTGTTCACTGAACTTTGTACATTTTTTTTAATGGAAGTGGAATTAACATAAAATTTTGGTGTTTTAAAGGTTACTTTGGGGGTTAGACAGCGCTGAAAATAAGCTCACGAAGTGATTTGGTCGTAAGAAGAGCTTTGAGTTCCACGAGCCGTTCTATGGATAGCAATTTCCTGTCTTCTTGTTGAAAAGTAGAGACATGAATTGGCCCCACTATAAGTTTACAAAGAAAAGCCGATTAGACGAAGGTATACAGTTCTCTTAAAAATCAGTTTTGCTTCACTGTTGAGGAAGTATGCAGAAAGTATGCAACGCTTTCTTTGTACTGTGAGCATTTTCTTATTTCACACCTTGAATCTGCCAAACGGACCTTAAATCACGTACTCGGAATCGCTGCTGCCGGGTCAGCTACCTTGATTGCTACGCCTTTGCATTCCAGTGGTTGGTAGCTTATGCTGACAGTGAGTTGACCCGCAATATTTGAATTATAGGATCGGTGAGGCCAGCTGCCCTACCCTGTCGTTCGAGAACATCAAATACCTGAAGGACAGAGTTCTCACAGACTGGTAGAATTTAAATTGAGCTTTCCAATTAAATCACCCGAGATATTTAAATCGCCCAAATGTTAGTGTTCCAATGAATCGTTTAAAAATCGAAACTGTCGTTCAATGACTCCAAGAAATTCGAACTCACTGCTTGCATTATAAGACGTCACATACCCTCTGGCTCCATCTGCACTGGTTGAAATACCAGCGGGCCTGAGCATTTGCAGGTGGTGCCACTGAAAACACCATAGGTAGCGGCAAGGTAAAGCCGGCGAAGTTGAAGGTCCTTGAGCTCGTTGTAGCTGAATTTGACGGGTTTTCTACTGATTAAATAAAAACCAAAACAAAACTCCAGTCTTCTAGTGAATAAATAGAAGCTGGGATTAAAAAGATTTGTTGAACCTGTAAATGATATAACTGACAAGATTTAAAAGACTAGCGTTGCGTATACCTCGCCATTTAATCCTCATTTTAGTCGTACTATTTAAAAAAATTTCGGCTTCTTCTAGGACAAAGTGTTTCCTTTAAAATATGGCACGGGGGTATTCCTACCGTTCTTGAGTGTAATGTAATGGAGATGCTAACATGGTTAAGACTCATAAATGTAAGTTTTAAGATGCATAGGTATAAATTTATCATCCATGTTATTCCTCATTGTTTGTTATGTTTGCACCATTATTTGTTATTACTTACTATTATATTTATTCTTCATAAACAGACTTTTTATTTGGTCTCGGTATAAATGACTAGTGACCTTACGCCAATAATATCTAAAGTGGTATTACTTCGCTAAGTGCAAAAGCCCGTGCGGCGCAGTGGTCCGAAGCGCCCTGCAACACACATGGGATCAATCCCTACGCCCATGGCCCCCGCCAACCCTTCTGTCCCTCCCGGGTCGGGCAACTTGGTAGGGAGACTTGTTTGAGAGGATAGCAGTACTGGCTGGATACAACGGCAGGCCACCGCGAGTATTGGAAAAGAAAGGTATGCATTTAATCTCCTCCAAAAAATGCTTAATGAAGTCGACTGCGTGGCGCATCCCTCAGGGATTGATCAAAATCGACAGCTTTGTCCTTTATCCTTTTTTGATG
This sequence comes from Angiostrongylus vasorum, assembly GCA_018806985.1. Classification (NCBI taxonomy): domain Eukaryota; kingdom Metazoa; phylum Nematoda; class Chromadorea; order Rhabditida; family Metastrongylidae; genus Angiostrongylus; species Angiostrongylus vasorum. The sequence goes on along the minus strand of JADANN010000016.1, from coordinate 282 downwards.
TGCAAGCTTATCTAATAACAACTGCACCAGGATGGATTATCTGTTGAAGAGCAAATTATTGGCAACATATAATCAACGACAACGGTCCGCTATAAAGGAGCTCTTCCGGGAGAGGTTGTCTCTTTCGGTCGGTGCTCCTTTGAAGAAGGTCCGGCTCGATACGACGACAAAGTGGCCATATGGAGAAGAAAAAACGACTGCAGAACATCGACTCTGAATCACGGGCTCTGAGGAAGACGAAGATGTAGGAACGTTAGCCATATAAATATTTGATAGAAAACT
>JADANN010000015.1:0-62619 GCA_018806985.1 Angiostrongylus vasorum | reverse complement strand
GTGAAACGCACTGATCAGTGATGCAGTAAAGCATGAAGCATGGGGCAGGTTCCACGCCCTCCCCAGCGGCCTCCTGCGATCCGTGTGGGAACGGCTCAGCCCAGCTATCTCCAGAATATCAAGAAGGATCGACGCGATTAGCATCGGACAACATTCATGAAGAAGACGAGATCCTCAGACAGCAGTTGAAGCAACACACCAAATGCCCAGAGAATATCGTGGACGATGAATGCAAGGTAAAGGAATCGAATTCAAGAATGCTGCGATCCGCGTAGCAAATGTGATAACGAGTAATCTAAAAATTACAACAAAAAGTGCCTTTTTATTGCATTCATTTATCTAAGACATCAATGCAATGCACACATGAGATCGATCCCCATGCTCGTGGCTCAACAAACCTTTGCGTATCCCTACGGGGTTGACAAATTTGTACCAGACTTGTTTACGTGGATGGCAGTACCGACTAGATACTTGAGCACGCCATCGCGGGTCGTTCATTGTAAAGGCCAGATATGCGTCCAGTCACCTCCGACGATGCTTGATGAAGGCGAGTTCATGGCACAGGCCTCGGGTTTGAGCAACGCCGAGAGTTTGACTCTTTATCCTTTAAGACTTCTATTCGTTAGTTATCTGGATATCTATCTATTTATTATCTATCCGACCTATTGTTTATTTTCTGGGTATCTATTAATCTTTTGTCTTCCTGTTTAGTTACCTTGTATTTTGTTTCAATATCGGTCTGTTTTTTTATTTATACTGAGAGTAGGTGGACTTCCCTGTCGGAATCTACTCATCAACAGTAAGTGAAGAAGTTGGAAACAAGAAAAAATGACCATTTGGTGTATCTAATCACACGAAATGTCAAAAAAACATTGTATTGAACACTCATCAATCTTCTGATCGGCAGCTAGTGAATTGATAAGATGCAAGTCAACTGTTGTGTTATCTTACATTCTAGTTTCTTTAACCAGCAGCCTGGAGGAATACGCGGTTCACGGCTGCCCCTGTTCATTCGGTTCAATAAACCGTCTAATTTCATAACACAAAACCTCTCACCAATAAATGTCAGATTTCCACTTATTAACCGTCCCTGGTCGAGGGTTAATCATCCTATTGATTTCCGACTTAGTGATGAAACGCGAAGCAAAAGTGTGACTATTTCTTGAAAAGGTTTGTGAATTTCATACTTTTCTCTTCCATTTGTAGTTACTTACCCTAACAACGCCCACTTTTTCCATGCTATTCGAACAACTTGTCATCCAGGTACAAAATTTATTAAGGTTTACTTAACACCATCCATGAATTTGGATTTCACCTATGCTCGGAAGCACTAGTGATCTTCATATATGCGGTTAACCCTCACCGGGATCTCACATGTTATCCACCACGACAAACGAAGTCCTTGCTTTCCTTTTCTTTTTCGACTGCAGTTTCTGCTTAACTAAGTTCAGTTACTATTTGTGGTCAGCAAGTCACTTTCGTTGCGGGTGACTGCTGATAGAATCGATAGAAGAAAAATCTGTCTGATTGAAAGGCAAAGCGAGGACCTCTGTTGGTATGGTGGATAGCAATTGAGCTCTCACTGAGCTAATAACGAGTTCGAAGCCCAACCGAGGTTGGTAGTTTATGCTGACAGTGAGTTGACCCAAAATGATTTGGATTATAGGATCGGAGAGACCAGCTGCACGACCCTGTCGCTCGAGAACATCAAACACCTGAAAGGACAGAGTTCTCACAAACAGGTAGAATCTAAATTGAGCTTTCCAATTAAACTACCCAAAGACATAGAAATCCCCCCAACAATTGTAGTTCTAACAGGTCCTTTTAAAAATCCGTTCATTAAACCTATCAAAGAAATGAGAACTCACTGCTTGCATTACAACACGCATCACAAATCCGCTGGCCGCCCCTGCAGTCGGTGCAATACCGGGGACTTGAGCAGCTGCACCTTGGGCCATTGAGAAAAACCATCTGCACCGGGAGGGTGAAGCCGGTAACGTTGAAGGTCCTTGTGCTCATTGTAGCTGAATTTCACAGGTTTGCTAGTGAACAAATAAAACCGAAATAAAACTCCAGTCGTCTAATGGATAAATAGAAGGTGGGACTAAAAAGTTTTGTTGAACCTGGTAACGATATAATTGATAAGCATTTAAAGAACTAGCGTTGGCTATACCTCGCCATTTAATCCTCATTTTACTCGTACTATTTAAAAATGTTCCGGCATCTTGTAGGACAAAGTGTTTCTTTTAAAATATGGCATACGGTGTTCCGACCGTTCTTGAGTGGGTAGAGTACTGGAGATGCTAACATGGTCAAGTCTGATAAATTTAAGTTTTAAGGTGCGTGGGTTAAAATTCATCATTCACATTATCCCCCATTATTTAGTATGTTTGGATCACCGCTTGTTATTACTTACTATTATATTTATTCTTTATAAACCAACTTTTAGGCGTAAATGATTAGTAATGTTACGCCAACAATACGTAAGGTGATATTAATTCCCTAAGTGCAAGGACCCGTGTGGCGTGCAACACACAAATGGGATCAATGCCTATGCCTGTGCATCCCTCATGGATTGATGAACACCGAGAGTTTTATCCTTTATCCCTTCTTACGCTCAAGCTTATCTAGTACCAACAGCATCAGGATGGATTATCTTTTGAAAAGCAAATTATTAGCAACATATAGTCAACGGCAACGGTACTCTGTAAAGGAGCTCTCCCAGGAAATGTTGTCTCATTTGAACCGTGCTTTTTTGAAAGAGGTCCGACTCCACACGACTGCCAAACACTGACTTTGAATCACGGGCTCTCAGGAAAACGAAGCCGTAGAAACGTTAGCCGAATAAATAATTGGTAGCAACCTCGTATTAGTTTGTCAATGAAACAAGATATATTATACTTATTATTGTATTTGTACTGTCATTCGTTATTACGTATTATGTATATATTACTTATTGTGATATGGTTTATGTTTATATTTAATGTTTACAAACAACACTCTAATTAATACTTAGTCCTCCTGGACCACATCCCAACACTGTGGTGATGGTGAGAAGAGAAAGCAGTAACGTACGTGCTGGAACAGTCGCCATATTTCCTAAAGTGGTAATTTTTAAAAGAATTACTCCCGAAGAAATTTGAAAGGTAGCTTATAGTGGAAATAAAATTTCCTGTTTTCCTTAGAGAAATGAGCGATGCCATTTCTACTTAGCATTTATTCGTCAGCGAGGCCATGCGACAGGCATTTTGGAGCTTTTTTTTCCAAGCGTTTTGAGTACTCCAAAACTGCTTGATCCAAACCAAAATTCTTTGAATCCTCATTATGCCTATGGTCGGTACTGGCACTGGGGACTCTGCTATTCTACGGTAAATGGAAATCGGGCAAAATGAGTTGTGAAAGGCAATGATGGTCGCGAAGGCGATTGCATAAAAATAATTCATCGAATGCGCTGATTTGTCGGCTGCTTGGTTTAAATTCCGTTTCGCACATCTTATTTTTATTATGAAGACGTTAAATTTCTACTTCCCAGAAATAAGGAAACGCAGAATCGACAAAGCAGCGTCGTTAAAGATGCACTTTTGAGAAGGAAATCTAGCAACGGTTATTTCGGCCGGCAGGAAAGAAGCACCACCTTCGGGATGTAAGGTTTCCTTAACAGCAAATTCCTAAACAGTGAAAATCGCATTTATTTAGCTTCTCTCATTCTCCACTTGAAGAAGTAAGGCTACGAGATCTTTTACTTTGATGGCAAAGCGGCTTGATAGCCGAAGAAGATCATCACAATTTTAACCTTTTTGCCTACTGCCTACTCTTTTTGATGGCAGGGTATATTGCGAAATATAACTTCAACGAAGTTGAGATATTTGCAAAACTCTGGACCGCAAGTGCCTATGGTGGGGAACGAACGCGCTATTGTCCTTTCCGGGGAGTAACGCGTTCACCACCACACCATGCGGGTCCTTCGTTTCGCCTGTCTCTCAGCTAGTTCTATCGATCTTTTTTGCCATCAGCAATCACCCGTCAACGGAGGTTCCCCACCATATGCACCTGCGGTCCAGAGTTTTGCAAATGTCTCAGCTTCGTTGAAGGAGATCATCGTTAGAATTTCACTCATGGATCCAAGAACAGCATAGTGGAAAACGACTTCGGCAGTGCACTAAGTGTTATCGGGCGGCACCCGTATATCGTAGTTTGATGGGACCGAGAGTCGCTTAAAATGAGAAAAGAAATGAACGTTCTTTAAGAAGCTTATCGTACGGATACTGAGCTACTTCCTTTTCCACCTTTTTAAGTGTTGCGAGTTTCTAAAAAAAGCAAATGTTTATGGACCGCCGCCTGAGCCTCTACATTTTTCCTTCGCTTGCAAGGAAAACAAAATTTTCTATTCAACAACTCTGTATATGATTAGTATATGATAGCGAAATGATTAGTTCATCTGACTCATAAATTTATTTCTTCACCGTTCTGTCTAATCCTAGAAATGTTGTAATGACGATGGTCTGAAAGTTGTTACATGTTCTTGTAAGCTTTTTTAGACGCTTTCACTTCATTACGAGTCGATGCGCTGGAACTGCGTCGGAGCCGTTAAAAGTATTTGAAATAACCACTGCAAAGAAACAGCTGTTTTCAAAAGTGATAAATTTCGCCTCAAACAATGAATGCTTACGTATTTTCCAGAATCTTGTTCAGCGATTGACAGTGAAAAAAAGTGCTCAAAAGTTTCCAGTAAGAAATTTCCGCTATTATGCGAGCAGCGTTAGCGGGCGGTGAAGGTGATCCTTCCACTCAATTCCAGTATGTAATGAGAAGTCTCCGGCACGCACTTCCTGTTTCAGAGTTTTTCTACTTCTTCATTCGAAATCAAAGCGTAGTCATCGCCGTGGAGTCGTCGACCATTTTATGAATTTTTCATGAACGATGTAGAAGGCTGATTAAGCACCTCCGTATTGTTTTAATGAATTGCTGACGATGAGCGGTATCGCCGCAAAATTCTCCGTGCACTTTCCACACGGCACCGTAATCAGGAAGCTATTCGCGAAAAAAATTCCACGCTTCCAAATTTTCGCGTTTGTCGAGCAGAGTTGTTCTGTAGCACAGAGACATAGGGCTTCGATTCGGTCATGTCTCGTGGGCTCAGGAATCCCTCCCTTCCTCTACAGTTCGCATACAGTACGTCACACGCCTGGGACTTTAGCAGAACTGATTGGGCGTCACTTGCAGGTCAATTTTGCAATCAATCACCTCTAACAATTCTTGATGAAGTCACATGAATGGCGCATCGCTTAGCGACTGATCAACGCCGGAATCTTTTTTAAACCGAAATTTAACCTGTGCAATCGTGCAAGCAACTTTGAAAAAGTAGCAACTATACACTCTGAAACTTCATCCATTAAAAGATCAAAATGATCTCCTTCCGAGGTCCTCGACACCGCATCGAATTCCAGATCTTCCTGCAGCGAGATATTTGTGCTTTGCTCCACATGAGCTTGTTGCCACGCTCTCGTGTAAATTTTGGTTAACGAGGAAAATAAGTCGTTGCTAAACGAAAGAACACATCCCATAGTACAAAGTAGTTTCATCAACGATGTTGAGTGGATAGTAGGAAGCGAGATTTTAAGTGGACTGCTAAGATTTCCTTTCTGAAAATTCATTTTGTGGTTCAGTTCCACAAAAAATTGTTCAGTGAAAGACAAGTATTTTTCTATTACCCTCTGAAATGTGATTTTTTTTTCTTTATGATTTTGTTTCCGAGAGTAAACAGGGGGGAAAAAATAAAGAAACTGAATAATGGTGGGAATAACAATTTCAACTTTTTATGAATTGGTCGTTTTCCCTCTGAGCAATCGCGAGGTTCTTAGACAGCTTGCGTTTGCTTCCGTGCAATGACACACGTACAACACAACCGTGGCTGACGTTTCGGCAGAATCACCTTCTTCAGAGCCTGGAAGGGTACACTAGTACGCAACTCACAAGGTCAAACGCTTCAACAGTTTCGTTTGCAATCTAGGGTGTTCTTTTATGCGTATACCAAAAGGTCTAACCGTCCCGCCCATATATTCGTCGCTGCAAGTACCACAAGAGATCACATATATCGTACCTGAACTAATGCAGTCACCGCCCCTACCATAAGGGCAGATTACGCAGTTTTGTGTTTCAGATAGACGGTCATATAGGCGGTTACGAACTAACGACGAAGTGTATTCGGTGGTATTTCAAAAATCGTTACCGATTCTTTTAGATCTGCCCTTACGCATCGCTGCATCGCTACACTTATATCACCGCTAATGAAGGGCAAGATAAACGGGACTTCGCTTTCTGGCCAAACCGGTCGTTCTGTAGCGCCGCTCATATTCCAAACTTATCTCGTGGGGTTATGATTTCGTAGCTATTGGAGATGGCTATCTGCCTAGCCAAGTCGCGCGATTCTTCCTTTAGTTCCCTGGTTGTGCATACAGATTTGCTTGTTTGAAAGATGTTTCTCACGAGCGCCCTCTTTGTGTGTAAGGGTGGGAAGAAAGGGCACGAACCAGGATGTTTTTGTTACTTGATTTTCGGTGCCACTTTGTCATATAACCGTTACTTGATAAGTTAATTTGAACATTTAGAAACGGAAGCCAGTCTTTTCTCGGTTTCTCCCGGGTGAAATTAATGTACTCAGACTGCTCGTTCAATAATTCGAAGCATTCATCCATCTCCTCCTGTGTAGAGAAGGCGAGAAAACAGTCATCTATATATCTGCGGCAGAGCAGCGGCCGCTGACCGAGAACGGGGACTTCCACTCTAGACATAAACGCAATGGCAAGGCTTGGTGCCAGTCGCTGTCCCATTGCCATCCCCCCTTATCTCCAGTGGCTAAGAAATTGTAACCCCATCGAAGGAGAGCGACGCTCCAAAACGAACGGCTTGGTCGAAACAATGTCCAGTTTATCTTGCTCTTTATTAGCGTTGAAATATCTGCAGCGTCTTGATAAATGCCAAGAATCCTACAATGAATAGCAAGGAGGAATGCGCCAAGATAGCGTGGTCTCGCCCCCTTACCTTCGCATCAGTGTTTGATGTGGGGAGGTGCAGGCTTCAACCATATGCGATTCTGAGCGGCTGTTCTTCCTCGGTGGAAGACAGGTGAGAAAAAACGGTGGGTTTTTCCGAGAAGCCGTTGATCTTGTAATTATCGTTCAGATTTTCATCTTTCTGCTTTGCGCTATTGAAGCGATTAACCTAGTAGGTTGCGCATTAGTGTACCCTTCCAGGCTCTGAAGAAGGCCATTCTGCCGAAACGTCAGCTACGGTTGTGTTCTATGTGTGTTATTGTATGGAACTAAACGTAAGCTGTTTAGCAGCCTCGCGATTGCTGAGAGAGAAAACGACGAATTCATAATCCAATGCCAAGGTTAATAGAAAGTCGATCCTAGGTACTATTTCAACTTCTTATTCAGTGCATGTCACAATTTTTCACGCCAGCGAATTATGTGTGACACAACCACAATGATGCTGCGACATTTGCAAAACTCAGGACCGCAGATGTCTTAGGTAGGAAACGAACGCTCTATTACCCTTTCGGGAGCTAACGCGTTCCGCCTGTCTCTCCATTACCACCTAAAATGCGGTTTTTTCCTTTTATTTTTGTTGCTGAGAGCAAAGAGAGCGAAAAGAAAATACTGCGCGTGACGGTAGGTTGTTGCAGTGAAGGATTGAACAAAAAGGCGTTTCCTAGATTCTTTCCTGATGAAACAGTACTGTAAAAACATAATGCCGTAAAGAGTTACTGACACCTGCATCACCTGTGTCACCTGTAGTCCCGTTGATCGTCGAGTGAGTCGAGCGGGCTCTAGTAAATCCTCTATTTTTCTTCGTCACGTGCAAGGGTAGCCCAGTAGGTTCTGCTCGCTCTAGGCACTCTTAGAGCATCATATCTTTCTTCTAGGCCCTTCGTGAAGAACTCTGACCATCGGCTTGGTGGTCTTCCTGCAGTACGTTTGACATCCCGAGGAATCCAGTCACTAACGGCTCATGTCCATCAGTTTGGTTTTCGATCGTTGACGCAGGCCGGAGCTTCGGATCCCATCCCTTACTTGTGTGAAAAGGGATACTGCTAGCATCGTCCTTTCGATTGCACGTTCGATAGCGCTGAGTGATCTTTCATGCTGCTTAAGCGACCAGCGATCTGACGCATACGTTAGAGCAGGAAGCACCGTTGACTCGAAAAGGTGGGCATGGAGTCGGGTGTTTTTTGTTCTCTTCACTACATCTTCGGTGCTCTTGAAAGCTCCCCAAGCCGCTCGTTTCCTTCTTCTCAGCTCTGGAGCTAAGTCGTTCGTCATATTGATTTCCCGACCTAGATAGACATAACTGGAGCATTCGCAGATATTCGTTCCGTTGAGCGTGAATGGGGCATACGAACCCAATCCGTTCTTCATGAACATCGTTTTTGTGAGATTTAGTCGAATATCAATCATTCCACAGGCTTTGTCAAAGTGGGCAAGCATACGTTCCGCTTGGCTAATGTTTGCTGTTATAGGGACGATGTCATCAGCAAAGCGAAGTCGGTGTAGGTGCCGGCCATCGATTTTCGCTGCCATATTCTCCCCATTCTAATGTTCGCATAACGTTCTGGAAAACGGCGATAAATAATTTTAGCAAGATGGTATCGAGTAGAATAACTCTACTTTTCACGTCGATGTTAATATCGTCGTAGAATGGTGATATCTTGGTTGTGAAATTTTTTCAAAGCTCACGAAGAATATTTATGCACTGAGTAGGGACTCCGTGACTATCAAGGGCTTCCATGACGCTTCTATCTCAACTTAATCAAAGGCCTTCTTTAAATCGATGAAAGTGAGAGAGCGGTCTTTTATGCTACCGCGATACTTCAGTGAGTTTTGTTGTCGTGTAGATGTGGTCCTTCGCACTAAATCCTTTTTCGAAGCCCTGCTTGCTCACATGGCTCTCCTTCATCCAGTGTCCTGTCAGTCCTGTTTACGATGACTCGAGTGAAAAGTTTGCAGACGACAGACAGCAAACAGATTGGGCGATAGTTGCCGACATCGTGGAGGTCACCCTTCTTGAACAATAACACGGTCTTCCTGGTCTTCCACTGAGTAGGGACCTTGCATTCAGACAGGTAACGTGTGAAGAGCTGAGCCAATGTGTTTGCAAGGACTGGCGAAAGGCTGTTCAGGTGTTCTGATCTTTCCTGGGGGGACTGCTGTTCGACTTTTTCGCCGACGAAAAGGTATGCCGGATTTCGGAAAGGAGAACCGATGGTACAACATATCCATGATGACCTCCTTCATTTTAATATGACAGAAGGTGGACGTGGCTATCGAAGAGATCCGAGTAGTATTTGTGAACGATTTACTCCATTGCCTTTCTTGACGATGCAACTGTTCCGTCTGAGCGTAGAAGTTCAGTCATCTTGGTCATGTAATTGGCGAAGCGTCGGTGTGCTTTGTCAATGCTTTTACCAGCCTCTGCATCTTCGACCACTACTGCTGCTCTTCTCTCTTTAAGATCTTGTTTTATAGCTTGTCTGCATTGTTTTGCAAGTTTGGACGTTATTTCGCGGTTTTCTGCAGCTCGTGCGATTCCACAGTGGAGTATCAGCTCGAGTGTTTCTGGAGACAGAGGTCTCTTGGTGACGTTCGGACTTTCAGCTCGTTGATGAGCCGATCGTATTCTTCGTCGATGTTATCGACAACGGCTTCTTCTCAACAGCCGACTAATGAATTGAATAAGGCCCAGTTTGCGGTGGTTATGGGACTTCGGTTTTTGAATTTAGCGTCTTTTTTCTCCTTTCCGCGAGAAATAGAATCTTGCACGAAAGGAGACGGTGGTCTGATCCCGTGTAGAATTTTCGGGACAACAGCGACATCGGTTAGTCAAAACCTTCTATTCACTATGATGTAGTCTATTTCGTTATGGTACTCTCCATTGGGAGATTCCCACGTTGAGCGTTGAGGGTGGGGCTTCTGGAATTGCGAGTTACCATAAATGGGTCTCAGTCGCCATGATAAACTGAGGATAGCCGCTCACCATGTTCGCTCCATTCTAATCCGTGGGTCCCAATGTGACGTTGTTCTTGGTCCAATCTTGGCGTTTAAAATCTCCAATGATGACCTTGAAGAATGTACGGTCTTTTCGGTGTAGAACTTCTTCAAAGTCCATATAGAATGCTTCGACTTCTTCTTCGTCATAGTTTGACGTCGACGCGTAAACGACGAAGATTGTCAAAGCAGGTATTGATCAACATCTTTTTAATCGTAAATGACCGATTCGGGTTGTAAGCCAGCATCCGTTGATTGGCCCTGAGATTTTAGCAGCCTCTCCATACTCGTCCTACCCAACTTTGCAAAATTGGGGGGGGGGCTCTTTTGGGGTCAGGAGAATGAGAGCCGTTTCTTTTTTAATGTATTTAGCATTTTGATACCCACGTATAGCTTGCTGGGCTCTGAACGTGGCGGCTGAGTATACTCATGGGTAGCTTGCCAGGTTCTCCCAGTGTGGACATGGGCTTATTTGTTGGAGATGACTTCTAACCGACTCCCATATACTTCCATACTTGATTGCAGTGTTTTGGTCGCAGAAAGTATGTGCCAAATCGGCGCAGCAGAAATAGGGATTCAATCTCCTGGATCCAGCTGCGTCTCAGGGAAGCAAAGGTCGCTTTTTGTCCGCGATTAACCCTCTATCCGCCGTTTGGGGACGCGCCACCTTGCCTCGCGCCTAACAGCCTCGAGATCCCTCGTTTGACAGAGATCCGCGGATAGGAGGGAGATAGGTGGCCACCATTGATGATCTACGTAGAAATACACGACGTATTTTTGCCAGAGAACCCTTAAGTAAATATGCTTGCCTCTGATGTTAAGCGGTTGCTTAGTTTCGCTCGCAGTTCATTACAGGACACCAGCAGGTGCGCATGTTAATCACTTGACACCTGTCTAACTTCTCCTGTTACACGCTTCTACTTCAAACCTTTTATAGCCCAAATGCTTTTGTTGTTCTATGCAAAGTTCATTATTCTTTGCAAGCTATTCTACTGAAACGACCCAGGGACTTGTTTGTAAGCTTGTCGTACATGAGTTTTAGCTCACCATATTCTCGTCGCATAAACTCTTTGTGCGTGTAAGCCACTATGAAAGAGTGTTGGTTCAATGGCGCTCAGCACAAGCAAAGCCCATATTCTCTCCACATTCGTAAATGACCTATTTGAAAGAGTAGAAACATTACCTTAATCATCAATAGGTTCTAGGCATAGTTGTATATGTTACAAATGAATTCCTTAGTAAATATTAGACGTGCCATATAGGATGAATGCCATAGTTTCTAGTGAAGAGAAATGTTTATGAAGCGCCGTCTAAGTTTTCCCATTTCTCCTTGACTCGCACAGAAGAAGAAAATTTGTTCTTGAGTTTATATAACGAGGCAAAATTTTACTCGACTAATAAATCTATCTTCAGCACTATTCCTTCTTTTTAGAAGTGCTCATGAGAGGAACCACTTAAAAATGCCATACCTTGTTGCACGTTTAATTCACAGTCATTTTCTAGTCGTTTAGTGTTTTAGTACTTGTTTGAAGAATTTTGAAGCTGTTGAGAGTTCTAGTTTTTTATTTTCAGCCTTCTATACTTTTTATTGCAGGTTATTAAACGAAATACAACCACAATATTGCTGAGATATTTGCAAAACTCCGGACCGCAGGTGTCTGCGGTGGGGAACGAACGCGCTATTGTCCTTTCCGTGGAGTAACGCGCACACCACCACACCACACAGGTCCTTCGTTTCGCTTGTCTCTCAGCTAGTTCTATCGACCTTTTGCCGTCAGCAATCACCCGTCAACGGGATTGATCTGGGGAGCCCACATCTTCATTGAACCCAGTTGTTGTAGTTGTATTTCGCTTAATACCCTGCCATAAAAATTATAGAATGCAGAAAATAAAAAACTAAAACATTGTGAATTCAACTACAGCCTCAGCTTAACTGGGTTCAATGCCGATGTGGGTTTCCCCAGATCAATCACGGTGACGGGTGATTGCTGATGGCAGAAATCGATAAAACTAGCTGAAAGAGAGGCGAAACGAAGAAGCCGCATGGTGTGGTGGTGAGCGCGTTACTCCCCTTAAAGGACAATAGCGCGTTCCTTCCCCACCGCAGACACCTCCGGTCCAGAGTTTTGCAAATATCTCAGCAATATTGTGGCTGTTGAGAGTATTAGAAATACTTACTGCTCAATGAGACCATATTCATTAGTAGTTTAAGCTTTCCAGCGTGGAGTAGTATCAAAGCGCTTTCCAGCAATTTTCTCAGTGGATACGAGCAAAACTGTTTGCAGAACTCAGAAAGTTGCTTCTTACCAGACGATTTCTTCTTGGAGACGTTTTAATGGTTGGTCTCTGAGGAATGGATTTAAAAAACTCCGTAAGATATTTCCGTCACCGTGCGCGTTGCATTATGGTAGGGGTCAAACAATGCGGAGCTTCAACCAAACAAGTTCCTTTTCAGACAGGAGCGCTCGGAAGCGTAATCGGCGTTGAGGAAGCAACAGGGCGTTCATGACATTTTTATGAAAGCTAAATAAAAATGATTAAGCAGCCCTGTAGTATTCTAATGAATTTCTGAGCAATGTGAAGATTCTCCCCTCACCTTCCTTCCACTACCATAATCAGAGTGCGAAGGCCATTGGAAAAATAGATTCCACTGCTAGCAACGTTTAAATACAGCAGTATCGACACAGTGTTCATTTTATTCTGCTTCTACACCGAGGTAATTAATAGTTTTTAGGCGAATTAGTTTCTTGTAGCGGCAAATATGCGGCGTATCAATGCTGTCACGGCCGTCTTAATCATCAAGGGAAGCTTATGTTGAATACTGACAGCGATGCAAAATGAAGCAATATTATATCTTGCAGAATATAAAGCATGACATTTTCAACCTGTGTTTCCAACATGGCATAGCTTAGTTCGATATAAAAAATTATTAGAATCTACAGATTTTTTGCCAAATTTACTCGCACAAGTTCGCTATAATTCTGGACTTCTACAGGCGATTAAGTCGTTGAAGGCGATTTCAGTCACTGCTTATTTTCAGAAGCATTCGTTGCACTGGAAGCTGTCAAGATGGAAGTTTGAGAAGTTGTGTGTGATTGCTGACAACTCTGGCGAGCATGGTGGGCGAGACAGAGTTCACGTTGAACTTCTGCAGCGTTGGCAGTTCGACCCTTGGCCCACGTTAGAATGCAAAGTAATTGGTCAACTGGTCCCTTTCTGTTGAGCAGTGAAGGACGCAGTTGTTAAAGTTTTCGTCTGGTTTACTCGACTGATAAGTGTACTTTTACATTGTTATTGCTTCATCCGAAAGATTCAAGAAACGGTGATGGATAAGACCAGCAGTAATCCAGCAAGCTATCGGATGATTTTCTTTTGGTTCAATTTCTACTCTGGGTAGCGCTGCAGAGCTTTACTGCGCTCCAAACACCGAGCTGATCGTCGACAGTTGTCGCAGAGGATCCAATTCTGTCCTCACATCACGATGGTGTTCAGAAATTGGTCTCCCTATTTACGCTGAAAAGCGCAGGCGATGCTTGTAGACTGCTAGTTCACAGACAGTCGTTCATTTCAAAGGCACTCATTTGTCAGGACTGTTTTGGCCTCCAATTTTTAAATGCTCCAAAACCGTTGACTTAGTTGCACTTAGTTCCCGTGCAAGCTCTCAAGCAGTTGTGTTGGTTTCCGGCATAGCCCTCGATCCATTATCGTAAATTTCAGAAAATCGTTTGTCACATTTGTGGGCTTCATTGTCGATTTATCGAACACGAAAATTTCCAAACAACGTTGCACTTTGAAGTCGTTAACATTCCGCTATCCCGTACCTCATTAATAGTTTGAGGCGCTTCGGTGTACTCTCGAGTTTGAATTCGTAGAAATAGATTTGTTGAACTTGCTGTTTTGACATCTGATGTTCTATTTCTTGAGAATTGGCTCTGGCAACTGCAGTTATGCTACCTCAACAAAGAAGAAAGTATCCCACAGTAAAACAGTGGATTTCTAAGTTTCCTGAATAAATTGAGAAAACGAGATGAAATTACGTTTCGTCTGAGACAGCACTGTCCACACGGAAAAATAAATATATTTCAAGCTTTTTTCTAGATAGACGTACACTAAGGGAATAGAAAACAGTAGAAAATAGTCTCCAATTTTCATATCGTACGCCGTCCCATTGATGCTACAGTACCACGTCAGACACCTGTAATCAGTCTCATTTAACAACGAGCTCGTCGATCGTTATTGGAAGCATTACGTCATGCTGCTGGCCCACCAACCGACAGCATTTCTCATCCGCCATTCCAGTTTTTACGAGCAAATCTCAAAAAATGCAGTAACGCAATACCAACATTGTTCCAAGTTTTACGTTTCCTAGGCGTCTCATTTGTTGTAATAGATAAAAGGCTTCTGCTGTTGAATCTTTAATGGATGCTAGATGCGTTTGACTCCATCAAGCATCGTTGAAGTGATTGAATGCACATCAGACGCATACGATGACTTATGGTGACCTACCTCTTATGAAGTCGGTGCCGCTATGCTCACAGACACTAGTACCACTAATTTCCCGATCCCGGATAGACGGTGGCCTAGGTTACTAAGGCGATTCACCCAATATATATCACGGGGCATCTCTAACCACTGCACTACTGGCGTTCATAATCATTCGTGACACCCAACGTAATTATCTAAACTACACGAAAGTCATATGCGTGCCGCTATCCCGTCTATAACTGTAACGTGAGCGTAAGATTCCACTTTATTCTCCATCGCTTGGAAGTTGTTATTAGTAGGTTCGGCTTGATCAAACGCCATCGAGAGCATTGCACTCACATCATTCTATCAATCATACTCATCAAGAAGGTAAAAGGACAAAAGTATAAAGCTCTCCGCGTTGATCAATCTCAGAGGGATGCGCCATGCGTTCGACTTCATTGAGTATCGTTGGAGGTGATTGAATACATATCTGCCCTTTACAATGACTCGCGGTGGCCTACCAATGTATCGAGCCAATGCTGCCGTCCTCACAGACAAGTGTGGTACCAATTTGCCGACCCCAGAGGGATGGAAGGCTTGGTGGGTCATGGACGCTTGGATCGATTCCACGTGTGTGTCCCAGTTGTACCTCTAACCACTGGGCCACACGCTCCCCTCATCAACAAGGTATTCATGATTAATTCGTTGAGCTGTGATATGAAAAAGGTTTGTTTAGCTAAGGTTCCCAATAAAATTTCTCGGGGATTGGAAGCCGAAATGACGAAACAAGCCAGTAATAAGCATGCGATAATAGCTAGCCACCATTACCCTTTATCAGTTAGATTTCGAATGCTACATTTCTGGCAATATTAATATCAATCATTGTGCATTGAAAGTGCTGTCTATTATAACAGTGTGCTTGCAACATTCTTCGCTCTCCAGGGCTAGCTCAGCTCGCAAGGCCAGATATGCATTCAATCACCTCCTGCGTTACTTAGTGAAGTCGAAGGCATGGCGCTTCCCTCCGGGATTGGTCGACGCCGAGAGCTTTATTCTTTATCGTTTATGCACATATATATATCGGCTATTTATGCCGAAGTTTATAGAAAGTCTGTCTTTTGAGTTATTAAATGAAATAATACGATTCAGTCCATATCTATTGCATTTTTAATCACTGCGTTCTTCTTTAAACTAGTCCCTTTTTCGGCCATTAGTAGGAGGCATTTTCGCCGACTACAAACGTTCAGATCTTTTGTCATTTTTTTTTGAAAGATGTTTAATCCTCAGTCGGATACCTAGAGATACGAGAATAATTCCCTTTGTAGCTCATCTCGTTTTAATTTTCCATACTCTTGCTTGATGTTTGCGCAACCTTGTGCTTGACTAGTTTACTGTTCTCGTAAGGTAACAGTTTAAAAAAATCACATGAATGCATTGTGAATCGGAAACAATTTGTGGATGACTTTACGTTTCGTGAGACGGTGGCAACTGCAGGGAAGAAATTCGACCCAAACGGACCCGATGCCAAGGTTCGATTCACTCTATTCACCATGCCTTGCCACATTTCTCTCGACCAATTCGCCATGATCGGGTTTGTGGTCTAGGAGATCATTTTCTTTTCAGAACGCATCATAATAAGGAAGAATGCAATTCAAACCGTGAGCGTTCCTGAAATTGACAAGTGTTGTGCGAAAATGCCCATACATTGTCTCCAGTGTATAGCGTACATGTGTTGCATATTGTAGTCACTGCATTGCCAAAGATTACGCATTTCGGCATCGTTTCGGACGCCGGAGCTGAAACGAAAAAAACTCAATGAAATGAAAAATTTCGAAGGTGATTTTTTGAAAGAGTTGAAACTTTGCGAACTGCAGGAACTTTTTTTTCAGACAGACGTTTTCCCTTAGATTGTTTATTTCATTAGATCATTTCATCCATTTCGTCGTTAGAATTTGGAGGAGTGCTTCTTTATTTCTCAGGTTTTATGCTCAACCAATTTTGTATTGTTCTACTGTTTCGTCTGTGTCAGTAAATTTTTTTACATTTTAAATGACCCGTCTTCACATCTACTGTGCGAATCCCAGCACTTCTCACATTCGATTCGTTTCCCTCGCGTCCATGTTCCATGAAAATCTCCCAACTTTTACGTGTGGGTTCAGTTGCTGCTTGAGGATTTTCACTAGGAAAGGATTCATTTCATTTTGAACGTCGTAGAATGCTGGTCGAGCAATTCTCCTTGGAGTCTTGAGATGGCCGGGCCGGAGCGTTCCCTATTGGGTTGCGGAGAGTGATTTTTCTTCCCTGACAAATTCGGTACCAGTTTCCAACCCTCGGAGGGTTGAGAGGTTTGATTGGTAACGAGCGGTTTCAAAGCAGCACCTTGCTCGTGATGGCCGACAACACTACCACTGTGCTATCGCGCACCCTCAGTGTCATAAACTGGAAATGAAAAAACTGTCTGTGTTTTCAGGAGGTGCTTTACTAAACAGCTGTAAACAAATTACTTCTCAATATGGTTCAAAGATCAGAAAATCTACGTGTTTCGTGATTTACTCTACGAATAACAAGCCCTCAGATTTTTTTCGAAATACTGAAGCATGGATTATCCGCACAAGCAAGGAATAGCGAAAACTGGTTAGATGAATGTATACGCTTCCCTTGAAAACAGTTTTGCTTCCATCGCTGAGGTTGTTTACTAAAAAACAGTGATTTGCAACGTTTTCTTGTTACTAGGAGTACTTGCCTACTTTCCGCCTTGAATCTTTCAAAAAGACCTTAAGTTTTGGAAACCTACCAGGAATCGCTCATGCAGGGTTAGCTGGGTTAACTTCTACCTCTCCGCAGCGCAATGGTTGATAGCTGATCCTAACAGTGAGCTGACTCAAAATGATTTGGATCATAGCATCGGGCAGGCCGGCGGCACGGCCTTGCAGTTCGAGTATGTCAAACACTTCAAGAACAAAGTTTTCACTAACTAATGCAATTTATACAGAGCTTTTCTCTTGAATTTTCTGAAACTACACAAACGGATCAAACAAAAATGCTGAGATATCAGCAAAACTCAGAACCTGAGCGGGCCTTGTACAGGCGAATATCCCTAGAGGTGGCGCACGTGTTATCCACCATGTCAACCTACCAATTTATTTCACGGTTTTCTCGTACAATAAAGCTTTAAAAAGGTACCAAAAACCAACCTTCATTACATTGCAAAAAATAATCAAAAAGCTTTCTGTTTGACTGAATTCACACAAGAGTGGTATAATAAAAAACTGTTATCCGGCTAACGTTTCGACGGCATCGCATTCTGAAGGCCGCATTGATCCGAGTAGATGGTCAACAGCTAATCTTTGTACCTATATGGGCACTCATTGTCACACAGAGTCGAATCCAATGAAGAGGAGAAAACCACACAAGTGGGGAACTTCACTCAGTGGTCCCCTTTGATAAAGGTGAAGCAAAAATTCGGACATCGCTGGATACACACTGATATTGCCTGCTAAGTTATACACACTGATATTGCTTTGTTATGTTAACCTTTTAATTGTTTCCTGTTTTAAATTTGACCGTAGGATACGATGTGGAATATAAACACAACTGAGGTACTCGCAAAACTTGGACCCCGTGCCAGATCGAACCACGATTACCCCTTGTGGGGGCCCAAGTATTACACACTGCACCACTGATGCCCTTGCTTTGCGTTTCTCTCAGCTTTTCATGGCAGGGTATTATGTGAAGTATAACTACAACGTTGCAGTGATATTTGTAAAACTCCAGGCCGCTGGTGTCAGCGGTGGAGACCGAGCTCGCTGTTAACCCTTTCCGGAGGTAACGCGTTCACCACCACACCATGCGAGTCCTTCTTTCGCCTGTTTCTCAACTAGTTCTATCGATCTCTGCCATCAGCAATAACCCGTCAGCGGGATTGATCTGGGGAGCCCAAAAGAAGGACCCGCCTGGTGTGGTGGTGAACGCCCTGCTCCCCGGAAAGGACGCATAACTCCCCGGAAAGGATACTAAAACCCTTAATCACTACCGCGATAGAAAATTTATCTCTAACCTTACAGCCGCACAAAAATGTGGCATGCCAAAAGTTAGAGAATTAATTAATTCGAAGACCATTAGGCTATCAGTTAGTGGTAAGGGGGAAAGTTCGTAGCTATTCCTCGCCAGCTGGATGTTGAGATAACAGAGGAACATCTTAGTGAGTTACCCTTTATCGCCCATCATCTGAAAGAGAATACAAAAGCCGAAGAACAAGTACCATCTCACCCACTAATCACTAACTGATAGCCTAATGGTCTTTGAATTTATTAATTCTCTAATTTCTCGCATGCCACATTTTTTGAGCGGCTGTAAGGTTAGAAATAAATCTCTTATCGCGGTAGTGATTAAGGGTCTTGAGAACGCCGTCCGAAAACATGCGGAATTTTATGTCAATTCCGTCGTTAGGGTCCTGCTGTCTTAAAAACGTTCTAAGAGAAGGAGGTGGTGGTCAAATTAATGAAGTATTACGACCTCTGGATAGAAGATTTAATGCTCAAGAAATGCGAACGCGCCTCTATCTCAATTTGCTCCTGTCTGTAAAGCTGGCGTAGCTTGTGCAAAGGTGTATTATAGTCATAATAATATGATAATTGAGAATTTGACTTTATGGTTGTGTCCCAAATCAAAGAAAACACAGTCTAGAAAAGAACGAAAGTCACGAAATCTTGCTTTGCAAAACAGCACAGAGTATTCAAATAGGATATGAGCTTTTGCAAGAGTGAATTAATAAAGTGATAAAGAACTGAAGAATAACGTGTTCAACGCGTATTTTTTTACCTCTCTAATATCCTGTGCATTCCACTCCCTTTAGGATCGTAGAATGAAATGCATAATTGAGGGTGCCTAGTGGTACCAAGTCAGTATTCTCCATCTACTCTGGCTAGTTTGCTATTTCATAGTATGTGTTGCTACAGCACGGAACTGAAAGTGATCCCGACCACGTGCATAACACAGCTGCACTAAGTGCTGAACGGCACAATCTCAAAAGTGGGGAAATAAAGGATTTTTGGATAGACCATGAAACCAACTATAACAACTGACCTAATAAGAAGGAATCAATAAGAGAAGATCACAAAATTTCGTATCATTTCTGCGAAATTATTGTCTGGTTAAATCAAGGGAGGACAGACTTATCCCAGTGCGCGAAAATATATTCGTGTCACAGTGTGCTGATGCCAATGAGCACGCCCCCATTGCCATTTTGAAGAAATCCGGTAGAAGCATCGTCGACTCCGGTCCCGAGTCATGGCGATGCACTGCATATTCCAACAGGTGCAAGTCATGCGACTGCTGCTTAGATTCTAAGTGTTTGCAATGTCATATAAAAACATAAATTAATGCAAGACATGACTAGCACATTTTGAATCCCCAAGAAGATTCTTTCGCGAACAGAGATGTTCACCTCGTAATAAATGGGTACATAGTTCCAACATTATTTAGCACCGTTAAATAACATCACGGATATAACACTCGCTTGCAGAGAGTCACACAATTCAATAATATCTAATGAACCAAACTGGTGCGAGATTCAAATATGTGAGCAAGACGCTGAACTTATTTGTAAAGTTGGCAAGGAAATTCCCCGAAAAATTAGGATTATTGTTTTAGTGCGCAAAATAATTCATTCCGACACATATACACTTTTCTGGACATACAACTGCATACGCCTTGTAATAATCTGCAAACCCACTTGTGGATGGAAATCCCATGATCTGCGCATTTGACCCAAAGTGGGGCCAAATATTGCCACAGGATCGACATTGTTTGCAATAAGACGATGCGAAATCGTCTAACAAACAGAAGAATTTGGCTGAGGTTTTGCCAGACTTGATCTTCGACCGATTACTAGATGGAAAAGTTTGGGGCGCAATCAGTTGTCCTGTGTTTTCTTTACCGTATCCTCTATAATCTTAAAAGTTCCCCGAAGCCGCTCGCTACCTCCTACTTAGCTCCGGAGCTATGTAATTCATCGTGTTGATTTTCTGACCTATAGAGACGTAGCTAGAGCATTCGAAGATACTCCTTCCGTTGAGCGTGAATGGGGCATGCGATCCGTACTACAAAAACATCGTTTTTGAGATATTTAGTTGAAGACCAATTAATTAATAATAATAAACTAGATTACTTGTAAAGGCTTTCATGTAAGGGCACTCTTCGCAGACCATTTTTTAGCTCCTCAGGTATATATATCGCCTCACAACTCCTTACGTTTTCTGGGACATTGTAAATTTGAGACTGATCTATTTGCAAATGAATAAGTGCTACTTATTTTTCATCAAATTTTTTGAAAGGTTTCAGAACACAAATACTGCCTAAATTTTTTCAACATTCATGAGGTTGCTAATGAAACATTTATTAGGCCAACGTTCTGACGTTTTCATCCCCTTTATTGTCAGAGAGATCCGAGTCGGCATTCTACAGCTGATCGTGATTGCGTTGTGGATCACCGTGGTCGAAACGAGGAGATTCTTCTGAAGTGAACCACTGCTCGAATGAGATGCTACATTCGTCAGTAGGTTTCTAACGGAGGACGGTCATTGCTGGCTGTTCAGAGATAATGCTAATTTTTCATGAAGACAAACGATCTTGCAGTGTTCGGCATTATATCTGCATTAAGTCGATGCCATTGTCATCCTCGATATCATCGAGTTAAGGAAAGCTTTCGTCTCAACTTAGAAAGAAGCAGTCATATAAGGCCAGGACAGCCAATGCGTCCTTACTCCGTATATAAAGAGTCTTCACGAGCACATGAAAATTTTCGTGACCGAAATATCACTATTCTACAACAATAATAATCATGATAACGTGAAAAGAGTGGTTAGGCAAGGCGATACCACTACGCCAAGATTATTTACTGCCGCCCACGAGAACGTCGTGCGAAAATTTGGAATAGGGCAACATGGAAGTGAAAAGTGATGGTTGTCATTTAGACCACTTTCGTTTTGCTGAAGATATCCTTCTTATAACACCAAACATTAGCCAAAAAGAAATGAATGCTTGCCGAATTTGATAACATCTATGCGAATATTGGTCTTCGACTAAATATCTCAAAAATGATGTTTTTCCGGAACGGATCGCATGCCCCATTCACGCTCAATGGAAGAAGTATCTTCGAATGCTCTAGCTACGTCTGCATCACCTTGTATCACTTATAGTCCCGTCGATCGTCGAGTGAGTCGAGCAGGTGCCAAGAAATCTTCCATTTTTCCCCGTCCCGTGCAAGAGTAGCCCAGTAGGTTCTACTCGCTCTAGGGACTCGTAGAGCATCACATCGTTCTACTAGGTCATTCGTGAAGAACTGTGAACATCGGATCGGTGGCCTTCCTGCAGCGCGTTTAACATCTCGACGAATCCAGTCACTAACAGCTCCTGTCCATCGGTTGTCGTCGGCCCATCGTATCTTCGACTGTTTGGCGCGCAGAACGGCGTCTTTGATTTTTGATCGATAATGCAGGTCGGAAATTCGGATCCCTTCCCTGACTTGCGTGACACGGGATACTTATAGCATCTTTCTTTCGACCGCGCGTTCAATAACGCTGATCTTTCATCCTGCTTACGCAGCGACCAGGTTTCTGACGCATACGTTAGCGGCAGGAAGTACCGTTGAGTCGAAAAGGTGGGCACGGAGTCGGGTGTTCTTTGCTCTCTTCACTACATCCACGATGCTCTTGAAAGCTCGCCAAGCCACTCGTTTCCTTCTGCTCAACTGTGGAGCTAAGTCGCTCAACATGTCGATTTACCGATCTAAACTGACATAACTGGAGCATTCGTAAACATTCGTTCCGTTGAGCGTGAACGGGGCATGCGAAACCAATCCGTTCTTCATGAAACATCGTTTTTGTGAGATTTAGCCGAAGACCAATCTTTCCACAGGGTTTATCAAAGTCGGCAAGCACACGTTCCGCTTGGCTAATGTTTCGTGTTGTAAGGACGATGTCATCAGCAAAGCTAAGATGGTGTAACTGCCGACCATCGATTTTCACTCCCATATTATCCCATTCCAATGTTGGCATGACATTCTGGAGGGTGGCGGTAAATAATTTTGGCGAGATGGTATCGCCTTGTCCAACTCCCCTTTTGACGTCAATGTTAATATCATTGTAGAATGGTGATATCTTGGTTGTGAAATTACTAAAAACTACACTAGGTAGGCTAGCATCGGAGAGGTAGAAAAACTGTTATAATGTATATCGTCGTGTACTATTCAATACCGAAGAATTTTTGAATGGTAGAAACAGGATTTCCTTCTTGCGCATTAAAGAAGTTGTTGAGGATGGAGGAATTGCTAGCGTACGCACTTTAGTTCATACCAGCCTCGTGAAAAGGTTGCCTAGATTCATTACAGTGTACGGTGTCGTTACCAACGATGTTGACTACGTTGGAAAATCTTATCCACGTACTTGCTGTGGGTAAATCACGAGGAAGTAGAGTATTAGCCTAGGTGAGGTGATGTTGATTTGTAGCAGCTAAAAGAAAAACAGAACTGACTAATCCGATTAGCTCGCGTGTGAAACGATAAGGAATAATATTATCTATTGCGGGATCTGTGTAAAGCACAAAGACTTTGAAAAGGCAACGTCCCTGTTATTGAGTAAATTGGATACACTATCTTTAAAAGATTGTTTGACTACGCACTCTGCGCACTTTGCTTGCAATGAATCGTGTTATGCTGAAGTGGTAAGGTCGGCAATGAGAATCGATGTCACGGCAAAAGTTTTTTACATGAGGTGTACGGTCAGTAACGATGTCTCCTATCGGAGTGTGAAAGAAACGGCACCCAAAAAGAAGTTTCTTATAATGGGAATTATCCGATAGAACGACGTCCCAAAAATAACCAATTCCGGCAATGAATCCTGGCTCGGTCGCGTTTGGCACAATATATTTATGGTTGCTACTTGCTGACATCAGCCTTTGTGATAGTATACACTTCAATTTAGAGACTGGTCGTGCTGAGAGATATTTTCCACCGTCCTCTATATGAATGTCTATTAGATGACTGTTACAGTGAATGTTCATAGATTCCTCAGATGCAAAGGCCGGTCATAAGAGATAAGTACATTCAAGACCATAGCCGCCATCAATCGACGTGATTTCGTCGATTATATTTTTGCGTGTTCAATTTTTGATAAGATGACTTTGTGGGGAAATATTTCCTTTGTGTAACCGATGAAGAAGAGCGTGGCTTTGAAAACGGTTTCTCGCCATATTCGCCACGAAGTCGTTTAAAATATAACGAAAAGTGGTACATCTTTAAACAAACACCACATACGTTTTCCGAAGCGCAGTTATCCACTGTTTATCGTGCAGAGAGATGGTTACAGCATAGTTACACAACTTTTACTTGGGTACTTGGCTTTTGTGGTCTAGTAAAAACGTTTCATTCCATTACTCTATGAAGAGGAGAGATTCAATAAAGAAATCGTTTATTAATTTCTTGAGCTTGGTTGTTGCAAATGGATCAGTTGTGAGGTGCTCGACTGTGTTTTGGATTGGTGATAATGGAATGTCCGTGAGTACATCTGTTCATGATCAATACAAGTTTGGAAAGAGATCCCGCTTCACTTATCGTAGATTTCTGGCGGACGATGTTGTTCAGTAGAACAAGAAGTGCAGATAGGTGTTACATTATGATTGTGAGAAGTTCTGTCATGTATATGACTTCGTGTCGAGCAGATTGGTTATTTATAAGAAGAGTTTCTGGAGCTACAATTATGCCGAGGGTTTGCAGAAAGTCGGTCTTTTGAGTTTCTAGAGCTGTTTCTTAAAAAATGCCTATAGAAAAATGACGTACTAAGGGAAAAGATTCGGCTATAGATCATTGCCAGTTAACGATCCTGGGAAACCACATACAGGAAGCTGGACGAGTTTTGTGAAAATAATATCTTTCATGGTATCACAGTATAATGCTTAGACAATATCTTTTGCGTTATGGTAGTTAGCTGGTGCATTAGATAATCCTTGAATTGAGAGTAGTGCTCTTCCAGGCACGCATGATTCGAGCAACGAAAATTTCGTGGTGTCGTCGAGTCCCTTCTTGTTATCTTGGATGTGTTGTAGTTCGTACTGAAAACCCCAGATAGTCGAGGAAATTTCCATCAAGGGAAGGAAGTTCTAGTTATGACAGAATGGACGTAGCTGCATAATTAAGTAAGGAGGTGTCAGCAGCAAACTTTGGGAATAGTGGCAGCCGTAGGAGAACACGAAGGGAAGTAATTACTTGTTTTGATATGGTCTCTATTAGACACTCAGTCGTAGGGAATTAGAAGGAATATGTAAAAGTCTTTCTTCACTTTCGCATAGAAATGAACAAAATGCTGCTGGTTCAGCTGTGTCAAATAACCATAAGGAACGCACATATGAACCAGTTTGAATGATTTTTTTCGACATAGCCGTACATGGTTGCTAATTTTAAATTCATTTTTCTTTTCAATCAGACCGACGTTTAACCCTCGGTAGATAAATAGTAAGCATGTTTTTTAAATTGTTGGGCTTGCACACGGTTGGTATAGAAATATGTTAAGTGATGGACGGTTTGAAAATTGCTTTGCTATTCGCTTTGTGCTGTCTAACATAACAATAATACAACTGCTGCACGATAGTTTATCCGTTGAAAAAAGAAACTGTTATCAACTGATAGTGGTATCAACAACAACTGCCCTCTATAAAAGAGCACTGTTGGGATGGGTATGCATCATTCGTGCGGTGTTCTACTTAGGAGAAGATCCGTCTCGTTGCTGCTAGCGAAGTCGCCACATCGAGAAGAAGAACGATTGTGGACCATCGACTCGGATCATCGACTCAAATGAAGACGAATACGACTATACATTGAGCTGCTGGACGCAGAACACCTGGAATTTTATCTCAGCGCTCACTATGCCATCAGGTGAATCATAAAGGAGATCCTCAGTTGTTTTTGCCTTTTCCCGTTTTGATGCGCGTGATGATGGTGTATTCTTATAGAGAACTGTAAAAACATTCGTGTTTTCGCTTGTCGCAGACAGATCCCAGATACCGTTTGACGTTGTAGAGTGGTTAATCCACAATCTCTGCCCCTTGCACGAAATCGTCAGTGCCTCGATATCAATTCCAGTAACACAAGTTGTTGCTGATCGTTGCGTCAAGAGAGGACACAATATTTAGATTGCCAACTCGTAAGTTTTGTTTCGTTTGGCCGTGAACTTTGTGTTAATAACTATATCATTACAGAAACGCGCCACCGTGCTCGTATGAAACCACCACCATGGACGACGAATTCGAGGGAACGAAACGCATGGCAAATGTGCTAGGGTCCGCACAACTCGTCAAGACGGACCACCCAAGTATCTAAGTATCATTACAAAATGCAACACCATGTTGTTGTCAACGACATCAAAGAAGCAAACGAGCGACTACTGAAACGCGGAGATATCCGAAAACCGTGATATAGCGCTTAGCAATACAACTTTTAGCATCATGTTTTTAACATCCACTTCGCTCTAATCTTACTATAATCTGGCGATATAAATGTTTTTTGCCAACTGTTTTTCAAGTACAGAGTTGTTTGTAATTGAAATTTGCATAACATTGGATAGGAAGCTCATGTTTTCAAGAAGAGCGCTTCAGCGGCGAACAACAACACGAACTTTGAGCAAGACCATCTGTGTCCTGCTCCACGGGCTCACTGCTCAGCGATTAGGTTTTCCAAAGTGGAGCGTCGTGAAAGAAAACCTTTTGCGAAGTCGAAAAAAACGTGGAATTTTTGTCGCTGCGACATAGATGAATTTATTAACTAACAAAAAACACATGTATTGTAACGGTCGTGTCGACAAAGTTCAAAATTGAAATCGGCAGAAGTAGTGCTCCCACAGATCAACCCTATTGACGGTTGATTGCTAATAACACTTATAGGTCAATAAAACGGTTGAGCGAAAGGCGAAGCGAAGGAATTGCATCGTGTGGTGGTGAAAGCGTTAGCCCGGTAATAGAAATAGCTTGTTCTTTCCCTCACCGCGTACACCAGCGGTCCGGATTTTTGAAAATATCCCAGCACCATTGTGGTTGTATCATACATGACATCCTGCTATTAAAAAAGGGTAGCCAGTTTATAAAAGGTGACGACATTATGATTCATATCCAATTTGTTTTTTAGCAGACTAGGCGATGAAACGTTATCGCACAGCACGTGACGAAAGATTTTTGTCAAAGCAGTCGTTGAATGGGAACGGTGCAGCTGCACCGGAAGGAGTTTTTCCACTTTGTGTTCTGCATATGTGATTATTGTTGACCATATGTGGTTTGAAAAACAATGTGAACTTTGCCGGTGAGAAACATTACAAGAAGATGAACAACATATGAACTGCAAACCCAGTCGATCACACAGCGGTTGCTCAAGGCCGATTAACCATCGTTCAGTTGACCAGTATTTTGCTCTTAACCAGTTGAAACTTTTTCCGTTGTTCGTGTTCCATCTTTCATTGTGTTGGTTTACAATACTTATTATAAAGTGAAAAAATATTAGGAAAACACTGTTTCGCAGTACTCTTCTTAATTCACCACCGATAGATTCGCTGAGGTATACCACCTACTAGTTCCTACCTCCTAATTAAACATGAATCTGCATTTCAACAAAGAAGACAATATTCATTAAGTGGGAGGGAATGAATATTAAAGAAGAAACCTACTCCTCTCAATATAATCAAGATAAGGGTCACATTTGGTCGAGAGTTCCCAGGAGAAAGACCACGCTCTTCTTTCCATTTCTTTCTCTTTTAATTTTTTCCACCTAACGGAAATTTCTTATGGATGTCTGGCACAGTAGTACATAACTGTAGTCATTTCAGTTTTTTGTTTCAATTTTGTTTTGTTTCGCAATTCTGCACCTTTTAAGTGTGCCAAATAGGACGATTTTTTCACTTAGTCGCGTTAAGTGGTGTGAGCAGGATAATTTTTTGACTTTATTCTACACATACCACCATTGAAAGGGACGAATAGTGCAGTGATAATGACGTCTTTTCATTACGCTGACAAGGCCAACTTACTCAAATCCTCTATCCTGGTTCATCCCCTGCGCCTAGCTCATCAAGCCTGTCAAACCTCAGAGGGTCAGGAAAATTGCCCTAGACTTCTCAGGGTCAAGGTTACCCCTCTCATAGAAGTGCACTCCACTCACAGAAGTGGGAACTTCCAAGAATGGTTCTGTCGGGATTGTATAGGAAGTCGGCTACACCAGTGTCTAATGACATTCGTAACGAAGACGAAAATCGTCAAACAGCCACCGAACCCACACGCAAGAAAGTGCAATAAATGTTGGATCTGCGGAGTGTGATACCTGTGATGCTGGTTCTAGCATCTGGCCCACAATGGCGAAGCCTTTACAGAGCATCTCGGCTATTGTGGAGCGCAATACTAGACGTTTTGTGGTTTTCCGCTCTTTACCATGTTTGTAAAAAATAATATTATCTATGCCATTGGGCCCATTTGGGCCCATTCAGTATTCGGTCATTTGCAGCACGATGTTGTCTAAAATAAAGATATGTATAAAGCTGATCCTAAACTCAATATCTCTCCCAGTGTAGGATTTTGGAATGCCAATAGGAATCAACATGCAGGTATGCCAACATTTGTGTATTAAAAAAATTCGATGTCAAAGTATTCTTTTCACGAATCGTGCTGGAGAAAGCTTGTCTGTCCCTGTCTTCGTGTTGAATATTAGCTGCAACTCATATCCGACTGAGATGCACCGGACGGAGATCGCGGAGAGGTTGCATTATCTATTGCTTTCCGTCTGCAAGTTTTATACATACGTTGAGCTGGTTTATTCCTTTATGCGACTCAACAACCGATATTAGTATTAGTCTTCATTCTATGATAGTACGGGCCTATATTTTCAGTTTATCTTGGCATTAGATTTGCTGTAACTACCACGTGTCATTTCGAAATTCCAGTGCTATTCTGCTAACCAGTTTTCGCTCGGTGAGGGATACTAACCGATCCATGGCGTGCGCATTGCATAGATTTGCCGGAGACAACGATGTGCCTTCGTTTCAGTGTAAACGTAATCCAGGATTGCGTGGGAATGAAACGTACCGTCAAAGTCAGCGCGATAAAAGTCCCAGTTTTTTTGTTTATCGAATCGATTTCTTTCTAAGTAAAATAAGGCTAGGTATCTTGGTTTTTCTGAAGAAAACATACATGCGTGAACGTTTACGCAAGATAGCTGCCTTTAATAAGGTTTTCTTTTAGAAAGGGTATTCACAAGCAATCAATTATCTTCTGGATGGCTGTCATATGCGCAAGATTTAGAGGAATGCATTATCGTGTAATAGTGTCTCTCAGTATTTGTAGTTCAATTTTCCGTTTAGACGACCGCACTAATTACTGTCTCAACGATGGTGTTTGCAAGAAGAACCGCAGTGGTTATGTGGAAGGTCCATGCAAAGAGAATTTTCAGGGGGAAAACGGTGGGCCCCATTTGTCCGATACCTGTTACGAAAATATTCATACTGCTGAAGAAGTTTACTTATCATCGAATCCTCTAGTTGCGAGGTTCGATTCCGGCCAAAGTCTTCCTCAGACCGAGTGGATTCACAGTTATAACCGCCGAAATAGGTGAAGTCCATTTGCGTTCCAATTTATGCCGTTTCCTGATTTCGGTTCGTTGTTGCTAAACAGTTTCCCATTTTCCCGTGTGTCGCCTTGTTTTTTCCTGAATTTAATGGTAATTTAATTTCATTTCGTTATTCAATCATTACGTGAGAAAATGGTTGTGAAAAGTGGTAGAGTTCATGGTTATGCGCCATGAAGCTTTTTAATGATTCGATATCTGTGCTATTTCTGCAGTGTTCTCTATCTTAATGATTACTGCGTTAATTTGAAGTGGTGCTGTTACGATACTGGTAGGCATGACAGCTGTAATACCCATGATTTCATCCTCGTTCAATAGACCCGACGTCGATCTTGTCTATAAAGTGCAAATCGTCGAATTGCAACAGTCCAATTTCCTCTGTGCGCGTCCTGCACTGAGTAAGTTGGCGGTTTCATATATAAAACAAAAGGGCAAAGCTCTGGTTAATCAATCCTTAGTGGATGCGCCATGCATTCGACTTCATTATGCATCGTTAGAAGTGACTGAATGCATATCTGGCCTTTACAATCGTCAACATCTTCTGTCTAGCCCTATAGCTTCACCCCTGGGTCATCACGCGTACCGTGAAAGCGTACATGCTGTTGATCATGCAATTGTCATAGAGTTTTTTCGCCTTTTTTGTGTGTGTTACTGAAGCATTTGGCCTAGTAAATTGTATGTCAATATACTCTTCCAGGCTCCGGAGAAGGCGATACTGCTGAAACGTCAAAACTACTGTTGCATTGTATTGTGTATTTTTCTACGGAAGAAGTAAATATATGCTGTATAACAACGCGTTCATGTAACCGAGACATCTCGACAACTCGTGTTATCAGTGAGCCTGACGATCATTTTCGTTTTGCATGCACATTGTAGTCCACAAAGTTGTTATTTATGAGAAGATTGTCTGTCCTCTTTGTGGCACCACAATTGGCTATATGGGTCGCACATAACTCACACAAACGCGTGGGGTGAACTTAAATCTTCTCCGACACAGGACTGGGTCTTGTCGCAAATGTGGTAGAACGCTGTATATTTTTAGTAGAACTTACTTATTAAGTTAAGTTTACTTTTTTTCAGGTATTTCTGATGTTTGTGCGATTGGCTCAAGGGTTTACTCATCTTGTTAAAGAGAAAGTGGCACTGAATCCATGACATTCTGATCACTAATTGCACTTCAGTCCAAGTGCTATCGCTTCACTGCTCACTGTTTGTTTAGCATTTAGCAACCCGATGCCAAAGAGAAACTTTTAATGATTTAATCTTTATTCATCAGAGCACGTAGTGGAACATAGTACTTTCACGTGTTCCGACGGCATTTTTTCAGTCTGGTTCTACCTTCGCTGCTTTTGACAGTTGCTCCCGGCTGTATCAACGTAGATCCTGTTACAAAGATCTTCTACAAATGTCATTTATTAGTGGCTTTGTTAAGCGTGTTGCAGTAGGATAAATACTAAGGTTTATTCTTGTCTCAAGCAACTCCTTAGTGGTAATTCAAACGCGATCCGATATTCTTTCTCGGGGAGCTGATCCCGAATTCGACACAACTTCTACGTCGTTCGAAAAAAAGCTCTTAATCTTCGTTTCCCGTCGTCCTTAATTTGCCAAAAATGTTTGAAAAGAACTCCGTTCAAAATGTTTTTCCTGGTATACAGCTAGCCCTTTTTCCTCATGGTCGATGACATGATTTCTTTTCCAGCTTATAGCTGAATCGAACTATCGCGCGAAGAAGGCGTTGATCGGAACCAGTAAATTGTGGTGGGACCACCTACGTGTAAAATGGGCACAGTCTTTTGTTTGTCAGCACGTGGTCGGTCTCCGCAATAGTCGTACCGCTAGGAGAGTACCATGACAGCGATGGCCTTCTCTTTTCTTCTGGAAAATGGAGTTTACGTGGAAGAGATGTGCTGCAGAAAGAAGTCTTGCGAGGAGGTTTCCATTCTCGTGTCGTTCTCCTAGTCCAAAATTTCCGATCCTCTATTCGCTCTCGTTGGGCTTTTCTATTTTGGCGTTGAAGTTTCCGATAACAAATCTGCAACACGCTTGAGCATTGCGGATAACTTCCTCCATCTGATAGTAGAGCGTATCTAATTCGATCTCATCGGCTTCATCGCTCGATGAGAAGCAATTAGCGATGGCGTTCTTCGTATGACACGTCAGTTGTCGACGGAGGACGGCCATGCGAGGGAGAGGATCTCTTGTGAGTCGACGAGATGGGCAATGGAAGGTGGGCGACAGAGCCTACAGCACCGACATTTGGTGACAGGATCTTTCCTCCGTGGAAGACACGAGGTCCCGTTGTTTAGTTGGCATATGTAGGTCTTCTCGAATTTCGTTTCTTGCAGTGCGATCACATGAAATTTAACGCGATGTGCGGCTTCAAGAATGAAGTAAAAAATCGGCGTCTGTGAAGAGTGTTTCCATCATTATACGTGCAGAGTAAGAAGCAATCTCTATGGGCCCGTCGTCCATGACTTCGTCAGATCCAGTTCCAGTGACGCCTTACGTTACCCGAGACTTTGTTACCGCGATGTGAATCGGATGAAAGTATCATTTCGGCAGCTTTCGATTCGTTCGTTCGATCTTCTTACTAGTTGATTCGGAGACGATGTTAAAACTGAAATCAGAAACGAAACGAGGAATGGAGAATGAGCGACCGCTCTGGGACATTGTAGAAGCAAAAATTTTCCGGAATGAACGATAATAATTCCTTATATTCTCGTTAATCAAACACGAGGTGTTACTTTATTCTTCATCACGGTGAAGCCAGTGTGGCTGCGAATATCTCGTTCTGGAGTCTGCAAAGGTAAAGTTGACTGCTATCCAACTGGCCAAACACCTCCATAACCAAACATAGAAATAATGGGATCTTAATAATGCTTACTAAAAATATAATAATAATACTTTAATAGAACATACAATAATAATAATATGTCAGCAATAATACTTCAATAGTAACATGACACTTCCGAAATTAAAATAATTGCTTTTAACAAGAGAAAAAAATGAACTTAAGGCGAAGGTGGTGGTGCTAGAAATGGAAGGTGCTGGGGACTTCGGAAAACAACAGCGATCTCGAAATGGAAACCGAAGCACTTCCGCTGGATCAGCTGGTCGGACTGGATGTGGTGCGGCATCTGAAACCGAAAGAAAGAAACCGGCGAGAAGCTATTAAAGGTAATTTCCATATTGTTTCTATACATATACATAGCTCGAACAACCGAAAGTGAGCATGCAAAGTAAAACAATGATTGTTTTTGATACATGCATACCGTAGCATGCTGATAGTAATGATACACGCTAGTCGTGGCATACTGTGGCAATCGCAACGACGGGTTTGATTTCATGTATATTTTTAGTGATGCAAATGACAATAAGACTCTTTCTACGGTTTTTTTTATTCAGAACTATTCCATACAGAGCGTACACATGTACGAAATTCGAATGTATTGTCTGGAGTATTCCATAAACCTATGTCGTGGAATAACGTGGCGTCGGCGGATGTAACACAACTGCTCTTCGCAAACCTCGACGAAGTTATCCACATGGGAATGTCACGTCAAATTCCGAGACAATAAAAGATACTAAAATTCTTATGAAAACTGGATGTTTTTCTCTAACGAAGTATTCCGTCAGCATAGTATAAATTCTCGACTGAAGTAAGACACTGTGGAATGAATGGATGCACGTACAACGTGCTGCCTACAATTTTCTTTCTATAACAAAGAATTTATTGAACGACTTCACCACTAAACGACATAAAAGTTCCTCATATCCGTGCAAATAATTAAAGTGCCTAAATAATAGAATATGAAGAATATGTATAACAGACCTCCCAAGAGTTGGTAGGCATTTTGAGTTCGAGGAACTAGTGGTCAAATGATTGTAGTTTGGTGCAACCTTGAGTACATTGTGAAATGATGTTTATCCAGATGCGCGATCTTCTTGCGCAGCCAATTCCAATTCGTCACGCGCCTGTCGATAACACTGAAGCATAAAATCGTAATTCAGCATATCTTCTAGACATTTCTGAAAACTAGACTTAGACTTTACACTTCAGTGGCTCAGGACAGCAATTTATAGCAGTATAAACAGCTGTCCAAAAATGTGAGTATGAAAGTAGAAGAGTGTGCCATAGTCTAATCTCATAACGTGTAATAATGCGTAAAGACAACCGCTCATTTAAAAAGTCATGAAATTCTCTAGGCACGTGGGACCGGAAATTTCCAAAACCTGTGTTACCATCGTCCAACAAATAGTTGGTTTTACCATCTAATTGCACAAGTTGAGAAAAAATCAAAATAAAGGGCCTCTTGAAACCTGCTGTTCCGATTTACTGACTTCCATTTTAAGCTAAAAGAAATCTTCGGTAAGTTGCTTACAACAAAGAGTAAGTTAAAGCCTAAGGAGTTCAGTTGAAACAGAGGTAGAAGTGCTCGCAAAAACTTCGTACATTTGTGATCGCTCTAGGGACAATAGCGTTACAAGAAACGTCGACAAAATACTTGTCTGCATCGAAGTAATTAACAAAATGAGGTCAGACCTTAACCATGGCAGCGTCATCACGTACAGTTAGAAACATCGCACTAGTCTGTTCACTTCACGATAGTGCTTCCAGTTTGATTTTTGTGAGAAACTTGGTAACCTCTCTCCAGATGGAGCGTTGTTACTTTCTTTCAAATCCCTTTTCGTTCATATATATACAGTCCTGACAACGCTGGTTCCGCTCTGAAAAATCAAAAATTACAGTTGTTTGCCGATTGTTCGTGAATATCTTCATTCCTTGAGAAAGTAAGCTGTTCGTCAGCAGGAATAGCGAATACAGGAAATTCGCAAAATTGTTTTCTTGATGAAAAATTGCATGTATGTATCACTTTCCTCTATTATGTTTCTCGATGGTTTCGACGCCATATCGAAGGTGCTCAATGGAAGTACACTGTCGAAACTTCGAATTCTCTTTGAAACATGCCTAACTCACATCGATATAGATTCCAAAGTCCATCAAGAGCGAATACAGGATCGGAAATTTTGGATTAGGAGAACTGTCATGGTACTCTCCCAGCGGTACGACTCTTGCGGAGACCGACCACGTTCTGACAAACAGAAGACTGTGCCCATTTTACACGTAGGTGGTCCCACCACAATTTACTGGTTCCGATCAACGCCTTCTTCGCGCGATGGTTTCGATTCAGCTATAAGCTGGAAAAAGAAATCATGTCATCGACCATGAGGAAAAGGACTAGCTGTATACAAGGAAAACATTTTGAACGGAATTCTTTCCAAATATTTTTGGCAAAATTAAGGACGACGGAAACGAAGATTAAGAGCTTTTTTTCGAACGACGTAGAAGTTGTGCCGAATTCGGATCAGCTCCCCGAGAAAGAATGTCGGATCGCATTTGAATTACCACTAAGGAGTTACTCGAGACAAGAAGAAACCTTATTATTTATCCTACTGCAACACGCTTAACAGACCCACTAATAAATGACAGTTTGTAGAAGATCTTTGCAACAGGATCTACATTGATACAGCCGGGAGCAAGTGTCAAAAGCAGCGAAGTTAGAACCAGACTGAAAAAAATGCCGCCGTAACACGCGAAAGTACTATGTTCCGCTGCCTGTCCTGATGAATAAAGATTCATTCATTAAAAGTTTTTGCTTTGACGTCGGGTTGAAAACAGAAACGTTTTCACGAAATTTTCGCTTTCCGCAGTCTGCGGCCCGAGCTCTTAAATTCCCTCTGGACGAAGACCACCTGGGATTCTTCCTTCCTAGACTCAAATTACGATGGAAATCATGTAAAAAGGTGAGCTCTAGGGCACGATAATATCATCGCCGGATTTATTGGAGCTGAAAGGCACAATCTAAATGTATTTCTCGCAACCCATTAGACATCCTACGTTCAAAAGTGAAAAATCTGTGACCAAAGGTGGACTTCACGCATTACCATCTTCAAACAAACGGTGACGAAAGGATGTTTGCAAGTACCATCCAATATTCTTGTTGAGTGTACTCTACAAGCTGTCAACGGAGACTACTCTTTTGCTCATATTGAAAAGAATGGAAAATGACTCAACCAGTTGAACAAGCAAGATTTCGACAACGATTTTGTTGCCTGGTTTCCACACTAAACGAAGTGTGGAAAGTACTGGCCTGGGCAGAAATCGGAAGAAGATCCAGTTCATGAAATATCCATAGTGCGAAGGCGATTAGATCAAACTGGATGGTTCTCTGATTGCAAAGACTATGTAGTGCATGTACCTTAGGCTGTTAATAAGCATGAAAAACAATATCAAAGTGGAGCTGACAGAAATCTTCGATCTCTCTCATTTTCGAAATCAAGGAGAACAGACATCGATAGCTAAATATAGAAAGGCCTGCTATAACATAAGAGGAACGGACAGCAGACAGATGAAAAGATCTGTGAATAGGACTCCACGAGGATACAGGCATCCCCTAGCACTGCCATTAACACTTTAGGCGGGCGTGCTCGTAACCACAGTTAATCAAATTTATTTATACGATCTTATAAACCGATCTTGTTGAGCTGATGCGAGGTTGGTATAGGCTCTCATTGTCGTTGTTTTTGGTCTTTTTGGTCGATTGCTGACGTTTCGGTGACTTCGCCTTCTTCAAAGAGGTGCTGTTACGAGTGGGACCGGTCCTAGAGAAGAGGAAAAGTTGTAAAGAACAAAGTGGTGAGGATTCAAAGAAAGGTGTTTATTGTGCGAGTGAAATTCATGTAATGAGTTTTTTCGCTCTTGTGTCATAAAAAGTACTGCTTGAGCGGATCGCTTATTAACTCGACCATTTTCGGCTTTAAAAAAGTGTTTTTCTTTCCGAACTCGCACAGCAGTCCTACAACCAGTCGAGACCATTTCAAAAATTTTATCTAGGACGTTGTAGAAAGTATTGGAGACATACGGCACGCGTTTGAAACATTTTCGCTTTATTCTGTTCTTTTGATTTACTTTTTATGAAGTGATGTGAGGCTTTTGTCAAAACCTGATAAACACCTATGCGGACTTCGGGATCAGAACCTTTTTCCTTTTACCCTCTTTTCAGGAACCAGATAGGCTCAGAAAGATTGTGTTCGCCAGAGCACAGCGTTTTTTATGGTTTCAAACAGCTCCAAAATCATTGAAAATAATGAGGAAAGAGGTAGAAACTTTGCTCTGCACTCACCTCTTGGATGCCAATGTTTGCTTTTGTTAATTTACGCCAAAGAAATATGGAAATAATGCATTCGATTACCTCCAACGATACATAATGAAGTCGAATGCATGGCGCATCCCTCAGAAATTCATCAACGCCGAGAGCTTTATCCTTTACCCTTTACTAGGAAAATGGGGGAATGCTCCAAATTTTACACAATAATCAGGTAGTGTTGGAAGAAATTGCATCATAAATCAATAAAAATCCTGAGCTAAACGTGGAAATTTAACGCCTTTTACACTTAGTAACTTTTATTGTAATGTACAGTGCTTCAATACAACAATTTTCATGAACCTGATTCTTGTTAAAATACTCGTAGTAAGAGAAAATGTTAACGACAGCTACAATACATCAAAATAATTACGCGTGAAATGATCTCGCTTAAACATTCATTCTAAAAACCGGTGAAACTGATCAGGTTCAGATTCTGCCTTAAGTCAGCAAAACAATAGATTAGTCTGCTGGATTTAGCAATTCACTTTATCACCATTCCCCTATTTATCTCCTCTCTGTTCTATTCATCCCCTATGTATCAGCTTCAGTGTTGATCAATAAGTTATCGTTTTTTTTTGATGGCAGGACAAAGAATATTGCATCTTCGCGTGCTTCAGAGCGGGAGTGATCAAAGTTGATTGTCCACAGTTGTTTATTCCTCCGGTGTCGATCTTCGTGATACATCAAGTTCAACTCGGTAAATCATCTCCCGAATGAAGGCAACTCATTTAGCAGTGCTCTCTTGCAAAAATTACGTGTTGGTTAGTCAAATAGGGGGTTTAAAGAAGGTTACTTTTTGAGATTTTGGAGCAATATTTGTTCTGAACTACCTGACATTTTAGTGGTTCCGTTTCTTCAGAGCCTGAAAAGGTCAACTTGATGAGTAATCTGTTCAGATAAATGGTTTCACAGTTTAAGTAGAGAACATGGAATACCTATTCTTAATTATTTGAAAAACAACTTCATTAAATATTAACCCATTTCCATCACACTCAGCGTCTTCCAGTTAATTTCGGGCATCGGCTACACTGAGTTCGCATAAGTGAAGAATGAACAGGTTTTCAGGCAATAAAGTAATTCAAGATATTCTGTGAGGGCACACATTATAACAAGAGCGTTCCTTCCCACAGTTCGTCTATGAATTTTTGAATTTCATCGAAAATTCTTCCAGTTCTGCGCGCTCATGCTATAAATTCTATGGCGAGGATGGTCACCTTTTGCAAAATCTCCCGCAAAAATTGAAAGGAAATTGACTTCTATTGCTTAACGTTGGAACTTCATCCGAAAACAGCTGCATTACGGAGTGGTCCCGAAAGCCGAGTACTAAAAAGAACATTGGCTGATTATCTCTAATTTTGTCCTTTACACACTAAGAAGACCCAAATACGAACCATGCATCGACCAGCCATCAAAGTGTTCTTAAGGAGAGCAGGAAGAATAGTGACTCAAATAACCATTTCTAATAAGAAACGGTATTCGTGGGGCAGGTTTAGAGGGAAAGCCAAGCTGCTGAGAGATATGTGTAGTGAAAATGTGATTAATGCGACTTATCACTAATCTGTAACAAAATGCACACAAATATAACCTGAGAATAAGAAGAATCAATCTAGACAAAGCACTGCCAGTAATTGAACCACTGCCGGACACCCTACGTTGCCAGCCAGTTGGCAACCGCTTGTCTGCAGCGCGAGATAGAAACGGTGGCTGCATAAGTTTTGGTACAGTGTACTTAATCTGTTGTAAAGTGTGTGGAATGAATAATTTTGAGCGAACAGATAGAACACTGTGGGTACCGCATGCTCATTTGGACGATCCGCGCTCACGAGTTGTGAGAAAACCTCGCTTATTTTCTAGTCGCTTCTTCGCTTCGCAGTGGTCGTCCATGGTGGTTTGATTCGACCGTGGTGGCAAGTGGGAGTCTCACACGGTAATCTGCAGCAGAACTGCAGCTAAGAGTACAGCTGGTAACTCCAGTTACCAACACGCTCGCCCAACCTGCAAAGGGTCACTCTAGAGAGAGCCTTTATTTTCGTGGAGTCCTCTCTACAGTTCTTTTTCGTCTAATTGTCGGTGCGTTTTCCTGGCTCTCGAAGATGAGATAAATTTCGAAGATCAGAGCTTCGCATTCCGACTATATGTTGTGCGTGCGTTGATTATATTTCTGACGACACCGTTCAAGCACTCTGTGGTAGTGGTCAGAAATCTTGACGTAGTTGAAGTATCAAGTTTTCGTCCTATTTATGCACAGTTCGACAGTTTCTCCGGATTCGTTGAGCTGAGTGGTCACCGTCCCTGCTTCGTTAGTACTCCTTTGATAAAACAACGATGTCGGACTGTGAAAAAGATTTGACAGGATTTTTTCGTCAATACGTACGCCTTTCTCATTCTGAATGACTGAATTATCCACTAAAGTGCGGCGCTAAACAGCTTTGGCGAAACTGTGTGGCCATATCAAACTACTTTTTCTTATAGGCATGGCTAGAGGTCGATGGAACAGCTGTATCCCAGTAGTTCAGTTCCTCTAACAGTCACATGGAGTCCTCATGTAGGACTGTTCCACTCTTTGGCCGACGAGCGCTGACAAGACAGGATTCGTTTAGACGTCGTTAAATGCTTTCTATTTACGGAACCACAGGATAGTGCAACAAATTCAAAATCCTATAAAGTCTAATAGTCCTATAAAGGCGTGGTGCACATACTTTGTTTTGGGAACGCTTTTCGTTTTTCAGCACTAAGAACTATTCTCTTGTACACTTTTGAAAAATGAAAGCTGAAGACTGAAACTAAATTGCCGTTTTAAGGAATAATTTTGCTTTTGTTGTCATCTGTAAGCTTTACTTAGAGCATAGTTTTAAACAAGCAACTAAAGCTGACCTCCACCATATCGGCAACTATCGCCCAATCTGCTTGCTGTCTGTCGTCTACAAACTTTTCACTCGAGTCATCCTAAACAGGATTGACGGAACACTGGACGAAGGACAGCCATGTGAGCAAGCAGGGTTTCGAAAAGGATTTAGTACGATGGACCACATCCACACGGTAACAAGGCTCATTGAAGTATCGCGAGAGTACAAAAGACCGCTCTGTACTCACTTTCATCGATTTGACAGAAAGGCCTTTGACTCAGTCTGAGATAGAAGCAGTCATGGAAGCCCTTGACAATCAGGGAGTCCTCAGCGTAAAGTTTCTTCATGAGCTTTCACAAAAATTTCGCAACCAAGACATCACCATTCTACAACGATATTAACATCGACGTCAGAGGAGGGGTTAGCAAGGCGATACCATTTTGCCGAAACTATTTACCGCCACCTTCGAGAACGTCATGCGAACATTGGAATGGGGTAATATGGGAGTGAAAATCGATGATCGGAAGTTACACCATCTTCTCTTTGCTGATGACATCGTCCTTATAACACCAAACATTAGCCAAGCGGAACGTATGCATACAGACTTTGATAAAGCCTGTGGAACGATTGGTCTTCAACTAAATCTCACAAAAACGATGTTCATGAAAAACGGATTGGTTTCGCATGCCCCATTCATGTTCAACGGAACGAATATCTCTGAATGCTCCAGGTACATCTATCTAGGTCGTGAAATCAACGTGATGAACGACTTAGTTCCAGAGATGAGCAGAAGGAAGCGAGCGGCCTAGGGAGCTTGCAAGAGCAGTGAGGATGTAGTGTACAGAACAAAGAACAGCAGACTCCGTGCCCACCTTTTTCGACTCAACGGTACTTCCTGCGTTGACGTAGGCGTCAGAAACCTGGTCGCTGCGTAAACGGGGATGAAAAATCACTCAGCGTTTATTGAACGCGCAATCGAGAGGACAATGCTAGGAGTATTCCGTGTCACGCAAGTAAGGGAAAGAGGGGAAGAAGATGGTCATAGTTCTTCACGAAAAGCCTAGAAGAAAGATATGATGCTCAACGAGTCCCTAGAGCTAGCAAAACCCACTGGGCTACTCTTGCACGCAATAGCGAAAAAATGAAAGGTTTACTGGCGTCCGGTAGAGTCACTCGATGATCAACGGGTCTACAGGTGATACGGGTGATTTACCAGTTCAAAGCATAACTTGCGCAGTGTTTTTCATTTCAAACCTTGGAACTTTTATATAGCCCGAAGATTATGTTTTACGAAACAATTTTATGGATAAGAAGAACTAACTAGCTCGCTAGCACAGAAGGCGGATAGCACAGTGGTAGTGTTGTCGGTCATCACGAGCATGGTGTTAGTTCGATTCCGCTCCAGGCCAACCAACCCTGTCATCCCTCCGGGGTCGGTAAATTAGTACCGGCCTTGCCTGGGGAAGATTGCTGTCTGCAATCTATTTGGAAATGTTCCACCCCCGCTATTCCAAGGAGTATTGCTCGACCAGCATTCTACGACATTCAAGTTGAAATGAAAATCCTCAAGCAGCAACCGAAGCCACACGTAAAAGATGGAAGATCTTCGTGGACAGTGGAGCCGAAGAAACGAATTGTATGTAAGAAGTGCTGGGATACGCACAATAGATGTGAAGGCGGATCAAACAAAATAAAATAAGAGAAACTAACTCGTTAGTATTCCAGATTGAAATGTTTATTAACTTTAGAAATAATCAAAATCATATCGCCAAAATATTTCACAACAAATCTTCTTTCTTCGCTTTAAGCCCACCTTCCGAGTCGCTTGTACCAGTGCTTAGTCGTTGGAAAGGTTGACTTGTCCTCCCAATCCCAGTGCTCATCCATGTAAACCCCTTTTTCTTCTCGGACCTAAATTATGAGTTCTTCACGATGTTTTGGCAACTATTTAACCAAAATCATCTCTTTAGTGTAACACCACATCTTAAACAAAATTTACCTCTGTTATTAAAACAAAACAAAATTAGCTTCTTGCTTACTACTGCTTACGCACAATGCGCAAGAAACACAAGTATCTTCTTCATGAAATTAAATGGGAATTTCGAGGTAACCAAACGACGTCGAGGGACAAAAAAAAAGTAGGGTCAACGCGTTCTTACAACGCTTTGAACCAACTATGTCCACAAAGAAGCAAATTTTCAGTTCCTAAACGGCGGCGGGAACCACAGTTAATTCGAGTAGAATAACTGTTTTTTTTTGACGAAGTTTTGTTTCCGTTGAACGTCGTTTTCTTTTTGCTAGGCAAGGAAAATGAACATTTTTGAAACCAGGATGTCATGAAGAGCATTCCTTGGTTGGGCAACCATTGGGTGGCAGGAAATTTGGAAAAAATCATCGCTTTTTCCTCTTAATGCTCGTTACTGCAGTTATTTCTATATGAGCAATTGATCTCACAGATGATTTATGCTCTTAATTGACGTCCCTTGTACTCATTCATAATGCATTTAGGTTCATTGCTGATGACGTTCAATGCAATATGCATGCATTTTAATTATTGGAAACTATCCCTTGAAAAAAAAATTGCCTTCCGATTTGGGAGTATAGACGACTGCCATCTGTGACGACCTTTTGATACTCCGCTCCTGCTATTTTGGATCAAAACACATTGCCTATTGAGCAACATCAGCTATCCATTACCAAAACTTTTGTATAGAACGTGTAAATTCTGTATGCTAGAAAGCGTACTTCTTCGAGGATCTTATAAATTTTGTAGTACTCCGGCTGTGACTCAAACGAATACGAATCCACCATGGTGAGGATCCGGTCGAATTGCTTCGGCGTTTCGTAGAGAAACTGCATTCGGCCACTTGCTCGAGCCGTCTCTTTCGCTGCACATACCGCACCAAGCTCTGTAACGGAAGATACATATGATACAGGTTCACCATCGACAAGTGATAGCGACAAAACTAATCACTTCTAGGAATCAATCTCTGTCGGGCTCAAGGGGCAGTCTCTTATTACATGCTCATATAAGCAACCACGTTTTTTCTAATGGAGTAGAGGGTTGTGGGAAGCAAAAACACCGAGATTTGTCAATATTTTCAAATACATTGCACGATTTCGTAAAATCTAACCATTTTAATTGATACGTTAACCGCTTTCTACACAACTGTCATATTTTATAATTTTTACAGAACTTAACCTAAGTTTTACTTATGATTTGTGCCTTCTTCTAAGACTACGTTATACAACAAGAGATACTTCACAACATCAGCATCTAGAACTCGATCTGCCTGTTCTTGTTCTACGTCGTCTACAAACTCTTTACGAGTCATCTTGAAATATGTGGACAGAATATGGGACGAAGAGCAGCTGCACGAACAATAGTGGTTTTGAAATGATAGGTCGTGCTCAAACGATTACTGAATTTACTGAAGTGTTGTGAAAATACGTAAAACCATTTTGCCTTATTATTACTGACTAAGAAATCGCCTTCCTTTGTGCTCAGGCAGAAGCATTCATGAAAAGCTTTAGACAATCGCAGCGCTCATTTTTCACAGCACAAGTCTATTTTATGAGCTATACAGCAACATTCCACTCAACGGTTTATCGCCTCATCGTGGCTGCGAGATGTCATTGGGATGTCAGGCCACGATGTACAGCGTAGAGATTCGTCCCATCGGCACGGTTTCCTATGCTGAAAAAGGAGTCCGGCGTTTCCGTCATGAAGCCCACCTAAAAATAAACCAATACCATGATCCGCCACAATCCTGTTATCAAGCTAGTCGCATGGTGGCAAATCTCCCTCTGATCCACAAGGGCGGCGACTGCCTATGGTGGTAACGAATTGTGACAGACCAGCCAGAATAACCTTGAGACTCCAGGAAAACACAGTGTGTAAACCTGCAAAACTCAGAGAAATGGAGAACATGGTAGGGACATACACAATCGGTGAGGACAGGCCGTCCAAGTATCCAAGTAAGTATAAAGCAACTTCACAGCCAATATTTCGCTAAGTTGCACCTAATGCCAGGTGTGATAGGTAAGACGCGACAACATGTTTACTATCTCATGAACCCACTTTTGAAATCCTCACTTAAAAACTGCAAGAAATGTAAATAGAACTGGAAGTCAAAGATGTCGGACGCTTAAAGCATTTTCGCCTCGCTGGTGAAATGGCTCTCATGGCATCAAACAGCACCATGCAGCACAATGAAAGGGTGATTTCGATGAGCATGGTAAAAGGTCGTTCTACTTCTAAATTCAAAGCGAACAATTTTCAGAGCAATTATTTCACTATACGGAGTTGTAGAACAGAAAATTTGGTTTCCTGCACGCGAAAGAGAAATGTAGTGCCTCAGGCGGCGACCCATAAACATTTGCTTTTTTTAGAAACTTGGAACATTTAAAAAAGGTGGAAGATGAAGTAGTTTAGTGTTCGTACGATCCGCTTCTTAAAGGAAGTCGACTACCTTTCTCATTTTAATTGGCTAACGGTCCCATCAAACTACGACATACTGGTGCCGTCCGTTAACATTTAGTGTTCTGCCGAAGTCATTTTCCACTATGCTTAAATGAAAATCTAACGATGATCTTCTTGGCTTACCAAGCGGATTTTCCGTCAAAGTAAAAGATCTCGTAACCTTACTTTCTCAAATTAAGAATGAGAGAAACTAAACAAATGTGATTTTTCAC
Organism: Angiostrongylus vasorum; assembly: GCA_018806985.1. Lineage (NCBI taxonomy): Eukaryota > Metazoa > Nematoda > Chromadorea > Rhabditida > Metastrongylidae > Angiostrongylus > Angiostrongylus vasorum. The sequence goes on along the minus strand of JADANN010000015.1, from coordinate 18,710 downwards.
TGCTTAGGAATTTGCTACTAAGAAAACTTTGCATGCTGAAGGTTGTGTTTCTTTCTTGTCAACCGATACAGCAGTTGCTATATATCCTTCATAAAAGTGCATCTTTAACGACGCTGCTTCGTCGATTCTGCGCTTCCTTATTTCTGGGAAGCAGAAATTTAACGTCTCCACAATAAAAAATAAGATGTGCGACACCCAACTTAAACTAAACAGCCAAGAAAGTCAGAGCATCCGATGGATTATTTTTATGCAATCGCCTTCGCGACCATCATTGCCTTTCACAACTCATTTGCCGATTTCCATTTACCGCAGAATAGCAGAGTCCTCAACGCCAGTACCGACCATAGGCAAAATGAGGATTCGAAGAATTTTGTTTTAAATCAAGCAGTTTTGGAGTACGTTAAACTCTTAGAAAAAAAAAGCTCCAAAATGCCTGTCGCATGGCTCCGATGACGTACAAATGCTAAGCAAAAATCGCATCGCTCATTTCTCTAAAGAAAACACGAAATTTCACCTCTAATTAAACTGTCTCACTAAAAGCTACGTTTTAGATCTTTTTTTGGGGGAGTGGTTCTTTCAAAAATTACCAATTTAGGAAGCATGGCCACTGTTCCAGCACGTACGTTGCTGCTTTCTCTTCTCACCATCACAACAGTATTGGGATGTGGTCCAGGAGGGCCGAGTATTAATTAAAATATTGTTTACAAACACTAAATATAGATTCACAATGTCGACTTTTCATTCACTGCCTTTTACAAGTTTCAGCTGCAGGGTGTTATTTGTGAAACAACCACAATGATGGTGAGATATTTGCAAAACTGCGGACCGCAGCTGTTTGCGGTGAGTGACGAACGCGTTGTCATCCTTTAGACACCTGCGGTCCGGAGATTTGCAGGTATCTCAGCATCATTGTGGTTACTAAATACAAACATAAAAAGTATCAATGAAAATATAATAATTAGTGCAATTCGTCTTGTTTCATTTACAAACTAATACGCGATTGCTACCAAATATTTATTCGGCTAACGTTCCTTCCGCTTCGTTTTCCACAGAGGCCCGTGATTAAGAGTCGATGTTCTGCAGTCCTTTTTTCTTTTCCATGTGGTCTCTTCGTCGGACCTTCTTCAGAGGAACACCGTTCGAATGAGACAACATCTCCCGGGGAGCTCCTTTACAGAGAACTGTTGTCGTTGACTATACTTTGCTAATAATTTGCTTTTCAACAGATAATCCACCCCACTGCTGTTGGTACTAGATAAGCCTGCACGTGAAAAAGAGTAAAGGATAAAGCTGTCGGTGTGCATCAATCCATAAGGGACTGCACGGGCGCGAGCATTGATGCCATGTGTGCGTTTGATGGGCCCCTCGGACCACTGCGCCGCACGATGCGCTTGCGCTTGGCGGATTAATATCGCCTTACATATTATTGTCATAATATCACTAATTATTTATACCGAGACTAAATAAAAGTCGGTCTCTAAAGAACAAATATAATAGTAAATAATAACAAGCAGTAATGCAAACATAACAGATGATGGAATAATAAATAAATAATGTGAATGAAAAAATTTAAACCCACGCATCTTTAAAACTTAAATTTATGAGTCTTAACCATGTTAGAATCTCCAGCACTCTATCCCACTCAAGAACGGTGGAATACCCAGTGCCATATTTTAAAAGAAACACTTTGTCTTGGGAGATGCCTTAACATTTTTTAAATACGAGTAAAATGAGGATTAAATGGCGAGGTCTAGCCATCGCTTTTTCTTCAAATGCTTGTCAGTAATGAATGCGTCGTTTTCTTTTTTCACCAGTCACGCGGATGTTAAACAGCATACATTTACTTCCACAGAAAAACACAGTACAATACAACAGTAGCTGACGTTTCGGCAGTATCGCCATCTTCAGAGCCTGGAAGGGTATACTGACATACAATTTACTAGGCCAAACGCTTCAATAACACTTTCAAAAAGACGAAAAACTCTACGGTAATTACATGGTCAACAGCTTCTCGAAAAACACCGCTTTTTTTCGTGACTTCCAATGAGGAAGATTCGAACAACTGATTATAGTCTCATATGGTTGATGACTGCACCACCCCACATTAGAAATTGATGCGAACATACGGGATCAGGTCACGTATGACCTCTGGGACATTCATCCCTGCTATTCATTGTAGGGGTTTTTGGCATTTATCCAAAAAGCCTCAAAAAGTTTTCGCGCTGGTGTTTTAGTCTGCTGTGCAAGAATATTGACTTTTACTTCAAAAATCGTCTCCGCTATGCTTTTGTTTCCTATGCGTGTCTAGTGGGGGTACTTTGTCTTAGTTTTCGCTTTGCCATCTAGATGTCCTTTTATACGGATACACAAAAGGTCTGCCCGTTTCGCCAATATATTCATGCCCGCAGTTATTACAAGAGATCAAGTATATCGTACCTGAACTCATGCATTCACCGTCCCTACCGTAAGGGCAAATGAGGCAATTTGTTGTTTCACGTAGACGGTCATATAGGCAGTCACGAACTAACTGACGAAGTAGAGTAGCCGGTGGTATTTCAACTATCTCTACCGATTCCTCTAGACCTACCCTTCTTAAGCATCGTTTAATACCCCTACGCTTACTTCATCGCTAATGAAAGGCAACATAAACGGGACATTTCTTTTTTAGCCAAATGTTTGCTCTTGGACGCCTCGCTCTCCTTCTAAACTTATCTCGTGGAATTACTACTTCGTAGCCAATGAAAATGGCTATTTGCCGAGCCAAGTCGCGCGATTCTTCCTTTAGTTCCCTGGTTGCGCACACAAAGTGGTGGCTGTTCGAAACATGTTTCTCACAATTGCCCTCTTTGTGTGTGAAGAAGTGGGAAGCAAGGAAATGAACGAGGGATGTTCTTGTTACTTGGCTTTCGGTACCAATTTGTCAAGTAACCGCTACTTGATAGGTTTATTTGAACGTTTAAAAACGGAAGCCAGTTTTTTCCTCGGTTTCTCCCGGGTGAACTTTAATGTACTCAGACTGCTCGTTCAATAATTCAAAGCATTTGTCCATCTCCTCCTCCGTAGAGAAGATGACAAAACAATCATCTACATATCTGCAGTAGAGTAGTGGCCGGAGATCGAGAACAGCGGCTTCTATCTTAGACATGAAACACAATGGCAAGGCTTGGTGCCAGTCGCTGTCGCATTGCTAACCCCCTTATTTCGCGCGGAAATATTTCCCAGACCATCTGAAAATCGAGCCGTTTAGGCACTCGTTTAAGAGAGTCCCATTAGCTGCTGGATGGACAAGCCATGCATATTTATTCTTTCCTTCATGTTAAACAAGAAGTTCGAAGATGGCTTGCATTGCTGGAGTCATTCGATACGTTGGTGTACAACGCAGTAACGTCGAAGGACTCCATCACGTACGCTTTATTAGGGAGACGCGTTACGTAGACGTTCTAGAAACATTTGGGTGTTTGTGAGGTGAGCTGGAATGTGGTTAAGCAGCTGGGTAAGTATTAGGCTTAAAAACCAGGTTATTCTATCCGTTGGCCCGTCTACACAGCTGGTGATGGGTCGTAACCTTAAATGATCACGGATTGGTTGACGCAAGATCATCAGGTGGTACCAACTTATGTGTTTTAATAAACAAGTATAAGACGAGGCATGTTGGTCTATTGATCTTAAAGCGCGAGATAACCGGTGATTTTAAGCCTGCAGCCTTTGCCACTCTGACCCATTGATTGTTTAACTTTCGGTATTGACTTTTATATTTCTTTTTCAGAGGATGGGCGATAGAGGGTAGCATCACTAAGATGTTCCTCTGTTATCTCAACATCCAGCTGACGAGGAATAACTACGAACTCTTTCCCCCTTATCACTAACAGATTATCTTATATTTTTTGTGTTTATTAATTCTCTTATTTCACGCATGCCACATTTTTGGTGCGGCTGTAAGATTAGAGACAATCTTTCTTCCGCGGTAGTTATTAAGGGTCTTGAGAACGCCGTCCGAAAACATGCGGGATTCAACTCCATCGTTAGATTTGTGTTGTCTAAAAAACGTCTTAGGGAAAGTAGATAGTGGTAGTGTGATGGCTCTTGACTTTTAATCTCTACTTTGATGTTTCTTGTTCTGCCTGATAGCGGAGTCGATCTTGAAGGTCATAAAAGTTGCACGCTGTCCTATGCAGGGTCGTTTTAGAATTGGGTAATGATGGTGCAAAAATTTGGGCCCAATTCTAATAGCGAGCGCGCACTCTCTTGGTATTGTTATGCCCCCCACTCGCGGTGACCCTAGACTTTTCTTGGTGCATTATCAACCCTATTTTGACTGTTATCAGAAGCAAGAAGAATTTGTTTGCTGTTGTTTCTTGAAAGCTGAGACGTGTGAATTACTCAAGAGATTTTCGAATTTTCGATGTAACGTTGTTTTCGCATTAGACCTGATAAAAGGCTTGCCAATTATACCATTTACAGGTTTAACAAAACTTTTTAATCCCAGCTTCTATTTATCCATTAAAAGACTGGAGTTTTGTTTCGGTGTTATTTTATCCACTGAAAACTAGTGAAATTCAGCTACAATGAGCACAAGGACCTTCAACGTTACCGGCTTCACCCTGCCGGTGCAGATGGTTTTCACAATGGCCCAGGGTGCAGCTGCTGCAAGTCCCCGGTGTTGCTCCGACTGCAGGGGCGGCCACTGGATTTGTCATGTATACTGTAATGCAAGCAGTGAGTTCTCATTTCTTTGATAGGTTTAATGAAGGGATTTTTTAAAGGACTCGTTAGAACTGTAATTTTTGGGCGATTTCTATGGCTTTGGATAATCTAATTAGGAAGCTCAATTTAAATTCTACCTGTTTGTGAGCACTCTGTCCTTCAGGTGTTTGATGTTCTCGAACGACAGGGTCGCGCAGATGGCCTCTCCGATCCTATAATCCAAACCATTTTGGGTCAACTCATTGTCAGTATAAATTACCAACCACTGGAATGCAAAGACGTAGCACTCAACTTAGGTGCAGCACCGATAGCTGGTACGTTTCGAACATTTAAGATGCTTTTGGCAGATTCAAGATGTGAAGTAGGCAAATACTCACACTTCCAAGAAAGCGTTGCATACTTTCAGGATAGTTCCTTAACAGTGGAAGCAAAACTAATTTTTAAGAGGATTGTACTCCCTAATCGGCTTTTCTTTGCAAATTAGTCGTGGGAACAATTCATGTTTCTACTTTTCAAGAGGAAGACAGGAAATTGCTATCCATAAGACGGATCATGGAACTCAAACCTCTTCTTACGTCCAAATCATATCATGGACTTATTTTTAGGGCTGTCTTACCCTAAAATAACCTTAAAAACATTAGGGAGATTTATATTGAGTTTACTTCCATTAATAGTAGCAAAAAAATATACGAGGCTGGGTGAACAAAAAACCAAAGAAAAAAATAAATCGCAATCCTCATTCAAATGAAAGCGGGCTTTTAGTTAAGTTGCTACTTCACGGAGTGCTTTTAAATGATTTATGTCAGAGACGATTGCATATCGATTATTTGCTAGACGAAAGCAGAAATTTTTTGAAGAAAGTGAAATAGTTAATAGAAAAAAGTTAGTTGCAGTTGCGAACATGATGATGCCGAAATGCATAATCATTGGTAACACAGTGACTGCAATTTGCAACATGCAGTGTATGCTGATGAACAATGCAAACAACATGCCATTGGTTGTTCCCCCGCAGCACTTGACAATTACAGGAACGCTAACGGTTTGAATTCCATTCCTCTTTATAATAATGCGTTTTGGGAAAAAGAATTTGTGCAGACCACAAATCCGATCATGGCGAATTGGTCGAGAGAGATGTGGCAACGCGTGGTGGACAGAGTGATTCGAACCGTGGCATCGGGTCCGTTCGGATCGAATTTCTTCTCGGCAGTGGCCACCGTCTCATGAAACGCGAGCTCACCCGACAGTTCCTTGGAATGAAGAATCCATTTATGTGATTTTTTGAGCCGTTAAAGCATGAAAAATCTAAACTATTTAGCTGCAAAAGTGTTAAATAATCAAGGACTCGTAGAGGGATTGAAATAAAGTGTTTTGCAGGAAGAGTGTTTAATGCAGCGCTAATGAGCCGATTGAGAATTCCCATAAGAAAAATGAGTGGAGATATATCCAGGTGTTTACAATAGTAGAAAACGTCACCTACTCTTAGTCTGAAAAACCAGGTTAAACACAAATCCAACGATCAAAATAGCAAACGCCCTTCTGGAATAAATGATATAATTTTGTTCCTTGTAAAAATACATTAAAGATTCAGAAATAAGTACCGCCCAGCGAAAACTTTCCACATGTGGCAGCATAAAGTTAAGCGAATAAGATCGCAAATAACATCAAAATCACATGAGCTGTATTAAGCCAAACGCTTTCATTAGCTCGCAATGAAAAGCTCGGTGCACATTTTTTTTAACACAATTTGAGCATTTCTGGCTCTGAAAAAGGCGAAGCAGCTGAAAGGTCAGGTGTTGTGAATGAATAACTGCTGCATTAACAACCTCGTATTTCCTCATCATGAAAACAACGAAATTCTCACCAAACACTTCACAGCGCCAGTTACCTTGTTGCGGCTTGAATGTCAGCCCATGTACACTGCAAAATTGAACACTCTGTCATAAGGGCAGAGAATATGACTTCATGAGTTTGGTTACGGTTTGCCTGATCTCTTCTAAAGAGGTGTGAGACTGAATACATTCGCTAAGTAGGTTGCCACTTCGCACCTCTATGAAAGCAAGCCAAGGTGGGAAATTTAGAATCCGGCAAAATACTCCACTAAGCACAGAGAGAACAAAAAAGTAAAGAGAACCAGGTTTTGGAATTAAGGTCACAATACCCAGATAGAATTTTCTAAGCGTTCACGGTATTTCATTTTCTCGAAAACCCATTACTGTTTGCTTACTGTGACCAACTATCCTCCAGTGGTAGAGATGGTGACTGCATGAATTCGGGTACAGTCTATCTGATTTATTGTAAAGTGTGCGAGGACAAATACGCTGGCGAGATGGGTAGACCACTCTGCTTTCGCATAAAAGAACACCTAGTCGGCAAACGTAAACCAAATACTCCACTAGGCACGCATAGGACTCAGAGACATAACGGAAAAGATTTTGATGTAGGGGTTACGATCGTCGCGCAGGGTTGGAGAACACAAGCGCGCAAAACTCTTGAGGCATTCTTGATTAATTCCAAGGATGCGAAAATGAACTGCAGGAGGAAAGCCTCATTACTACGCGTGATATTGGAGTATATAAGATTGTTATCCTGAAGAGATGGACACATTACGATTCTATGTGAACTCTCTGCGGATGGTTTCCATGTGATATATTTAGTGGAGGACTCATAGAAAGCGGTGGGTGTGCAAAAACTCTGTGTTAAACCTGATTGAAATTCAGACTCAGTATTTTCTCTGTTTGGTTATGAAGGTGTTTAGTCGTGTAGACTGCAGTCAACTTGACCAACTTGACCTTTCAGGCCCTGAGAAAGGCGAAATCCGCCAAAACGTCAGCTTGTATGTAGGTGAAGAAATAAAATAACAACTCAAAAAACCCACTTTCTATGAAACTCGGCATAGATAAGTGATATGTTTATTTATATAATCTTATAAACTAATTATCTTTAGCTGATGCGAGGTTGGTATAGGTCTTCGTTGTCGATGTCGCCCAAGTATTTAACCACATCCTCTGAAGTTAAACAGCGCTCACTTGTACTATCCGTTCCCTGTTTAGTGTCAACACACTTTATAGTAATCTTATACGAAGTACAATGCGCTTATGCAATCTATTCATGCTTTCAAGGACGTCACGAATTTCATGTAAAAGGATACCGAGACGTTAGCAAATCTACCAACCTCAATTGGGCTGCGAACTCGTTATGAGCCTAGTGAGAGCTCAAATGCTATCCACCAAACCAACCGAGGTCCCTCGTTTTGCCTTTCAATTAGAAAAAATTTTTTCTTCTACCGCTTTTATCAGCAATCTCCCGCAATGGAATTGATTTGCTGACCACAAATGGGAACTGAGCCTAGTTAAGGTGAAACTGCAGCCGAAAAAGAAAAGGGAAAGCAAGGACCTCTGTCGTCATGGTGGATCACATGTGAGGTCCCGGTGAGGGTTAACCGTGTGTTCGAAGATCACTGGTAGTTCCGAGCAATGGTTAATACAGACTCATGGCTATTGTTATGCAAAAACTTAATAAATTTTGTACCTGGATGACCACTCGCTCTAATAGCATGGAAAACGGCGTCGTTAGGTTAAGTCACTACAAATGGAAAAGAAAGTATTAAATTCACAAACCTTTTACGAAGTAGTCACAATTTTGCCTTCGCTTTTCATTACTAACTCGGAAATTACGGAGTGATTAACTCCCGCCCAGGGGCGGTTAATATGTGAAAACCTTTCATTTATTGGTGGGAGGCTTTTTGTAGAAGAGAATGTCCTTTTAATGTGTATAAAATAGACGGTTTATATGAACCCAAAACGTATATTACTCCATGCTGCTGGTTAAAGGAATTAGGTTGTAAAAACAACACAACCGTCGACTTGCATCTTATCAAAAAGTGATTCACTAGCTGCCGACCAGACAACTGATGAGTGTTCAATACAATGTTTTTTTTGACATCTCGTGTTATTAGATACCCCGAATGGTCATTTTTCTTGTTTCCAATTTTTTCACTTGCTATTGATGAATAGATTTCCACAAGGAAATCGACCTACTCTCAGGATAAGTTAAAAAAAAAGGAGACAGATATTAAAACAAAGAACGAGATAACTAAACGAGAAGATAATAAATTATTAGATGCCCAGATAACAAACAAACAAATCGGATGGATAATAGATAGATAGATATCCAGAAAACAAATAAATGGAAGTCTTAAAGGGTAAAGGTAAAGCACTATGCGTTGATCAATCCTAGAGGGATGCGCCATGCATTCGACTTCATTAAGCATCGTTTGGAGGTGACCAAATGCACATCTGGCCTTTACAGTGACTCGCGGTGGCCTACTGATGTATCGAGCGACTGCTACTACCCTCCTAGGCAAGTCTGGTACCGATTTGCCGACACCGGAGGGAAGGAAGACTTGTTGAGCCACGAGCGTCGGGATCGGTCCCATATGTGTGTTGCATAGATGCCTTAGATAAACGAATACAATGAAAAACACTTTTTATTGTAACTTTTACGTTACTTGTCATCACATCTGGTGCGCGGATCGCACCATTCTTGCATTCGATTCTTTTTCCTCGCATTCATTGTCTACGATGTTCTTTGCACATTTAGTGTGTTGTTTCAACTGTTGCTTGAGGATCTCGCCTTCTTTACGAATATCGTCCAATGGTGGTCGCGTCGATCCTTCTTAAGATTATGAGGATAGCTGGGCTAAGGCGTACCCACGTGGATTGGAGGAGGCCGCTAGGGAGGAGGTGGAATCGGTCCCCATGCTTCATTGCTTACTGCATCATTAATTAGTGCGCTGCTCTACTCCCTGAAAGAATATTCAGTATTCGAAAAGTTTCTTTTTTTTTGTACCTTCAACCGATCCACTGGTGTTAACGTTTTCCGGAGTCTGTCGCCGATAACACAGTTTTGCATTGTCTGCTATTTTCTTTTCACTCGAAGTGATAAGTTCCCGCAATTTATAGTTTTTCTGAAGTAAACTGATAGTAAAACGTGACAGTGAGTCGTTTTAGAAACACTGCGTGAAATAACTTGCCCGCAAAAATATTTGAAACCCAACAAAGTATTAAGCAAATGAGAGGACGATTGCCTTCTTTTAAATGGATGATGTCCCAAGAAGCACGACCGTTGTTCTCCCAAACTTCGACAATTGATGCAGTATTGCTTATAGTCTTTGCTTCGCGAGAATATAAGTTTCATCCAAAATATCGCAGCAAAAGGATCGCTTCTTCTTGAAATGTCCCAAATTAAGACAACTCCGTTAAATCCACTATTCTTAATTCTGGTGCTAAGAAGCAACTATGCTTGATGTATTGTACTATTAAATAGTTTAGTGTACACCAAGCACAATGGAAACTGATGTCGGAATGTTTATCATTCCATCTCTGAAAAATGGCATATCTTCACTACTATTCTTTAGGATGAGCGTTTGAATCATTTCGCTTTGGTGAATTCGAGCAGACTTCGGCACTCGTTTACTACTCAACCATAAACTTAGTAGGTATCCTAGTTCTCTTCCAATCGCTAAAGTATGTTTGTCACGAAGGCACACGGTGAGCGTCAGAAGAGCCCTCTGTTGAGATTGCTTGTCCCTTAACACAGCAATCAATACAGCAAGATGATTCAGTACTCTGCAGCAGCTGTAAAATTTCTGATACAATGGGCCGATGAGTTTATTGTCCCTATAGAATAGAAAAGTTGGGAAAAAGAAGAATTCGATTCGTCATGTGTAGAGACAGAATTCGTTTGTCGAAATTTTTCGCTGTCGAATTCTTACCACGCATTAGAATTGAGTAGAAGCCCCTACTTGCTTCGGCTACTTCGGTAGGGCGGCACAAGCGAAGTCGTTATTGTTTTCCAGAAAAAGTGCAAAATTCTTGCCATTTGGTCAGAGCTGTGATCGAATCGAAACTGATATTTATGAGCTACTCGAAAAAGATGGAGAAGGGCTTAATGATGGCCAGTAAAGGTTTTCTCGCCATTAGGGAAGAAAATGAATAATTGACTGAACTCGACAAATAGGCGCGCCATGAAATGAAATTGAACCGCAGTGATCATGCTGCCAGAAACTCTGTTTAGCGCTTGTTTTCATGACAAAAAGAGGAAAAGCGTTGCGAAAAAGGTGGAAGCATTAGGTAAAGATCTTAAATGTAATTTTACTTTCATAAGCTTACATGAGGTCTATAAATGATTTTTGTTTTAGGCTAACGTTTCGATGGTTTCATCTTCACCAAAGCCGGTGATCCTAGTCAACGGTCCACAGTTTTTCATGTAATCAAGGTGACGTCCTCGTCGCACATCGAATCCGAACTTCTTTAGTGGACCATCTCTCTCCAGTAAGCCCTACTCACCTTGCGATGCTCTTTTATGCAGGATGCTGCTGGCTGTTGATAGTAGTGAATCTCCAGTGATAACCACTTGTTTTTTCTGAACAATCCATCCTGCAAAAGTCGGAATCACTATCAGCTAGCAAAGAGGATAACGATGATTTAAAGCTGACTTTCGCTCAGCCTCAATATGACAAATCAATATGCATTGTTCCTTCGATAAGCGCACTCCAGCTTCTTGGTGAAATTAAGAGAACGCACCAAGCATCGCGGTGCTTCTATCTCGAAATAACAAAAATACAATATCCATTCTTCTTGCCGTCAACGGTGTGGTAGAGCAAGCACAAACTCAGTTCGTTTTCGTGCATTGTTTAAAGATTGCAGGGGCCTCTTTTCCACTTTGCAACGTTTTTTCTTCTGAAATGGTGTACTTGCAAAGTTTGAAGGACCAAATTTTAAAAATTGGAATCTCAGATGTCAAAACAGCATGTTCAACAATTCTATTTCTACGAATTCAAACTTGAGCGTGTACAGCCGAAACAGGTCGAAATATCAATAAGGTGTGGGATTGCGGAATTGCTGACCTCACGGCGCAACGTTGCTTTGGAAAATTTAGTCTTCGCAAAACCGACGGTGAAGACGATGATGAATCAAATGATATGGTGAAAGCCAATACGTGCACTACTCCTCTAAAACTTGCACAGAAAATCGTGCAATTATCTAAACCGTTTCAGAACATTTGAAAAAAAAAATGGAAACTGGAGAAGACCTGGCAAATGGACGCTGCACGAATTGAGTGACAGTTAAAAAAAGTCGCCGTTCTGAGGCATCGTACTTTTTCGGTAGAGGTAGAACCACCCGTTTCTCAACAGTATCGTGAGAGAAACAGGAAGTGTCCTCTACGACAACCAACGACTATTGCTCAGTGGTTGGAAACGCTACAAAGCTTATCAGCACTTTCCCAAAGCCGAAAGTGCACCAAAATAAGGTCGCTTTAGCCGATTGGTGGTTGGTACTGGCTACTGGTCTAATGCATACCCTTTTCTTAAATCCAGAAGAAACTATAACGACGAAAAACAAATTTATTAACTGACAAGAGGCACTTTTAACACTCTCGTCCTTCGTTTTTCAAAGAAAGGAGTCAACCATTTTGCACGAAAACTCTTGACTAGACGTCCCACTGCCAACAACGCAAAAAGTTGAACGTGCTGCGCTACGAAACTCTGCCTTGTCCACCGTACTTGGCAGAATTGTCGTCTACTGAATGCGATTTCTTCAAAAATCTGCACAAATTTTCAGTTGGACGAAAACGTCAGAAACGGAGCTGCGTCTGAACTGCCTTTCAACGACGTCGTCTGCAGAAGACTAGAGTTTTACTGAACTTGTACAAGTAAAAGTTGGTATGGAAATGCAGATTCTAACGGTTTTTATTTTGGTCTAAGATATGCCACTTTAAATATACTGGCTGAAACTAGGTATTATCTTCAAAAAAGCCAAATAGAATTCTTCCGTATTGGGACGGCTTTGATAAGATTCCTATATCGTATTATTACTCCTAGTAGAACACCAGGTGAAAAACTATTAATTACTTCGACGCACATGGAGAATGTTGCAAAAATTGGTTCTTTTCTGGTCTAAAGTAATGTGAAAGCACTTATTCAACCAATGAAGTTAAAAGACTGTAAAAATGATTTTTTCTCCATTAATAGCTTCACTATTACGGTACTTTACATGCTTTCTGTATTTGCTAGGCGTATTCATGCATGCGTGTGTGGGTGCGTTCTCGCCTACGCTGATTGTATTCTACGAGTCAATTCGACGAAAAGCCTACAATCAAGTGAAAGGGGAGTATATGGGAGGCGGTTGGGAGTCGCCTCCAACAAATAGGTTTCATGAACACTCTGGGAGAGCCTGTCAAGCTACACGTGGGTATCAAAAAAGCTAAAAAACAGTAAAAGAAACGGGCATCATACCCCTGGCCCCGAAAAGAGCCTCATATTCGGCAGCGTTGCATAGGACGAGTATGGAGAGACTGCTAAAATGTCACGGCCAATGGAAGCTGCCAGGATCACGAAGAACTATGGTGACGATCTGTACCTACAATGCACGTACGATTGCATCCGAGTCCTCGATAGAAGACTTGCTCATGCAAGCAAGAAGGATAAGATACGACGTCATCGGCCTGGCCGAGACGAGACGACGCCACCCATTCAACGCCGTCTGTGACACCGGAGAAGAACCGCTCCTCTGAATATGCGACAGTAGAGGAGTCGTCGACGTTGGTGTTCTCGTCAACACGAGTTTGTCCATGAACATCGATTCATTCGAACAACTTAGAACCCGAATCGGAAGTTTACTATTAAAAAGATGTGGATCAGTCTGGCTTCGAAAATCTTCTTCGTTTATGCGCCGACATCAAACTATTACGAAGAAGAAGTCGAAGGGTTCTATACGCACTTGCAGAAGGTCTACAGAGAAGACCATACATTGTTCAAGGTTATCGTTAGAGATTTCAACGCCAAGATTGGACCAAGAAGAACGTCTGAAGAAGGTCGCATTGGGACCCACAGATTAGAATGGAAAGAACAGCGTGAGCAGCTGTCCGAGTTTATCATGGTGACCAAAACCATCCGTGGTAACTCGCAGTTCCAGAAGCCCCACCCTCAACGCTGGATGTGGGAGTCTCCCAATGATGAGTACCACACCGAAATAGACCACATCATAGTAAATAGAAGGTTTTGCCCTAACCGATGTCGCTGCTGTCCCGAAAATTCTACACGAGATCAGACCATCGTCTCCTTCGCGCAAGAGTCTATGTTTCGCGGAAAGGAGAAAAGTCGCTAAGTTCAAAAACCAAAGTCCCAGAATCACCGTAAACTTGACTTATTCAATTTATTAGTCGGCTGTTGGAAAGATACCGTTGTCGCCAACATCGACGAGAAATACGACCAGCTCATTCAACATCGCGTTAGCAGTATGAAAGCTGAGAGTTGGAAAGTCACCACGAGACGTCTGTCTCCAGAAACACTCGACCTGCTAAGCCACCGTGGAATCGCACGAGCTGCAGGCAACCGCGAATTAACGTCCAAACTTGCAAAACAATGCAGACATGCGATAAAAAAGGTCTTAAAGAAAGAATAGCAGCAGTAATGGTCGAAGCCGTAGAGGCTAGGAAAAGCGTTCGCAAAGCACACGGAAGCTACGCCAATTACATGACCAATATAATAACACTCCGACGCCCTGGACGAAACAGCTACGGCGTCCAGAAAGGCAGTGGAGAAAATTATTTACGACTAATATTCAGATCTCTTCGATAGCCACGTCCACCTTCCGTTATATGAAATAAAGGAGGATGGATATGTTGTACCACCGGTTCTCCTTTCCCAGAAATCCGGTATGCCTTTTCGTCGGTGAAAAGTCGAACAGCACCAGGTCGGGATAGATAAGATCAGAACACCTGAAGAGCCTTTCGCCAGTCTTCGTATACACACCGGCTCGGCTGTTGAAACGTTACCTGTCTGAATGCAAGGTCCCTACTCAGTGGAAGCCCCAGCACGACCGTGTTATTGTTCAAGAAAGGGTGACCTACATGATATCGGCAACTATCGCCCAATCTGCTTGCTGTCTGTCGTCTACAAACTGTTCACTCGAGTCATTCTAAACAGGAGTGACAGAACACTAGACGAAGGACAGCAACGTGAGCAAGCAGGGTTTCGAAAAGTATTAGTGACGATGGACCACATCGACACGACAACAATGCTCATTGAAGTATCGCGAGAGTACAAAAAGACCGCTCTGTCTCACCTTCATCGATTTACAAAAGGTCTTTGATTAAGTCGAGATAGAAGCAGTCTTGGGAGCCCTTGATAGTCAAGGAGTCCCTACTCAGTATATAAAGATTCTTCGTGAGCTGTACAAAAATTTCGCAACCAAGATATCACCGTTCTACAAACGATATTATTATTGATGTCAAAAGAGGGGTTAGGCAAGGCGACACCATCACGCCAAAATTATTCACCGCCACCCTCCAGAACGTCAGGGCGGACATTGGAATGAGATAATATGGGAGTGAAAAATCGGTGATCGATAGCTACACCATCTTTGGTTTGCTGATGACATCGTCCTTGTAACACCAAACATTAGCCAAGCGGAACGTGTGCTTGCCGACTTTGATAAAGCCTGTGGAAAGATTGGTCATCGGCTAAATCTCACAGAAACGATGTTTATGAGGAACGGATTGGTTTCGTATGACCCCATTCACGCTCAACCGAACGAATATCTCCGAATGCTCCAGTTATGTCTATCTAGGTCGGGAAATCAACATGTATGAACGACTTAGCTCCAGAGTTGAGCAGAAGGAAAACGAGCGGCATGGGGAGCTTTCAAGAGTATCAAGAATGTAACGAAGAGAACAAGGAACACCCGACTCCGTTCCCACCTTTTTTGACTCAACGGTACTTTCAGCCCAAACGTATGTGTCAAAAACGTGGTCGCTACGTAAGCAGTATGAAAGGTTATGAAAGCAGCGTTATCGAAAGCGCAGTCGAAAGAACGATGCTAGGAGTATCCCGTTTCACACAAGTAAGGGAATGGGATCCGAAGATCCGACCTGCGTCAACGATCAAAAATCAAAGACGCCGTTCTGTACTCTAAACAGTCGAAGATAAGGTGGGCCGGACACGTAATGCGTACGAATGGCAACCGATGGACAGGCGCCGTTAGTGACTGGATTCCTCGAGATGTCAAACGTACTGCAGGAAGACTACTGACCCGACGGTCACAGTTCTTCACAAGGAGCCTTGAAGAAAGATATGATGCTCGACGAGTCCCTGGAGCGAGCAGAACCCACAGGGCTACTCTTGCACGCGGCACGGGAAAAATGGAAGATTTACTGGCGCCCGCTCGAGTCACTCGACGACCAACGGTACTACAGGTGACATGTGATTACAGTAAGATTTAGAAAGCGCAAGGAGAAATTTGCACCGTAATAGCCGTTGCTAAGATGTCCATTAAATCAGTGCAGAGCTGCCTGTTCAGTTTTCTTCAGCGTGCATAAAAATCTCAACGGCTGCGGATTACAAAGCGCTGATTACAGTTTCGAGTTCTCATGTACGGAGAAGAAACGTTTTCTTAATGGAAAGTACCTGCCAGAGAATTCTTACCGACTACTAGAAATTTAGAGGGATCTGCACATTCAACAACGCTAAAGCCGTCCACACGGTGACGGAAACATATTGCGAGGAAATTTCAAATAATCCTTGCTGTGCAGACTCAAGAAAGGATTTCGAAAATTTCACATCCGAAATAACCGTGAGGTGTACTGCAACCTTGCAACGTTTTAAACGAGTTTCTTTCTTAATTTGATACTTGATACTTGAATGGCTCGTCTTCAGTGATTGTGCGGGCCGCAGCGCAATCTCCATTTTTCGGAGATTTGCTGTTTATGCCTTTATGGTACCCTGGAATCACAAGGATAGGATGGACAAGGTCTGCCCCAGGTCTTCACCACCACGTGCAGTCGCAGCCCTTGTGGAGCAGAGGGAGATTTGCCACCAGGCGACTTTGATACCACGACGGTGGGTGATTCTTTTATTGGTTTACTCTTAGCTAGGCTTCCTGATGGAAAGCCAGACTCCTTCTCAGCTTGGGAGACCCTGCCGGAGTAGACGAATCACCCCACTATACATCGCAGTCCGACACCCAAAAACATCTCCCAGTCGTGATGAAGCGGTAAACCGATAAAAGGTTTTCTATCACTGTCACTCTTCTATTAACAAATGGTGGAATGCTTTTAAAACTGAGAAGCGTCTATTCATGTAGGCGAGCCGTGAACTACTAGTTCCTAGTGGTTGCTTTTGCAGTGCTGAGTTTGAATACTTGGCATCCCTCAGTACTTCATGCGAAGGAATAGATATCGAAAACTGCGCCAGACATTCTTACACTTTACAAATTATGATTTTGTATAAAAATTTCTTTAAAAAAAACAAGGAATGGTGCGGAGAGCACAACATTATGGAATGATAATCCTGATTTCAATATTGAACTTTATTTTCCAACGGGATAAGTACAGCTTTAAAACGTTGCTTGAAAATTGAAAGTCTGGAAAAATCGGTAGTAGTAATTGAAATAACACCGAACACTCCCATGTGCTAATTAGTGACTGCCTGTATTACCGCATATGATCAAGTGATATTGCACAATATGTGTTAAGTGTAGAGATGGTCATTGCACGAAATCGGGCATGATGATATGATTTCTTGCAAAGTGTGCCAGAACTACTACATTGGTGAAGGTGGTGGACCACTATCTATTCTTATAAAAATGACGCTCAGTAGTTAAACATAAGCTGAACGCGACAATATCCAAAGCGAGGATAAGGACATACACTGGAAGGTAAGGTTTTGTTGAACAGGTCAGTATTCCCAAATAGGAACTTGACATCGCCACGTGTAACATACGAGGAATATTGGTCGAAGAGTGCAAAAATGATTAGCAGAAAAGAATGCTTTATTACCACACGAAATCTCATACAGTACCCCAAGGCGATATTTAAACTCAAAGGAGGCACATTGCCTGTCCACATGAACCTTCTGTGGAACGTTTCTACGTGAAATATCTGTGGGAGATTCATAGAATTTGGTGATTGTGCGATAAAGCTATTTTGCTTTCAATGCGCTTGAAATCTTGTTCTGGCATTTTTCTGTTGAATTCACGGAGGTGTCTGGCTGACCAGATTGAAGACAACGTGACCATTCCGAGATCTGGAAAAGAGCGGAATCAACGAAAGGCCAGATTTTGTGGAAAAAAATGATGAACGTATCGTGGTTACACATCAACAGAACGGCGAATTTAGTTTAGTATTGAGATGACTCGAGAGGCGGAGAATAAAATATTTTCGTTATGAAAAAGACTTTGAAAGCCTAAGAAAAATCGAAACGTCGTTAAGCCATTAATCCTCTGATTCGGTAAAAGACTGATGTTCTAGAGCACATACTCGTTGCCCTCGCAAAATTTCAGGCTCGAGAAATAATGCTGACTTTATCTACAGCGGGCGAACTTGGAATTACTTCACTAAGTTGCCGATCATTGACTGATTAAGATGGCCATACAAATTTTTGCTACATCGAATTTTTTTCCGCTAGTGCGAATTAACAACGCCTGAACAACTATTAGTTACTTTAGTGTGGAAGAAAAATGCAATAGACAGTGTACTCATTGCTATTTTTGATAAAAACCATTACACCATTACCATTACAAACACAAACTAAAACTTCGGTAGCAGGGGACTCTGTTCCTCGAATAGCCTTCGTTCTCTGATTACGGTAGTGTATGGAAAGTGCGAAGAGAATCTTGTAGTGGAACGGCTCGTTGCTGAGGAATTCATTAAAACACTAACTGAAATTCATTACAGAACTCTCATTTACCTTCATTAAAACGCCATGAAGGCAGTGATGCTTTGGCAACGCTGATTGCGCCTTTGAATGATTTCGCTTGGAAAAGAAACTCGTTCTCGTTATCCGAGAATTGTGGTAACATTGGAATTCAGTGAAAGCTTCACATATAGTTTGAGCCCTACCGTAATGTAATGCGCATGTTGACTGAAAGCATCTCACAAAATTTTCCAATTCTCCTTCTCAGAAGTCACCCGTTGAAGGTTTCAAGAAAACGTCACGGACAAATAAC
>JADANN010000014.1:0-102341 GCA_018806985.1 Angiostrongylus vasorum | reverse complement strand
CCTGTTTCGCCTCAAAGGCGATGTGCGGGCACCATCGTTCGACTAAGTGGAGAAGTGCGGGCAGCACCATTCGCAACAAAGGAGAAGTGAGGGCAGCACCATTCGCAACAGAGGAGAAGTGAGGGCAGCACCGTTCGCAATGGAGACAAGGTGCTGGTAGCCTCTTTCTCCTCAAAGGCCATGTGCGGGCAGTACCGTTCTCAACAGAGACAAGGTGCGGGTAGCCTGTTTCGCCTCAAAGGCGATGTGCGGGCGCCATCGTTCGACTAAGTGGAGAAGTGCGGGCAGCACCATTCGCAACAGAGGAGAAGTGAGTGCAGCACCATTCGCAACAGAGATTAGGTGCGGGTAGCCTGTTTCGCCTCAAAGGCGAAGTGCTGGCAGCACTGTTACCTCAGAAGCGAAGAGCGGGCACCACCGTTCGACCAAGTGGAGAATTGCGGGCAGCACCATTCGCAACAGAGACAAGGTGCGTGTAGCCTGTTTCGCCTCAAAGGCGAAATGCTGGCAGCACTGTTGCCTCAGAAGCGAGGAGCGGGCACCACCGTTCGACCAAGTGGAGAAGTGTGGGCAGCACCATTCGCAACAAAGGAGAAGTGAGGGCAGCACCATTCGCAACAGAGACAAGGTGCTGGTAGCCTGTTTCGCCTCAAAGGCGAAGTGCGGGCACCATCGTTCGACTATGTGGAGAAGTGCGGGCAGCACCATTCGCTACAGAGACAAGGTGCTGGTAGCCTGTTTCGCCTCAAAGGCGAAGTGCGAGCACCATCGTTCGACTATGTGGAGAAGTGCGGGCAGCACCATTCGCAACAGAGACAAGGTGCTGGTAGCCTGTTTCGCCTCAAAAGGCGAAGAGCGGGCACCATCGTTCGACTAAGTGGAAAAGTGCGCGCAGCACCATTCGCAACAGAGGAGAAGTGAGGGCAGCACCGTTCGCAACAGAGAGAAGGTGCGGGTAGCCTGTTTCGCCTCGAGATGCAAAGTGCGGGGCAGCACCGCTTGTCCCAGAGGAGAAGTGAAGGGCAGCACCGTTCGCAGCAGAGACAAGGTGCGGGTAGCCTGTTTCGCCCCAAAGGCGAAGTGCTGGCAGTACTGTTGCCTCAGAAGCGAGGAGCGGGCACCACCGTTCGACTAAGTGGAGAAGTGCGGGCAGCACCCGTTCTCAACAGAGACAAGGTGCGGGTAGCCTGTTTCGCCTCAAAGGCGATGTGCGGGCGCCATCGTTCGACTAAGTGGAGAAGTGCGGGCAGCACCATTCGCAACAGAGGAGAAGTGAGTGCAGCACCATTCGCAACAGAGATTAGGTGCGGGTAGCCTGTTTCGCCTCAAAGGCGAAGTGCTGGCAGCACTGTTGCCCTCAGAAGCGAAGAGCCGGGCAGCGCCGTTCGACTAAGTGGACAAGTGCGGGCAGCACCGTTCGCTACAGAGACAAGGTGCTGGTAGCCTGTTTCGCCTCAAAGGCGAAGTGCGAGCACCATCGTTCGACTATGTGGAGAAGTGCGGGCAGCACCATTCGCAACAGAGACAAGGTGCTGGTAGCCTGTTTCGCCTAAAAGGCGAAGAGCGGGCACCACCGTTCGACTCAGTGGAGAAGTGTGAGCAGTACCATTCGCAACAGAGACAAGGTGCAGGTAGCCTGTTTCGCCTAAAAGGCGAAGAGCGGGCACCATCGTTCGACTAAGTGGAAAAGTGCGCGCAGCACCATTCGCAACAGAGCAGAAGTGAGGGCAGCACCGTTCGCAACAGAGAGAAGGTGCGGGTAGCCTGCTTTCGCCGAGATGCAAAGTGGGGGCAGCACCGCTTGTCCCAGAGGAGAAGTGAAGGCAGCACCGTTCGCAGCAGAGACAAGGTGCGGGTAGCCTGTTTGGCCCTCAAAGGCGAAGTGCTGGCAGCACTGTTGCCTCAGAAGCGAAGAGCGGGCAGCACCGTTCGACTAAGCGGAGAAGTGCGGGCAGCACCGTTCGCAGCAGAGACAAGGTGCGGGTGGCCTGCTTGGCCCCAAAGGCGAAGTGCTGGCAGTACTGCTGCCTTAGAAGCGAAGAGCCGGCAGCGCCGTTCGACTAAGTGGAGAATTGCGAGAAGCACCAATCACAACAGAGGAAAAGTGAGGGCAGCACCGTTCGCAACAGAGACAAGGTGCAGGTAGCCTGTTTCGCCTCAAAAGGCGAAGAGCGGGCACCATCGTTCGACTATGTGGAAAAGTGCGGGCAGCACCATTCGCAAAAGAGGAGAAGTGAGGGCAGCACCCTTCGCAAAAGAGACAAGGTGCAGGTGGCCTGTTTCGCCTCAGAGGCGAAGTGCGGGCACCATCGTTCGACTATGTGGAAAAGTGCGGGCAGCACCATTCGCAAAAGAGGAGAAGTGAGGGCAGCACCCTTCGCAAAAGAGACAAGGTGCGGGTAACCTGTTTCGCCTCAAAGGCGATGTGCGGGCAGTACCGTTGCCTCAGAAGCGAAGAGCGGGCAGCGCCGTTCGACTAAGCTGAGAATTGCGGGCAGCACCGTTCGCAGCAGAGACAAGGTGCGGGTAGCCTGTTTCGTCTCAAAGGCGAAGAGCGGGCACCATCGTTCGACTATGTGGAAGAGTGCGGGCAGCACCATTCGCAAAAGAGGAGAAGTGAGGGCAGCACCCTTCGCAAAAGAGACAAGGTGCAGGTAGCCTGTTTCGCCTCAAAAGGCGAAGAGCGGGCACCACCGTTCGACTCAGTGGAGAAGTGTGAGCAGTACCATTCGCAACAGAGACAAGGTGCAGGTAGCCTGTTTCGCCTAAAAGGCGAAGAGCGGGCACCATCGTTCGACTAAGTGGAAAAGTGCGCGCAGCACCATTCGCAACAGAGCAGAAGTGAGGGCAGCACCCGTTCGCAGCAGAGACAAGGTGCGGGTAGCCTGTTTGGCCCCCAAAGGCGAAGTGCTGGCAGTACTGTTGCCTCAGAAGCGAAGAGCGGGCAGCGCCGTTCGACTAAGCGGAGAAGTGCGGGCAGCACCGTTCGCAGCAGAGACAAGATGCGGGTAGCCCTGTTTCGACCCTCAAAGGCGAAGTTCTGGCAATACTGCTGCCTCAGAAGCGAAGAGCGGGCAGCACCGTTCGACTAAGTGGAGAAGTGCGGGCAGCACCATTCGCAACAGAGACAAGGTGCGGGTAGCCTGTTTCGCCCTCAAAGGCGAAGTGCTGGCAGTACTGTTGCCTCAGAAGCGAAGAGCGGGCAGCACCGTTCGACTAAGTGGAGAAGTGCGGGCAGCACCGTTCGCAGCAGAGACAAGATGCGGGAAGCCTGTTTCGACTCAAAGGCGAAGTTCTGGCAGTACTGCTGCCTCAGAAGCGAAGAGCGGGCAGCACCGTTCGCAACAGAGACAAGGTGCGGGTAACCTGTTTCGCCTCAAAGGCGAAGTGCTGGGCAGCAATGTTGCCTCAGAAGCGAAGAGCGGGCACCACCGTTCGACTAAGTGGAGAAGTGCGGGCAGCACCGTTCGCAGCAGAGACAAGATGCGTGTAGCCTGTTTCGCCTCAAAGGCGAAGTTCTGGCAGCAATGTTTCATCAGAAGCGAAGGGCGGGCAGCGCCGTTCGACTAAGTGGAGAAGTGCGAGCAGCACCGTTCGCAACAGAGACAAGGTGCGGGTAGCCTGTTTCGCCCCAAAGGCGAAGTGCGGGCACCATCGTTCGCCTCAGAAGCGAAGAGCGGGCAGCGCCGTTCGCAACAGTGGAGAAGTGAGGGCAGCACCCGTTCGCAACAGAGACAAGGTGCGGGTAGCCTGTTTCGACTACAAAGGCGAAGTTCTGGGCAGCTACTCGCTGACTCAGAAGCAGAAGAGCGGGCAGCGCCGTTCGCAGCAGAGACAAGATGCGTGTAACCTATTTCGCCTCAAAGGCGAAGCTGCTGGCAGCAATGTTACCTCAGAAGCGAAGAGCGGGCACCACCGTTCGACTAAGTGGAGAAGTGCGGGCAGCACCATTCGCAACAGAGACAAGGTGAGGGTGGTGTGTTCAGCTCCAGAAGCGATTTGCGGTCACCACCGTTCTACTAAGTGGAGAAGTGTGAGCAGTACCATTCGCAACAGAGACAAGGTGCAGGTAGCCTGTTTCGCCTCAAAAGGCGAAGAGCGGGCACCATCGTTCGACTATGTGGAAAAGTGCGGGCAGCACCATTCGCAACAGAGGAGAAGTGAGGGCAGCACCCTTCGCAAACAGAGACAAGGTGCGGGTAGCCTGTTTCGCCTCAAAGGCGAAGTGCGGGCACCATCGTTCGACTCAGTGGAGAAGTGCGGGCAGCACCATTCGCAACAGAGGAGAAGTGAGGGCAGCACCCGTTCGCAACAGAGACAAGGTGCGGGTAGCCTGTTTCGCCTCAAAGGCGAAGAGCGGGCACCATCGTTCGACTAAGTGGAGAAGTGCGGGCAGCACCATTCGCAACAGAGGAGAAGTGAGGGGCAGCACCGTTCGCAACAGAGACAAGGTGCGGGTAGCCTGTTTCGCCCTCAAAGGCGAAGTGCGGGCACCACCGTTCGACTCAGTGGAGAAGTGCGAGCAGCACCATTCGCAACAGAGACAAGGTGCGGGTAGCCTGTTTCGCCTCAAAGGCGAAGTGCGGGCACCATCGTTCGACTCAGTGGAGAAAGTGCGGGCAGCACCATTCGCAACAGAGGAGAAGTGAGGGCAGCACCGTTCGCAGCAGAGACAAGGTGCGGGTAGCCCTGTTTCGCCCTACAAAGGCGAAGTGCTGGCAGTACTGCTGCCTCAGAAGCGAAGAGCGGGCAGCGCCGTTCGCAGCAGAGACAAGATGCGTGTAACCTATTTCGCCTCAAAGGGCGAAGCTGCTGGCAGCAATGTTGCCTCAGAAGCGAGGAGCGGGCACCACCGTTCGACCAAGTGGAGAAGTGCGGGCAGCACCATTCGCAACAAAGGAGAAGTGAGGGCAGCACCATTCGCAACAGAGACAAGGTGCGGGTAGCCTGTTTCGCCTCAAAGGCGAAGTGCTGGCAGCACTGTTACCTCAGAAGCGAAGAGCGGGCACCACCGTTCGACCAAGTGGAGAATTGCGGGCAGCACCATTCGCAACAGAGACAAGGTGCGTGTAGCCTGTTTCGCCCTCAAAGGCGAAATGCTGGCAGCACTGTTGCCTCAGAAGCGAGGAGCGGGCACCACCGTTCGACCAAGTGGAGAAGTGTGGGCAGCACCATTCGCAACAAAGGAGAAGTGAGGGCAGCACCATTCGCAACAGAGACAAGGTGCTGGTAGCCTGTTTCGCCTCAAAGGCGAAGTGCGGGCACCATCGTTCGACTATGTGGAGAAGTGCGGGCAGCACCATTCGCTACAGAGACAAGGTGCTGGTAGCCTGTTTCGCCTCAAAGGCGAAGTGCGAGCACCATCGTTCGACTATGTGGAGAAGTGCGGGCAGCACCATTCGCAACAGAGACAAGGTGCTGGTAGCCTGTTTCGCCTAAAAGGCGAAGAGCGGGCACCATCGTTCGACTAAGTGGAAAAGTGCGCGCAGCACCATTCGCAACAGAGCAGAAGTGAGGGCAGCACCGTTCGCAACAGAGAGAAGGTGCGGGTAGCCTGCTTTCGCCGAGATGCAAAGTGCGGGGCAGCACCGCTTGTCCCAGAGGAGAAGTGAAGGGCAGCACCGTTCGCAGCAGAGACAAGGTGCGGGTAGCCTGTTTGGCCCCAAAGGCGAAGTGCTGGCAGTACTGTTGCCTCAGAAGCGAGGAGCGGGCACCACCGTTGGACTAAGTGGAGAAGTGCGGGCAGCACCGTTCTCAACAGAGACAAGGTGCGGGTAGCCTGTTTCGCCTCAAAGGCGATGTGCGGGCGCCATCGTTCGACTAAGTGGAGAAGTGCGGGCAGCACCATTCGCAACAGAGGAGAAGTGAGTGCAGCACCATTCGCAACAGAGATTAGGTGCGGGTAGCCTGTTTCGCCTCAAAGGCGAAGTGCTGGCAGCACTGTTGCCCCAGAAGCGAAGAGCCGGCAGCGCCGTTCGACTAAGTGGACAAGTGCGGGCAGCACCGTTCGCTACAGAGACAAGGTGCTGGTAGCCTGTTTCGCCTCAAAGGCGAAGTGCGAGCACCATCGTTCGACTAT
This sequence comes from Angiostrongylus vasorum, assembly GCA_018806985.1. Taxonomy (NCBI): domain Eukaryota; kingdom Metazoa; phylum Nematoda; class Chromadorea; order Rhabditida; family Metastrongylidae; genus Angiostrongylus; species Angiostrongylus vasorum. Next base: position 96,262 of record JADANN010000014.1, on the reverse strand, counting down.
GTGGAGAAGTGCGGGCAGCACCATTCGCAACAGAGACAAGGTGCTGGTAGCCTGTTTCGCCTAAAAGGCGAAGAGCGGGCACCACCGTTCGACTCAGTGGAGAAGTGTGAGCAGCACCATTCGCAACAGAGACAAGGTGCAGGTAGCCTGTTTCGCCTAAAAGGCGAAGAGCGGGCACCATCGTTCGACTAAGTGGAAAAGTGCGCGCAGCACCATTCGCAACAGAGCAGAAGTGAGGGCAGCACCGTTCGCAACAGAGAGAAGGTGCGGGTAGCCTCTTTCGCCGAGATGCAAAGTGGGGGGCAGCACCGCTTGTCCCAGAGGAGAAGTGAAGGCAGCACCGTTCGCAGCAGAGACAAGGTGCGGGTAGCCTGTTTGGCCCCCAAAGGCGAAGTGCTGGCAGTACTGTTGCCTCAGAAGCGAAGAGCGGGCAGCACCGTTCGACTAAGCGGAGAATTGCGGGCAGCACCGTTCGCAGCAGAGACAAGGTGCGGGTGGCCTGTTTGGCCCCAAAGGCGAAGTGCTGGCAGTACTGCTGCCTTAGAAGCGAAGAGCCGGCAGCGCCGTTCGACTAAGTGGAGAATTGCGAGAAGCACCAATCACAACAGAGGAAAAGTGAGGGCAGCACCGTTCGCAACAGAGACAAGGTGCAGGTAGCCTGTTTCGCCTAAAAGGCGAAGAGCGGGCACCATCGTTCGACTATGTGGAAAAGTGCGGGCAGCACCATTCGCAAAAGAGGAGAAGTGAGGGCAGCACCCTTCGCAAAAGAGACAAGGTGCAGGTGGCCTGTTTCGCCTCAGAGGCGAAGTGCGGGCACCATCGTTCGACTATGTGGAAAAGTGCGGGCAGCACCATTCGCAAACAGAGGAGAAGTGAGGGCAGCACCCTTCGCAAAAGAGACAAGGTGCGGGTAACCTGTTTCGCCTCAAAGGCGATGTGCGGGCAGTACCGTTGCCTCAGAAGCGAAGAGCGGGCAGCGCCGTTCGACTAAGCTGAGAATTGCGGGCAGCACCGTTCGCAGCAGAGACAAGGTGCGGGTAGCCTGTTTCGTCTCAAAGGCGAAGAGCGGGCACCATCGTTCGACTATGTGGAAAGAGTGCGGGCAGCACCATTCGCAAAAGAGGAGAAGTGAGGGCAGCACCCTTCGCAAAAGAGACAAGGTGCAGGGTAGCCTGTTTCGCCTAAAAGGCGAAGAGCGGGCACCACCGTTCGACTCAGTGGAGAAGTGTGAGCAGTACCATTCGCAACAGAGACAAGGTGCAGGTAGCCTGTTTCGCCTAAAAGGCGAAGAGCGGGCACCATCGTTCGACTAAGTGGAAAAGTGCGCGCAGCACCATTCGCAACAGAGCAGAAGTGAGGGCAGCACCGTTCGCAGCAGAGACAAGGTGCGGGTAGCCTGCTTTGGCCCCAAAGGCGAAGTGCTGGCAGTACTGTTGCCTCAGAAGCGAAGAGCGGGCAGCGCCGTTCGACTAAGCGGAGAATTGCGGGCAGCACCGTTCGCAGCAGAGACAAGATGCGGGAAGCCTGCTTAGATCTCAAAGGCGAAGTTCTGGCAATACTGCTGCCTCAGAAGCGAAGAGCGGGCAGCGCCGTTCGCACTAAGTGGAGAATTGCGGGCAGCACCGTTCGCAGCAGAGACAAGATGCGGGTAGCCTGTTTCGCCCTCAAAGGCGAAGTGCTGGCAGCACTGTTGCCTCAGAAGCGAAGAGCGGGCAGCGCCGTTCGACTAAGTGGAGAAGTGCGGGCAGCACCGTTCGCAGCAGAGACAAGATGCGGGTAGCCCTGTTTCGCCTCAAAGGCGAAGTGCTGGCAGCACTGTTGCCTCAGAAGCGAAGAGCGGGCAGCACCGTTCGACTAAGCGGAGAAGTGCGGGCAGCACCGTTCGCAGCAGAGACAAGGTGCGGGTAGCCTGTTTCGCCCTCAAAGGCGAAGTGCTGGCAGCACTGTTGCCTCAGAAGCGAAGAGCGGGCAGCACCGTTCGACTAAGTGGAGAAGTGCGAGAGGGCAGCACCGTTCGCAACAGAGACAAGGTGCGGGTAGCCTGTTTCGCCTCAAAGGCGAAGTGCGGGCACCATCGTTCGACTAAGTGGAGAAGTGCGGGCAGCACCATTCGCAACAGAGACAAGGTGCGGGTAGCCTGTTTCGCCTCAGAGGCGAAGTGCGGGCAGCACTGTTCGACCTCAGAGGCGAAGTGCGGGCAGCACCGTTCGACTACAGATGGAGAAGTGCGGGCAGCACCCGTTCGCAACAGAGACAAGGTGCGGGTAGCCCTGTTTCGCCTCAAAGGCGATGTGCGGGCAGCACCGTTGCCTCAGAAGCGAAGAGCGGGCAGCACCGTTCGACTAAGTGGAGAAGTGCGGGCAGCACCATTCGCAACAGAGACAAGGTGCGGGTAGCCTGTTTCGCCTCAAAGGCGAAGAGCGGGCACCATCGTTCGACTATGTGGAAAAGTGCGGGCAGCACCATTCGCAACAGAGGAGAAGTGAGGGCAGCACCCTTCGCAAAAGAGACAAGGTGCGGGTAGCCTGTTTCGCCTCAAAGGCGAAGTGCGGGCACCATCGTTCGACTATGTGGAAAAGTGCGGGCAGCACCATTCGCAACAGAGGAGAAGTGAGGGCAGCACCCGTTCGCAACAGAGACAAGGTGCGGGTAGCCTGTTTCGCCCTCAAAGGCGAAGTGCTGGCAGTACTGTTGCCTCAGAAGCGAAGAGCGGGCAGCACCGTTCGACTAAGTGGAGAATTGCGGGCAGCACCGTTCGCAGCAGAGACAAGGTGCGGGTAGCCTGTTTCGCCTCAAAGGCGAAGTGCTGGCACCACCGTTCGACTCAGAAGCGAAGAGTGCGGGCAGCACCATTCGCAACAGAGGAGAAGTGAGGGCAGCACCGTTCGCAACAGAGACAAGGTGCGGGTAGCCTGTTTGGCCCCCAAAGGCGAAGTGCTGGGCAGCACTGTTCGCCTCAGAAGCGAAGAGCGGGCAGCACCGTTCGACTACAGAGGAGAAGTGAGGGCAGCACCCGTTCGCAACAGAGACAAGGTGCGGGTAGCCTGTTTCGCCTCAAAGGCGAAGTGCTGGCACCATACTGTTCGCCTCAGAAGCGAAAAGTGCGGGCAGCACCGTTCGACAACAGAGGAGAAGTGAGGGCAGCACCGTTCGCAACAGAGACAAGGTGCGGGTAGCCTGTTTCGCCTCAAAGGCGAAGTTCTGGCAGCAATGTTTCATCAGAAGCGAAGGGCGGGCAGCGCCGTTCGCACTACAGTGGAGAAGTGCGGGCAGCACCCGTTCGCAACAGAGACAAGATGCGGGTAGCCTGCTTTCGCATCAAAGGCGAAGTGCTGGGCAGTACGTTCGACTAGGGGGAGCGTGCAGCACCATTCGCAACGAGGAGAAGCGAGGGCAGCACCCGTTCGCAGCAGAGACAAGGTGCGTGTAGCCCTATTTCGCCTCAAAGGCGAAGCTGCTGGCAGCACTGTTACCTCAGAAGCGAAGAGCGGGCACCACCGTTCGACTAAGTGGAGAAGTGCGGGCAGCACCATTCGCAACAGAGACAAGGTGAGGGTGGTGTGTTCAGCTCAGAAGCGATTTGCGGTCACCACCGTTCTACTAAGTGGAGAAGTGTGAGCAGTACCATTCGCAACAGAGACAAGGTGCAGGTAGCCTGTTTCGCCTCAAAAGGCGAAGAGCGGGCACCATCGTTCGACTAAGTGGAAAAGTGCGGGCAGCACCATTCGCAACAGAGCAGAAGTGAGGGCAGCACCCGTTCGCAGCAGAGACAAGGTGCGGGTAGCCTGCTTGGCCCCAAAGGCGAAGTGCTGGCAGTACTGTTGCCTCAGAAGCGAAGAGCGGGCAGCGCCGTTCGACTAAGCGGAGAATTGCGGGCAGCACCGTTCGCAGCAGAGACAAGATGCGGGAAGCCTGTTTAGCATCCAAAGGCGAAGTTCTGGGCAACACTGCTGCCTCAGAAGCGAAGAGCGGGCAGCGCCGTTCGACTAAGTGGACAAGTGCGGGCAGCACCCGTTCGCAGCAGAGACAAGATGCGTGTAACCTATTTCGCCTCAAAGGCGAAGTTCTGGCAGCAATGTTTCATCAGAAGCGAAGGGCGGGCAGCGCCGTTCCACTAAGTGGAGAATTGCGGGAAGCACCGTTCGCAGCAGAGACAAGATGCGGCAGCCTGTTTGGCCCCAAAGGCGAAGTGCTTGCAGTACTGTTGCCTCAGAAGCGAAGAGCGGGCAGCGCCGTTCCACTAAGTGGAGAATTGCGAGAAGCACCGTTCGCAGCAGAGACAAGATGCGGGTAGCCCTGCTTAGATACAAAGGCGAAGTTCTGGCAGTACTGCTGCCTCAGAAGCGAAGAGCGGGCAGCGCCGTTCGCAGCAGAGACAAGATGCGTGTAACCCTATTTCGCCTCAAAGGCGAAGCTGCTGGCAGCAATGTTACCTCAGAAGCGAAGAGCGGGCACCACCGTTCGACTAAGTGGAGAAGTGCGGGCAGCACCATTCGCAACAGAGACAAGGTGAGGGTGGTGTGTTCAGCTCCAGAAGCGATTTGCGGTCACCACCGTTCTACTAAGTGGAGAAGTGTGAGCAGCACCATTCGCAACAGAGACAAGGTGCAGGTAGCCTGTTTCGCCTCAAAAGGCGAAGTGCGGGCAGCACTGTTGCGACTCAGAGGCGAAGAGCGGGCAGCACCGTTCGCAACAGAGGAGAAGTGAGGGCAGCACCCATTCGCAACGGAGACAAGGTGCGGGTAGCCTGTTTCGCATCAAAGGGACGATGTGCGGGCGCCACCGTTCGACTAAGTGGAGAAGTGCGGGGCAGCACCATTAGCTACAGAGGAGAAGTGAGGGCAGCACCCATTCACAAGAGAGACAAGGTGCGGGTAGCCTGTTTCGCCTCAAAGGCGAAGTGCGGGCAGCACCATTCACAACAGAGGAGAAGTGAGGGCAGCACCCATTCGCAAGAGAGACAAGGTGCGGGTAGCCTGTTTCGCCCTCAAATGCGAAGAGCCGGGCACCACCGTTCGACTAAGTGGAGAAGTGCGGGCAGCACTATTCGCAACAGAGGAGAAGTGAGGGCAGCACCCATTCGCAACAGAGACAAGGTGCGGGTAGCCTGTTTCGCCTCAAAGGCGAAGAGCCGGGCACCACCGTTCGACTAAGTGGAGAAGTGCGGGCAGCACCATTCGCAACAGAGGAGAAGTGAGGGCAGCACCATTCGCAACAGAGACAAGGTGCGGGTAGCCTGTTTCGCCTCAAATGCGAAGAGCCGGGCACCACCGTTCGACTAAGTGGAGAAGTGCGGGCAGCACCATTCGCAACAGAGGAGAAGTGAGGGCAGCACCATTAGCAACAGAGGAGAAGTGAGGGCAGCACCATTCGCAACAGAGACAAGGTGCGGGTAGCCTGCTTTCGCCTCAAAGGCGAAGTGCTGGCAGTACTGTTGCCTCAGAAGCGAAGAGCGGGCAGCGCCGTTCGACTAAGCAGGAGAAGTGCGGGCAGCACCCATTCGCAACAGAGACAAGGTGCGGGTAGCCTGTTTCGCCTCAAAGGCGAAGTGCGGGCAGCACCGTTCGACTACAGAGGAGAAGTGCGGGCAGCACCGTTCGCAACAGAGGAGAAGTGAGGGCAGCACCCGTTCGCAACAGAGACAAGGTGCGGGTAGCCTGCTTTCGCCCCAAAGGCGAAATGCTGGCAGTACTGTTGCCTCAGAGGCGATGTGCGCGCACCACTGTTCGACTAAGTGGAAAAGTGCGGGCAGCACCGTTCGCAACAGAGACAAGGTGCGGATAGCCTGTTTCGCCTCAAAGGCGAAGTGCTGGGCACCACCGTTCGACTAAGTGGAGAAGTGCGGGCAGCACTATTCGCAACAGAGGAGAAGTGAGGGCAGCACCCATTCGCAACAGAGACAAGGTGCGGGTAGCCTGTTTCGCCTAAAAGGCGAAGAGCGGGCACCACCGTTCGACTCAGTGGAGAAGTGTGAGCAGTACCATTCGCAACAGAGACAAGGTGCAGGTAGCCTGTTTCGCCTCAAAAGGCGAAGAGCGGGCACCATCGTTCGACTAAGTGGAAAAGTGCGCGCAGCACCATTCGCAACAGAGCGAGAAGTGAGGGCAGCACCCGTTCGCAGCAGAGACAAGGTGCGGGTAGCCTGTTTGGCCCCAAAGGCGAAGTGCTGGCAGTACTGTTGCCTCAGAAGCGAAGAGCGGGCAGCGCCGTTCGACTAAGCGGAGAAGTGCGGGCAGCACCGTTCGCAGCAGAGACAAGATGCGGGAAGCCTGTTTAGATCTCAAAGGCGAAGTTCTGGCAATACTGCTGCCTCAGAAGCGAAGAGCGGGCAGCGCCGTTCGACTAAGTGGAGAAGTGCGGGCAGCACCCGTTCGCAGCAGAGACAAGATGCGTGTAACCTATTTCGCCTCAAAGGCGAAGTGCTGGGCAGCAATCGTTTCGACTCAGAAGCGAAGGGCGGGCAGCACCGTTCGCACTAAGTGGAGAAGTGCGAGAAGCACCGTTCGCAGCAGAGACAAGATGCGGCAGCCTGTTTCGCCCTCAAAGGCGAAGTGCTGGGCAGTACTGTTGCCTCAGAAGCGAAGAGCGGGCAGCGCCGTTCCACTAAGTGGAGAAGTGCGGGCAGCACCGTTCGCAGCAGAGACAAGATGCGGGTAGCCTGCTTAGACACAAAGGCGAAGTTCTGGCAGTACTGCTGCCTCAGAAGCGAAGAGCGGGCAGCGCCGTTCGCAACAGAGACAAGATGCGGGTAGCCTGTTTCGCCTCAAAGGCGAAGTGCTGGCAGCAATGTTACCTCAGAAGCGAAGTGCGGGCACCACTGTTCGACTCAGTGGAGAAGTGCGGGCAGCACCATTCGCAACAGAGGAGAAGTGAGGGCAGCACCCTTCGCAACAGAGACAAGGTGCGGGTAGCCTGTTTCGCCTCAAAGGCGAAGTGCGGGCACCATCGTTCGACAGTGGAGAGCGGGGCAGCACCATTCGCCCAAAGAGGAGAAGTGTGGGCAGCACCATTCGCAGCAAAGTGGACGAAGTGCGGGCAGCACCATTCGCAACAGAGGAGAAGTGAGGGCAGCACCCATTCGCAAAAGAGACAAGGTGCGGGTAGCCTGTTTCGCCTCAAAGGCGAAGTGCGGGCACCATCGTTCGACTATAGTGGAAAAGTGCGGGCAGCACCATTCGCAACAGAGGAGAAGTGAGGGCAGCACCCATTCGCAACAGAGACAAGGTGCGGGTAGCCTGTTTCGCCTCAAATGCGAAGAGCCGGCACCACCGTTCGACTAAGTGGAGAAGTGCGGGCAGCACCATTCGCAACAGAGGAGAAGTGAGGGCAGCACCCATTCGCAAAAGAGACAAGGTGCTGGGTAGCCTGTTTCGCCTCAAGGGCGAAGTGCGGGCAGTACTGTTGCATCAGAGAGCGACGAGCGGGCAGCGCCGTTCGCAACAGAGGAGAAGTGAGGGCAGCACCATTCGCAACGGAGACAAGGTGCGGGTAGCCTGCATCGAATCAAAGGGACGATGTGCGGGCGCCACCGTTCGACTAAGTGGAGAAGTGCGGGGCTGCACCATTAGCTGCAGAGGAGAAGTGAGGTCAGTACCATTCACAAGAGAGACAAGGTGCGGCTAGCCTGCTCCGCCCTCAAAGGCGAAGTGCGGGCAGCACCATTCACAACAGAGGAGAAGTGAGGGCAGCACCCATTCACAAGAGAGACAAGGTGCGGGTAGCCTGTTTCGCCTCAAAGGCGAAGAGCCGGGCACCACCGTTCGACTAAGTGGAGAAGTGCGGGCAGCACTATTCGCAACAGAGGAGAAGTGAGGGCAGCACCATTCGCAACAGAGACAAGGTGCGGGTAGCCTGTTTGCCTCAAAGGCGAAGAGCCGGGCACCACCGTTCGACTAAGTGGAGAAGTGCGGGCAGCACCATTCGCAACAGAGGAGAAGTGAGGGCAGCACCCATTCGCAACAGAGACAAGGTGCGGGTAGCCTGTTTCGCCTCAAAGGCGAAGTGCTGGGCACCACCGTTCGACTAAGTGGAGAAGTGCGGGCAGCACTATTCGCAACAGAGGAGAAGTGAGGGCAGCACCATTCGCAACAGAGGAGAAGTGAGGGCAGCACCATTCGCAACAGAGACAAGGTGCGGGTAGCCTGTTTCGCCTCAAAGGCGAAGTGCTGGGCAGCACTGTTGCCTCAGAAGCGAGAAGAGCGGGCAGCACCGTTCGACTACAGAGGAGAAGTGAGGGCAGCACCCATTCGCAACAGAGACAAGGTGCGGGTAGCCTGTTTCGCCTCAAAGGCGAAGTGCGGGCACCACCGTTCGACTAAGTGGAGAAGTGCGGGCAGCACCATTCGCAACAGAGGAGAAGTGAGGGCAGCACCATTCGCAAACAGAGACAAGGTGCGGGTAGCCTGTTTCGCCTCAAAGGGCGAAGTGCTGGCAGCACTGTTGCCTCAGAGGCGATGTGCGCGCACCACTGTTCGACTAAGTGGAGAAAGTGCGGGCAGCACCCATTCGCAACAGAGACAAGGTGCGGGTAGCCTGTTTCGCCTCAAAGGCGAAGTGCGGGCACCATCGTTCGACTAAGTGGAGAAGTGCGGGCAGCACTATTCGCAACAGAGGAGAAGTGAGGGCAGCACCATTCGCAACAGAGACAAGGTGCGGGTAGCCTGTTTCGCCTCAAAGGCGAAGTGCGGGCACCACCGTTCGACTAAGTGGAGAAGTGCGGGCAGCACCATTCGCAACAGAGGAGAAGTGAGGGCAGCACCCTTCGCAACAGAGACAAGGTGCGGGTAGCCTGTTTCGCCTCAAAGGCGAAGTGCGGGCACCATCGTTCGACTAAGTGGAGAAGTGCGGGCAGCACCATTCGCAACAGAGGAGAAGTGAGGGCAGCACCCTTCGCAAACAGAGACAAGGTGCGGGTAGCCTGTTTCGCCTCAAAGGGCGACGTGCTGGCAGCAAATGTTGCCTCAGATGCGATGTGCGCGCACCACTGTTCGATTCAGTGGAGAAGTGCGGGCAGCACCATTCGCAACAGAGGAGAAGTGAGGGCAGCACCCTTCGTAAAAGAGACAAGGTGCGGGTAGCCTGTTTCGCCTCAAAGGCGAAGTGCGGGCGCCATCGTTCGACTAAGTGGAGAAGTGCGGGCAGCACCATTCGCAACAGAGGAGAAGTGAGGGCAGCACCCATTCGCAACAGAGACAAGGTGCGGGTAGCCTGTTTCGCCTCAAAGGCGAAGTGCGGGCACCATCGTTCGACTAAGTGGAGAAGTGCGGGCAGCACCATTCGCAACAGAGGAGAAGTGAGGGCAGCACCCTTCGCAAAAGAGACAAGGTGCGGGTAGCCTGTTTCGCCTCAAAGGCGAAGTGCGGGCACCATCGTTCGACTAAGTGGAGAAGTGCGGGCAGCACCATTCGCAACAGAGGAGAAGTGAGGGCAGCACCATTCGCAACAGAGACAAGGTGCGGGTAGCCTGTTTCGCCTCAAAGGCGAAGTGCTGGGCAGCACCGTTCGCCTCAGAGGGAGAAGTGCGGGCAGCACCGTTCGCAACAGAGGAGAAGTGAGGGCAGCACCCATTCGCAACAGAGACAAGGTGCGGGTAGCCTGTTTCGCCTCAAAGGGCGAAGTGCGGGCACCATCGTTCGACTAAGTGGAGAAGTGCGGGCAGCACCATTCGCAACAGAGGAGAAGTGAGGGCAGCACCCATTCGCAAGAGAGACAAGGTGCGGGTAGCCTGTTTCGCCTCAAAGGCGAAGTGCGGGCAGCACCGTTCGACACATCAGAGGAGAGAAAGTGAGGGCAGCACCATTCACAAGAGAGACAAGGTGCGGGTAGCCTGTTTGCCTCAAATGCGAAGAGCCGGGCACCACCGTTCGACTAAGTGGAGAAGTGCGGGCAGCACCATTCGCAACAGAGGAGAAGTGAGGGCAGCACCCATTCGCAACAGAGACAAGGTGCGGGTAGCCTGTTTCGCCTCAAAGGCGAAGTGCGGGCACCATCGTTCGACTAAGTGGAGAAGTGCGGGCAGCACCATTCGCAACAGAGGAGAAGTGAGGGCAGCACCCATTCGCAACAGAGACAAGGTGCGGGTAGCCTGTTTCGCCTCAAAGGCGATGTGCGGGCAGCCACCGTTCGACTAAGTGGAGAAGTGCGGGGCAGCACCATTCGCAACAGAGGAGAAGTGAGGGCAGCACCATTCGCAAGAGAGACAAGGTGCGGCTAGCCTGCTCCGCCTCAAAGGCGAAGTGCGGGCAGCACCATTCGCAACAGAGGAGAAGTGAGGGCAGCACCATTCGCAAGAGAGACAAGGTGCGGGTAGCCTGTTTCGCCTCAAAGGCGAAGTGCGGGCACCATCGTTCGACTAAGTGGAGAAAGTGCGGGCAGCACCATTCGCAACAGAGGAGAAGTGAGGGCAGCACCCTTCGTAAAAGAGACAAGGTGCGGGTAGCCTGTTTCGCCTCAAAGGCGAAGTGCTGGCAGCACTGTTGCCTCAGAGGCGAAGTGCGCGCACCACTGTTCGACTACAGTGGAGAAAGTGCGGGCAGCACCCGTTCGCAACAGAGACAAGGTGCGGGTAGCCTGTTTCGCCTCAAAGGCGAAGTGCTGGGCACCACCGTTCGACTAAGTGGAGAAGTGCGGGCAGCACCATTCGCAACAGAGGAGAAGTGAGGGCAGCACCCATTCGCAACAGAGACAAGGTGCGGGTAGCCTGTTTCGCCTCAAAGGCGAAGTGCGGGCACCACCGTTCGACTAAGTGGAGAAGTGCGGGCAGCACCATTCGCAACAGAGGAGAAGTGAGGGCAGCACCCATTCGCAACAGAGACAAGGTGCGGGTAGCCTGTTTCGCCTCAAAGGCGAAGTGCGGGCACCATCGTTCGACTAAGTGGAGAAGTGCGGGCAGCACCATTCGCAACAGAGGAGAAGTGAGGGCAGCACCCTTCGTAAAAGAGACAAGGTGCGGGTAGCCTGTTTCGCCTCAAAGGGCGAAGTGCGGGCACCATCGTTCGACTAAGTGGAGAAGTGCGGGCAGCACCATTCGCAACAGAGGAGAAGTGAGGGCAGCACCCTTCGCAACAGAGACAAGGTGCGGGTAGCCTGTTTCGCCTCAAAGGGCGACGTGCTGGCAGCAAATGTTGCCTCAGATGCGATGTGCGCGCACCACTGTTCGACTCAGTGGAGAAAGTGCGGGCAGCACCATTCGCAACAGAGACAAGGTGCGGGTAGCCTGTTTCGCCTCAAAGGCGAAGTGCGGGCACCATCGTTCGACTAAGTGGAGAAGTGCGGGGCAGCACCATTCGCAACAGAGGAGAAGTGAGGGCAGCACCCATTCACAAGAGAGACAAGGTGCGGGTAGCCTGTTTCGCCTCAAAGGCGAAGTGCGGGCAGCACCATTCGCAACAGAGGAGAAGTGAGGGCAGCACCCATTCACAAGAGAGACAAGGTGCGGGTAGCCTGTTTCGCCTCAAAGGCGAAGTGCGGGCACCATCGTTCGACTAAGTGGAGAAGTGCGGGCAGCACCATTCGCAACAGAGGAGAAGTGAGGGCAGCACCCTTCGTAAAAGAGACAAGGTGCGGGTAGCCTGTTTCGCCTCAAAGGCGAAGTGCGGGCACCATCGTTCGACTAAGTGGAGAAGTGCGGGCAGCACCATTCGCAACAGAGGAGAAGTGAGGGCAGCACCCTTCGCAACAGAGACAAGGTGCGGGTAGCCTGTTTCGCCTCAAAGGCGAAGTGCTGGGCAGCACCGTTCGACTAAGTGGAGAAGTGCGGGCAGCACCATTCGCAACAGAGGAGAAGTGAGGGCAGCACCATTCGCAACAGAGGAGAAGTGAGGGCAGCACCCTTCGTAAAAGAGACAAGGTGCGGGTAGCCTGTTTCGCCTCAAAGGCGAAGTGCGGGCACCATCGTTCGACTAAGTGGAAAAGTGCGGGCAGCACCATTCGCAACAGAGGAGAAGTGAGGGCAGCACCCTTCGCAAAAGAGACAAGGTGCGGGTAGCCTGTTTCGCCTCAAAGGCGAAGTGCGGGCACCATCGTTCGACTAAGTGGAGAAGTGCGGGCAGCACCATTCGCAACAGAGGAGAAGTGAGGGCAGCACCCTTCGCAAAAGAGACAAGGTGCGGGTAGCCTGTTTCGCCTCAAAGGGCGAAGTGCTGGCAGCTCATCGATGTGCGGGCACCATGAAGTGGAGAAGTGCGGGCAGCACCATTCGCAACAGAGGAGAAGTGAGGGCAGCACCCTTCGCAAAAGAGACAAGGTGCGGGTAGCCTGTTTCGCCTCAAAGGCGAAGTGCGGGCACCACCGTTCGACTAAGTGGAGAAGTGCGGGCAGCACCATTCGCAACAGAGGAGAAGTGAGGGCAGCACCCTTCGTAAAAGAGACAAGGTGCGGGTAGCCTGTTTCGCCTCAAAGGCGAAGTGCGGGCACCATCGTTCGACTAAGTGGAGAAGTGCGGGCAGCACCATTCGCAACAGAGGAGAAGTGAGGGCAGCACCCTTCGCAAAAGAGACAAGGTGCGGGTAGCCTGTTTCGCCTCAAAGGCGAAGTGCGGGCACCATCGTTCGACTAAGTGGAAAAGTGCGGGCAGCACCATTCGCAACAGAGGAGAAGTGAGGGCAGCACCCTTCGTAAAAGAGACAAGGTGCGGGTAGCCTGTTTCGCCTCAAAGGGCGACGTGCTGGCAGCACTGTTGCCTCAGATGCGATGTGCGGGCACCACTGTTCGATTCAGTGGAGAAAGTGCGGGCAGCACCATTCGCAACAGAGGAGAAGTGAGGGCAGCACCCTTCGTAAAAGAGACAAGGTGCGGGTAGCCTGTTTCGCCTCAAAGGCGAAGTGCGGGCACCATCGTTCGACTAAGTGGAGAAGTGCGGGCAGCACCATTCGCAACAGAGGAGAAGTGAGGGCAGCACCCTTCGCAAAAGAGACAAGGTGCGGGTAGCCTGTTTCGCCTCAAAGGCGAAGTGCGGGCACCATCGTTCGACTAAGTGGAGAAAGTGCGGGCAGCACCATTCGCAACAGAGGAGAAGTGAGGGCAGCACCCTTCGTAAAAGAGACAAGGTGCGGGTAGCCTGTTTCGCCTCAAAGGCGAAGTGCGGGCACCATCGTTCGACTAAGTGGAGAAGTGCGGGCAGCACCATTCGCAACAGAGGAGAAGTGAGGGCAGCACCCTTCGTAAAAGAGACAAGGTGCGGGTAGCCTGTTTCGCCTCAAAGGCGAAGTGCGGGCACCATCGTTCGACTAAGTGGAGAAAGTGCGGGCAGCACCATTCGCAACAGAGGAGAAGTGAGGGCAGCACCATTCGCAACAGAGGAGAAGTGAGGGCAGCACCCTTCGTAAAAGAGACAAGGTGCGGGTAGCCTGTTTCGCCTCAAAGGCGAAGTGCGGGCACCATCGTTCGACTAAGTGGAGAAAGTGCGGGCAGCACCATTCGCAACAGAGGAGAAGTGAGGGCAGCACCCTTCGCAAAAGAGACAAGGTGCGGGTAGCCTGTTTCGCCTCAAAGGGCGAAGTGCGGGCAGCCATCGTTCGACTCAGTGGAGAAGTGCGGGCACCACCGTTCGATCAGTGGAGAAGTGCGGGCAGCACCATTCGCAACAGAGGAGAAGTGAGGGCAGCACCCTTCGTAAAAGAGACAAGGTGCGGGTAGCCTGTTTCGCCTCAAAGGCGAAGTGCGGGCACCATCGTTCGACTAAGTGGAGAAAGTGCGGGCAGCACCATTCGCAACAGAGGAGAAGTGAGGGCAGCACCCTTCGTAAAAGAGACAAGGTGCGGGTAGCCTGTTTCGCCTCAAAGGCGAAGTGCTGGCAGCCACTCGTTCGACTAAGTGGAGAAAGTGCGGGCAGCACCATTCGCAACAGAGGAGAAGTGAGGGCAGCACCCTTCGCAAAAGAGACAAGGTGCGGGTAGCCTGTTTCGCCTCAAAGGCGAAGTGCGGGCACCACCGTTCGACTAAGTGGAGAAAGTGCGGGCAGCACCATTCGCAACAGAGGAGAAGTGAGGGCAGCACCCTTCGTAAAAAGAGACAAGGTGCGGGTAGCCTGTTTCGCCTCAAAGGCGAAGTGCGGGCACCATCGTTCGACTATGTGGAGAAAGTGCGGGCAGCACCATTCGCAACAGAGGAGAAGTGAGGGCAGCACCCTTCGTAAAAGAGACAAGGTGCGGGTAGCCTGTTTCGCCTCAAAGGCGAAGTGCGGGCACCATCGTTCGACTATGTGGAAAAGTGCGGGCAGCACCATTCGCAACAGAGGAGAAGTGAGGGCAGCACCCTTCGTAAAAGAGACAAGGTGCGGGTAGCCTGTTTCGCCTCAAAGGGCGACGTGCTGGCAGCATGTTGCCTCAGATGCGATGTGCGGGCACCACCGTTCGATCAGTGGAGAAAGTGCGGGCAGCACCATTCGCAACAGAGGAGAAGTGAGGGCAGCACCCTTCGTAAAAGAGACAAGGTGCGGGTAGCCTGTTTCGCCTCAAAGGCGAAGTGCGGGCGCCATCGTTCGACTAAGTGGAGAAGTGCGGGCAGCACCATTCGCAACAGAGGAGAAGTGAGGGCAGCACCCTTCGCAAAAGAGACAAGGTGCGGGTAGCCTGTTTCGCCTCAAAGGCGAAGTGCGGGCACCATCGTTCGACTAAGTGGAGAAAGTGCGGGCAGCACCATTCGCAACAGAGGAGAAGTGAGGGCAGCACCCTTCGTAAAAGAGACAAGGTGCGGGTAGCCTGTTTCGCCTCAAAGGCGAAGTGCGGGCACCATCGTTCGACTAAGTGGAGAAAGTGCGGGCAGCACCATTCGCAACAGAGGAGAAGTGAGGGCAGCACCCTTCGTAAAAGAGACAAGGTGCGGGTAGCCTGTTTCGCCTCAAAGGCGAAGTGCGGGCACCATCGTTCGACTAAGTGGAGAAAGTGCGGGCAGCACCATTCGCAACAGAGGAGAAGTGAGGGCAGCACCCTTCGTAAAAGAGACAAGGTGCGGGTAGCCTGTTTCGCCTCAAAGGCGAAGTGCGGGCACCATCGTTCGACTATAGTGGAAAAGTGCGGGCAGCACCATTCGCAACAGAGGAGAAGTGAGGGCAGCACCCTTCGTAAAAGAGACAAGGTGCGGGTAGCCTGTTTCGCCTCAAAGGCGAAGTGCGGGCACCATCGTTCGACTATGTGGAGAAAGTGCGGGCAGCACCATTCGCAACAGAGGAGAAGTGAGGGCAGCACCCTTCGTAAAAGAGACAAGGTGCGGGTAGCCTGTTTCGCCTCAAAGGCAGAAGTGCGAGCAGCCACCGTTCGACTAAGTGGAAAAGTGCGGGCAGCACCATTCGCAACAGAGGAGAAGTGAGGGCAGCACCCTTCGTAAAAGAGACAAGGTGCGGGTAGCCTGTTTCGCCTCAAAGGCGAAGTGCGGGCACCATCGTTCGACTAAGTGGAGAAAGTGCGGGCAGCACCATTCGCAACAGAGGAGAAGTGAGGGCAGCACCCTTCGCAAAAGAGACAAGGTGCGGGTAGCCTGTTTCGCCTCAAAGGCGAAGTGCTGGCAGCACTGTTGCCTCAGATGCGATGTGCGGGCACCACCGTTCGACTAAGTGGAGAAAGTGCGGGCAGCACCATTCGCAACAGAGGAGAAGTGAGGGCAGCACCCTTCGTAAAAGAGACAAGGTGCGGGTAGCCTGTTTCGCCTCAAAGGCGAAGTGCGGGCACCATCGTTCGACTAAGTGGAAAAGTGCGGGCAGCACCATTCGCAACAGAGGAGAAGTGAGGGCAGCACCCTTCGTAAAAGAGACAAGGTGCGGGTAGCCTGTTTCGCCTCAAAGGCGAAGTGCGAGGGCACCATCGTTCGACTAAGTGGAGAAGTGCGGGCAGCACCATTCGCAACAGAGGAGAAGTGAGGGCAGCACCATTCGCAACAGAGGAGAAGTGAGGGGCAGCACCCTTCGTAAAAGAGACAAGGTGCGGGTAGCCTGTTTCGCCTCAAAGGCGAAGTGCGGGCACCATCGTTCGACTAAGTGGAGAAAGTGCGGGCAGCACCATTCGCAACAGAGGAGAAGTGAGGGCAGCACCCTTCGTAAAAGAGACAAGGTGCGGGTAGCCTGTTTCGCCTCAAAGGCGAAGTGCGGGCACCATCGTTCGACTATGTGGAAAAGTGCGGGCAGCACCATTCGCAACAGAGGAGAAGTGAGGGCAGCACCCTTCGTAAAAGAGACAAGGTGCGGGTAGCCTGTTTCGCCTCAAAGGGCGACGTGCTGGCAGAAATGTTGCCTCAGATGCGATGTGCGCGCACCACTGTTCGATTCAGTGGAGAAAGTGCGGGCAGCACCATTCGCAACAGAGGAGAAGTGAGGGCAGCACCCTTCGTAAAAGAGACAAGGTGCGGGTAGCCTGTTTCGCCTCAAAGGCGAAGTGCGGGCACCATCGTTCGACTAAGTGGAGAAAGTGCGGGCAGCACCATTCGCAACAGAGGAGAAGTGAGGGCAGCACCCTTCGTAAAAGAGACAAGGTGCGGGTAGCCTGTTTCGCCTCAAAGGGCGATGTGCTGGCAGCACTGTTGCCTCAGAGGCGAAGTGCGGGCACCACCGTTCGACTACAGTGGAGAAGTGCGGGCAGCACCATTCGCAACAGAGGAGAAGTGAGGGCAGCACCCTTCGTAAAAGAGACAAGGTGCGGGTAGCCTGTTTCGCCTCAAAGGCGAAGTGCGGGCACCATCGTTCGACTAAGTGGAAAAGTGCGGGCAGCACCATTCGCAACAGAGGAGAAGTGAGGGCAGCACCCTTCGTAAAAGAGACAAGGTGCGGGTAGCCTGTTTCGCCTCAAAGGCGAAGTGCGGGCACCATCGTTCGACTATGTGGAGAAAGTGCGGGCAGCACCATTCGCAACAGAGGAGAAGTGAGGGCAGCACCCTTCGTAAAAGAGACAAGGTGCGGGTAGCCTGTTTCGCCTCAAAGGCGAAGTGCGGGCAGCACTGTTGCCTCAGAGGCGAAGTGCGGGCACCACCGTTCGACTAAGTGGAGAAGTGCGGGCAGCACCATTCGCAACAGAGGAGAAGTGAGGGCAGCACCATTCGCAACAGAGGAGAAGTGAGGGGCAGCACCCTTCGTAAAAGAGACAAGGTGCGGGTAGCCTGTTTCGCCTCAAAGGCGAAGTGCGGGCACCATCGTTCGACTAAGTGGAGAAAGTGCGGGCAGCACCATTCGCAACAGAGGAGAAGTGAGGGCAGCACCCTTCGTAAAAGAGACAAGGTGCGGGTAGCCTGTTTCGCCTCAAAGGCGAAGTGCGGGCACCATCGTTCGACTATGTGGAAAAGTGCGGGCAGCACCATTCGCAACAGAGGAGAAGTGAGGGCAGCACCCTTCGCAAAAGAGACAAGATGCGGGTAGCCTGTTTCGCCTCAAGGGCGACGTGCTGGCAGAAATGTTGCCTCAGATGCGATGTGCGCGCACCACTGTTCGATTCAGTGGAAAAGTGCGGGCAGCACCATTCGCAACAGAGGAGAAGTGAGGGCAGCACCCTTCGTAAAAGAGACAAGTGCGGGTAGCCTGTTTCGCCTAAAAGAGACAAGGTGCGGGTAGCCTGTTTCGCCTCAAAGGCGAAGTGCGGGCACCATCGTTCGACTAAGTGGAGAAGTGCGGGCAGCACCATTCGCAACAGAGGAGAAGTGAGGGCAGCACCCTTCGTAAAAGAGACAAGGTGCGGGTAGCCTGTTTCGCCTCAAAGGCGAAGTGCGGGCACCATCGTTCGACTATGTGGAAAAGTGCGGGCAGCACCATTCGCAACAGAGGAGAAGTGAGGGCAGCACCCTTCGTAAAAGAGACAAGGTGCGGGTAGCCTGTTTCGCCTCAAAGGCGAAGTGCTGGCAGCACTGTTGCCTCAGAAGCGAAGTGCGGGCACCACCGTTCGACTAAGTGGAGAAAGTGCGGGCAGCACCATTCGCAACAGAGGAGAAGTGAGGGCAGCACCCTTCGTAAAAGAGACAAGGTGCGGGTAGCCTGTTTCGCCTCAAAGGCGAAGTGCGGGCACCATCGTTCGACTAAGTGGAGAAAGTGCGGGCAGCACCATTCGCAACAGAGGAGAAGTGAGGGCAGCACCCTTCGTAAAAGAGACAAGGTGCGGGTAGCCTGTTTCGCCTCAAAGGCGAAGTGCGGGCACCATCGTTCGACTAAGTGGAGAAAGTGCGGGCAGCACCATTCGCAACAGAGGAGAAGTGAGGGCAGCACCCTTCGTAAAAGAGACAAGGTGCGGGTAGCCTGTTTCGCCTCAAAGGCGAAGTGCGGGCACCATCGTTCGACTAAGTGGAGAAGTGCGGGCAGCACCATTCGCAACAGAGGAGAAGTGAGGGCAGCACCATTCGCAACAGAGGAGAAGTGAGGGCAGCACCCGTTTCGCACAGAGGAGAAGTGGGGGCAGCACCCGTTCGCAATAGAGACAAGGTGCGGGTAGCCTGTTTCGCCTCAAAGGCGAAGTGCGGGCACCATCGTTCGACTAAGTGGAAAAGTGCGGGCAGCACCATTCGCAACAGAGGAGAAGTGAGGGCAGCACCCTTCGCAAAAGAGACAAGGTGCGGGTAGCCTGTTTCGCCTCAAAGGCGAAGTGCGGGCACCATCGTTCGACTAAGTGGAGAAAGTGCGGGCAGCACCATTCGCAACAGAGGAGAAGTGAGGGCAGCACCCTTCGTAAAAGAGACAAGGTGCGGGTAGCCTGTTTCGCCTCAAAGGCGAAGTGCGGGCGCCATCGTTCGACTAAGTGGAGAAAGTGCGGGCAGCACCATTCGCAACAGAGGAGAAGTGAGGGCAGCACCCTTCGTAAAAGAGACAAGGTGCGGGTAGCCTGTTTCGCCTCAAAGGCGAAGTGCGGGCACCATCGTTCGACTAAGTGGAGAAGTGCGGGCAGCACCATTCGCAACAGAGGAGAAGTGAGGGCAGCACCCTTCGTAAAAGAGACAAGGTGCGGGTAGCCTGTTTCGCCTCAAAGGCGAAGTGCGGGCACCATCGTTCGACTAAGTGGAAAAGTGCGGGCAGCACCATTCGCAACAGAGGAGAAGTGAGGGCAGCACCCTTCGTAAAAGAGACAAGGTGCGGGTAGCCTGTTTCGCCTCAAAGGCGAAGTGCGGGCAGCCATCGTTCGACTAAGTGGAGAAGTGCGGGCAGCACCATTCGCAACAGAGGAGAAGTGAGGGCAGCACCATTCGCAACAGAGGAGAAGTGAGGGCAGCACCCTTCGTCAAAAGAGACAAGGTGCGGGTAGCCTGTTTCGCCTCAAAGGCGAAGTGCGGGCACCATCGTTCGACTAAGTGGAGAAGTGCGGGCAGCACCATTCGCAACAGAGGAGAAGTGAGGGCAGCACCCTTCGTAAAAGAGACAAGGTGCGGGTAGCCTGTTTCGCCTCAAAGGCGAAGTGCGGGCACCATCGTTCGACTATGTGGAAAAGTGCGGGCAGCACCATTCGCAACAGAGGAGAAGTGAGGGCAGCACCCTTCGTAAAAGAGACAAGGTGCGGGTAGCCTGTTTCGCCTCAAAGGCGAAGTGCGGGCACCATCGTTCGACTATGTGGAAAAGTGCGGGCAGCACCATTCGCAACAGAGGAGAAGTGAGGGCAGCACCCTTCGCAAAAGAGACAAGGTGCGGGTAGCCTGTTTCGCCTCAAAGGCGAAGTGCGGGCACCATCGTTCGACTATGTGGAAAAGTGCGGGCAGCACCATTCGCAACAGAGGAGAAGTGAGGGCAGCACCCTTCGTAAAAGAGACAAGGTGCGGGTAGCCTGTTTCGCCTCAAAGGCGAAGTGCTGGGCAGCACTGTTGCCTCAGAAGCGAAGTGCGGGCACCACCGTTCGACTACAGTGGAGAAGTGCGGGCAGCACCATTCGCAACAGAGGAGAAGTGAGGGCAGCACCCTTCGTAAAAGAGACAAGGTGCGGGTAGCCTGTTTCGCCTCAAAGGCGAAGTGCGGGCACCATCGTTCGACTATGTGGAAAAGTGCGGGCAGCACCATTCGCAACAGAGGAGAAGTGAGGGCAGCACCCTTCGTAAAAGAGACAAGGTGCGGGTAGCCTGTTTCGCCTCAAAGGCGAAGTGCTGGCAGCACTGTTGCCTCAGAAGCGAAGTGCGGGCACCACCGTTCGACTAAGTGGAGAAGTGCGGGCAGCACCATTCGCAACAGAGGAGAAGTGAGGGCAGCACCCTTCGTAAAAGAGACAAGGTGCGGGTAGCCTGTTTCGCCTCAAAGGCGAAGTGCGGGCACCATCGTTCGACTAAGTGGAGAAAGTGCGGGCAGCACCATTCGCAACAGAGGAGAAGTGAGGGCAGCACCCTTCGTAAAAGAGACAAGGTGCGGGTAGCCTGTTTCGCCTCAAAGGCGAAGTGCGGGCACCATCGTTCGACTAAGTGGAGAAGTGCGGGCAGCACCATTCGCAACAGAGGAGAAGTGAGGGGCAGCACCCTTCGTAAAAGAGACAAGGTGCGGGTAGCCTGTTTCGCCTCAAAGGCGAAGTGCGGGCACCATCGTTCGACTATGTGGAGAAAGTGCGGGCAGCACCATTCGCAACAGAGGAGAAGTGAGGGCAGCACCCTTCGCAAAAGAGACAAGGTGCGGGTAGCCTGTTTCGCCTCAAAGGCGAAGTGCGGGCACCATCGTTCGACTAAGTGGAGAAAGTGCGGGCAGCACCATTCGCAACAGAGGAGAAGTGAGGGCAGCACCCTTCGTAAAAGAGACAAGGTGCGGGTAGCCTGTTTCGCCTCAAAGGCGAAGTGCGGGCACCATCGTTCGACTATGTGGAAAAGTGCGGGCAGCACCATTCGCAACAGAGGAGAAGTGAGGGCAGCACCCTTCGTAAAAGAGACAAGGTGCGGGTAGCCTGTTTCGCCTCAAAGGGCGACGTGCTGGCAGAAATGTTGCCTCAGATGCGATGTGCGCGCACCACTGTTCGATTCAGTGGAAAAGTGCGGGCAGCACCATTCGCAACAGAGGAGAAGTGAGGGCAGCACCCTTCGTAAAAGAGACAAGGTGCGGGTAGCCTGTTTCGCCTCAAAGGCGAAGTGCGGGCACCATCGTTCGACTATGTGGAAAAGTGCGGGCAGCACCATTCGCAACAGAGGAGAAGTGAGGGCAGCACCCTTCGTAAAAGAGACAAGGTGCGGGTAGCCTGTTTCGCCTCAAAGGCGAAGTGCGGGCACCATCGTTCGACTAAGTGGAGAAGTGCGGGCAGCACCATTCGCAACAGAGGAGAAGTGAGGGCAGCACCCTTCGTAAAAGAGACAAGGTGCGGGTAGCCTGTTTCGCCTCAAAGGCGAAGTGCGGGCACCATCGTTCGACTAAGTGGAGAAGTGCGGGCAGCACCATTCGCAACAGAGGAGAAGTGAGGGCAGCACCCTTCGTAAAAGAGACAAGGTGCGGGTAGCCTGTTTCGCCTCAAAGGCGAAGTGCGGGCACCATCGTTCGACTAAGTGGAGAAGTGCGGGCAGCACCATTCGCAACAGAGGAGAAGTGAGGGCAGCACCCTTCGCAAAAGAGACAAGGTGCGGGTAGCCTGTTTCGCCTCAAAGGCGACGTGCTGGCAGCACTGTTGCCTCAGATGCGATGTGCGCGCACCACTGTTCGATTCAGTGGAGAAAGTGCGGGCAGCACCATTCGCAACAGAGGAGAAGTGAGGGCAGCACCCTTCGTAAAAGAGACAAGGTGCGGGTAGCCTGTTTCGCCTCAAAGGCGAAGTGCGGGCACCATCGTTCGACTATGTGGAAAAGTGCGGGCAGCACCATTCGCAACAGAGGAGAAGTGAGGGCAGCACCCTTCGTAAAAGAGACAAGGTGCGGGTAGCCTGTTTCGCCTCAAAGGCGAAGTGCGGGCAGCCATCGTTCGACTAAGTGGAGAAGTGCGGGCAGCACCATTCGCAACAGAGGAGAAGTGAGGGCAGCACCATTCGCAACAGAGGAGAAGTGAGGGCAGCACCCTTCGTCAAAAGAGACAAGGTGCGGGTAGCCTGTTTCGCCTCAAAGGCGAAGTGCGGGCACCATCGTTCGACTAAGTGGAGAAAGTGCGGGCAGCACCATTCGCAACAGAGGAGAAGTGAGGGCAGCACCCTTCGCAAAAGAGACAAGGTGCGGGTAGCCTGTTTCGCCTCAAAGATGGGCGAAGTGTGCGAGGCACCACCGTTCGACTAAGTGGAGAAGTGCGGGCAGCACCATTCGCAACAGAGGAGAAGTGAGGGCAGCACCATTCGCAACAGAGGAGAAGTGAGGGCAGCACCCTTCGTAAAAGAGACAAGGTGCGGGTAGCCTGTTTCGCCTCAAAGGCGAAGTGCGGGCACCATCGTTCGACTATGTGGAAAAGTGCGGGCAGCACCATTCGCAACAGAGGAGAAGTGAGGGCAGCACCCTTCGTAAAAGAGACAAGGTGCGGGTAGCCTGTTTCGCCTCAAAGGGCGACGTGCTGGCAGCAAATGTTGCCTCAGATGCGATGTGCGGGCACCACTGTTCGACTAAGTGGAGAAGTGCGGGCAGCACCATTCGCAACAGAGGAGAAGTGAGGGCAGCACCCTTCGTAAAAGAGACAAGGTGCGGGTAGCCTGTTTCGCCTCAAAGGCGAAGTGCGGGCACCATCGTTCGACTAAGTGGAGAAAGTGCGGGCAGCACCATTCGCAACAGAGGAGAAGTGAGGGCAGCACCCTTCGCAAAAGAGACAAGGTGCGGGTAGCCTGTTTCGCCTCAAAGGCGAAGTGCGGGCACCATCGTTCGACTATGTGGAGAAAGTGCGGGCAGCACCATTCGCAACAGAGGAGAAGTGAGGGCAGCACCCTTCGTAAAAGAGACAAGGTGCGGGTAGCCTGTTTCGCCTCAAAGGCGAAGTGCGGGCACCATCGTTCGACTATGTGGAGAAAGTGCGGGCAGCACCATTCGCAACAGAGGAGAAGTGAGGGCAGCACCCTTCGTAAAAGAGACAAGGTGCGGGTAGCCTGTTTCGCCTCAAAGGCGAAGTGCGGGCAGCCATCGTTCGACTAAGTGGAAAAGTGCGGGCAGCACCATTCGCAATGGAGAAGTGCGGGCAGCACCATTCGCAACAGAGGAGAAGTGAGGGCAGCACCCTTCGTAAAAGAGACAAGGTGCGGGTAGCCTGTTTCGCCTCAAAGGCGAAGTGCTGGCAGCACTGTTGCCTCAGATGCGATGTGCGGGCACCACCGTTCGACTAAGTGGAGAAGTGCGGGCAGCACCATTCGCAACAGAGGAGAAGTGAGGGCAGCACCCTTCGTAAAAGAGACAAGGTGCGGGTAGCCTGTTTCGCCTCAAAGGCGAAGTGCGGGCACCATCGTTCGACTATGTGGAAAAGTGCGGGCAGCACCATTCGCAACAGAGGAGAAGTGAGGGCAGCACCCTTCGTAAAAGAGACAAGGTGCGGGTAGCCTGTTTCGCCTCAAAGGCGAAGTGCGGGCACCATCGTTCGACTATGTGGAAAAGTGCGGGCAGCACCATTCGCAACAGAGGAGAAGTGAGGGCAGCACCCTTCGTAAAAGAGACAAGGTGCGGGTAGCCTGTTTCGCCTCAAAGGCGATGTGCTGGCAGCACTGTTGCCTCAGAAGCGAGGTGCGGGCACCACCGTTCGACTAAGTGGAGAAAGTGCGGGCAGCACCATTCGCAACAGAGGAGAAGTGAGGGCAGCACCATTCGCAACAGAGGAGAAGTGAGGGCAGCACCCTTCGTAAAAGAGACAAGGTGCGGGTAGCCTGTTTCGCCTCAAAGGCGAAGTGCGGGCACCATCGTTCGACTATGTGGAAAAGTGCGGGCAGCACCATTCGCAACAGAGGAGAAGTGAGGGCAGCACCCTTCGTAAAAGAGACAAGGTGCGGGTAGCCTGTTTCGCCTCAAAGGCGAAGTGCGGGCACCATCGTTCGACTATGTGGAAAAGTGCGGGCAGCACCATTCGCAACAGAGGAGAAGTGAGGGCAGCACCCTTCGTAAAAGAGACAAGGTGCGGGTAGCCTGTTTCGCCTCAAAGGCGAAGTGCGGGCACCATCGTTCGACTATGTGGAGAAAGTGCGGGCAGCACCATTCGCAACAGAGGAGAAGTGAGGGCAGCACCCTTCGTAAAAGAGACAAGGTGCGGGTAGCCTGTTTCGCCTCAAAGGCGAAGTGCGGGCACCATCGTTCGACTATAGTGGAAAAGTGCGGGCAGCACCATTCGCAACAGAGGAGAAGTGAGGGCAGCACCCTTCGTAAAAGAGACAAGGTGCGGGTAGCCTGTTTCGCCTCAAAGGCGAAGTGCGGGCACCATCGTTCGACTATAGTGGAGAAAGTGCGGGCAGCACCATTCGCAACAGAGGAGAAGTGAGGGCAGCACCCTTCGCAAAAGAGACAAGGTGCGGGTAGCCTGTTTCGCCTCAAAGGCGAAGTGCGGGCAGCCATCGTTCGACTACAGTGGAGAAAGTGCGGGCAGCACCATTCGCAACAGAGGAGAAGTGAGGGCAGCACCCTTCGTAAAAGAGACAAGGTGCGGGTAGCCTGTTTCGCCTCAAAGGCGAAGTGCGGGCACCATCGTTCGACTAAGTGGAGAAAGTGCGGGCAGCACCATTCGCAACAGAGGAGAAGTGAGGGCAGCACCCTTCGTAAAAGAGACAAGGTGCGGGTAGCCTGTTTCGCCTCAAAGGCGAAGTGCGGGCAGCCATCGTTCGACTCAGTGGAGAAAGTGCGGGCAGCACCATTCGCAACAGAGGAGAAGTGAGGGCAGCACCCTTCGCAAAAGAGACAAGGTGCGGGTAGCCTGTTTCGCCTCAAAGGCGAAGTGCGGGCACCATCGTTCGACTAGTTCGGGCAGCACCATTCGACAGAGGAGAAGTGAGGGCAGCACCCTTCGTAAAAGAGACAAGGTGCGGGTAGCCTGTTTCGCCTCAAAGGCGAAGTGCGGGCACCATCGTTCGACTATGTGGAAAAGTGCGGGCAGCACCATTCGCAACAGAGGAGAAGTGAGGGCAGCACCCTTCGTAAAAGAGACAAGGTGCGGGTAGCCTGTTTCGCCTCAAAGGCGATGCGCTGGCAGCACTGTTACCTCAGAAGCGAGGAGCGGGCACCACCGTTCGACCAAGTGGAGAAGTGTGGGCAGCACCATTCGCAACAAAGGAGAAGTGAGGGCAGCACCATTCGCAACAGAGGAGAAGTGAGGGCAGCACCCTTCGTAAAAGAGACAAGGTGCGGGTAGCCTGTTTCGCCTCAAAGGCGAAGTGCGGGCACCATCGTTCGACTATGTGGAAAAGTGCGGGCAGCACCATTCGCAACAGAGGAGAAGTGAGGGCAGCACCCTTCGTAAAAGAGACAAGGTGCGGGTAGCCTGTTTCGCCTCAAAGGCGATGTGCTGGCAGCACTGTTGCCTCAGAAGCGATGAGCGGGCACCACCGTTCGACTAAGTGGAGAAGTGCGGGCAGCACCATTCGCAACAGAGGAGAAGTGAGGGCAGCACCCTTCGTAAAAGAGACAAGGTGCGGGTAGCCTGTTTCGCCTCAAAGGCGAAGTGCGGGCACCATCGTTCGACTAAGTGGAGAAGTGCGGGCAGCACCATTCGCAACAGAGGAGAAGTGAGGGCAGCACCCTTCGTAAAAGAGACAAGGTGCGGGTAGCCTGTTTCGCCTCAAAGGCGAAGTGCTGGCAGCACTGTTTCGCCTCAAAGCGAAGTGCGGGCACCACCGTTCGACTAAGTGGAGAAAGTGCGGGCAGCACCATTCGCAACAGAGGAGAAGTGAGGGCAGCACCCTTCGCAAAAGAGACAAGGTGCGGGTAGCCTGTTTCGCCTCAAAGGCGAAGTGCTGGCAGCATGTTGCCTCAGATGCGATGTGCGGGCACCACCGTTCGACTAGTGGAGAAAGTGCGGGCAGCACCATTCGCAACAGAGGAGAAGTGAGGGCAGCACCCTTCGCAAAAGAGACAAGGTGCGGGTAGCCTGTTTCGCCTCAAAGGCGAAGTGCGGGCACCATCGTTCGACTAAGTGGAGAAGTGCGGGCAGCACCATTCGCAACAGAGGAGAAGTGAGGGCAGCACCCTTCGTAAAAGAGACAAGGTGCGGGTAGCCTGTTTCGCCTCAAAGGCGAAGTGCGGGCACCATCGTTCGACTATGTGGAAAAGTGCGGGCAGCACCATTCGCAACAGAGGAGAAGTGAGGGCAGCACCCTTCGTAAAAGAGACAAGGTGCGGGTAGCCTGTTTCGCCTCAAAGGCGAAGTGCGGGCACCATCGTTCGACTATGTGGAAAAGTGCGGGCAGCACCATTCGCAACAGAGGAGAAGTGAGGGCAGCACCCTTCGCAAAAGAGACAAGGTGCGGGTAGCCTGTTTCGCCTCAAAGGCGAAGTGCTGGCAGCACTGTTGCCTCAGAAGCGAAGAGCGGGCACCACCGTTCGACTAAGTGGAGAAGTGCGGGCAGCACCATTCGCAACAGGGAGAAGTGAGGGCAGCACCATTCGCAACAGAGGAGAAGTGAGGGCAGCACCCTTCGTAAAAGAGACAAGGTGCGGGTAGCCTGTTTCGCCTCAAAGGCGAGTGCGGGCAGACTGTTGCCTCAGAGCGAGTGCGGGCACCATCGTTCGACTAAGTGGAAAAGTGCGGGCAGCACCATTCGCAACAGAGGAGAAGTGAGGGCAGCACCCTTCGCAAAAGAGACAAGGTGCGGGTAGCCTGTTTCGCCTCAAAGGGCGACGTGCTGGCAGCACTGTTGCCTCAGATGCGATGTGCGGGCACCACCGTTCGACTCAGTGGAAAAGTGCGGGCAGCACCATTCGCAACAGAGACAAGGTGCAGGGTAGCCTGTTTCGCCTCAAAGGCGAAGTGCAGCACCATTCGCAACAGAGGAGAAGTGAGGGCAGCACCCTTCGTAAAAGAGACAAGGTGCGGGTAGCCTGTTTCGCCTCAAAGGCGAAGTGCGGGCACCATCGTTCGACTATGTGGAAAAGTGCGGGCAGCACCATTCGCAACAGAGGAGAAGTGAGGGCAGCACCCTTCGTAAAAGAGACAAGGTGCGGGTAGCCTGTTTCGCCTCAAAGGCGAAGTGCTGGCAGGCAGGGGCGGGCACCATCGTTCGACTATGTGGAAAAGTGCGGGCAGCACCATTCGCAACAGAGGAGAAGTGAGGGCAGCACCCTTCGCAAAAGAGACAAGGTGCGGGTAGCCTGTTTCGCCTCAAAGGGCGACGTGCTGGCAGCAAATGTTGCCTCAGATGCGATGTGCGCGCACCACTGTTCGATTCAGTGGAAAAGTGCGGGCAGCACCATTCGCAACAGAGGAGAAGTGAGGGCAGCACCCTTCGTAAAAGAGACAAGGTGCGGGTAGCCTGTTTCGCCTCAAAGGCGAAGTGCGGGCACCATCGTTCGACTATGTGGAAAAGTGCGGGCAGCACCATTCGCAACAGAGGAGAAGTGAGGGCAGCACCCTTCGTCAAAAGAGACAAGGTGCGGGTAGCCTGTTTCGCCTCAAAGGCGAAGTGCGGGCAGCACTGTTTCGACCTCAGAAGGAGAAGTGCGGGCAGCACCGTTGCGACTAAGTGGAGAAGTGCGGGCAGCACCATTCGCAACAGAGGAGAAGTGAGGGCAGCACCCTTCGCAAAAGAGACAAGGTGCGGGTAGCCTGTTTCGCCTCAAAGGGCGAGTGCTGGGCAGACTGTTGCCTCAGATGCGATGTGCGGGCACCACCGTTCGACTAAGTGGAGAAGTGCGGGCAGCACCATTCGCAACAGAGGAGAAGTGAGGGCAGCACCCTTCGTAAAAGAGACAAGGTGCGGGTAGCCTGTTTCGCCTCAAAGGCGAAGTGCGGGCACCATCGTTCGACTCAGATGCGAAAAGTGCGGGCAGCACCATTCGCAACAGAGGAGAAGTGAGGGCAGCACCCTTCGTAAACAGAGACAAGGTGCGGGTAGCCTGTTTCGCCTCAAAGGCGAAGTGCTGGCAGCACTGTTGCCTCAGAAGCGAGGTGCGGGCACCACCGTTCGACTAAGTGGAGAAGTGCGGGCAGCACCATTCGCAACAGAGGAGAAGTGAGGGCAGCACCCTTCGTAAAAGAGACAAGGTGCGGGTAGCCTGTTTCGCCTCAAAGGCGAAGTGCGGGCACCATCGTTCGACTATGTGGAAAAGTGCGGGCAGCACCATTCGCAACAGAGGAGAAGTGAGGGCAGCACCCTTCGCAAAAGAGACAAGGTGCGGGTAGCCTGTTTCGCCTCAAAGGCTGGCAGAAGTGCGAAGGGCAGCCATCGTTCGACTAAGTGGAGAAAGTGCGGGCAGCACCATTCGCAACAGAGGAGAAGTGAGGGGCAGCACCCTTCGTAAAAAGAGACAAGGTGCGGGTAGCCTGTTTCGCCCTCAAAGGCGAAGTGCGGGCACCACTCGTTCGACTAAGTGGAGAAGTGCGGGCAGCACCATTCGCAACAGAGGAGAAGTGAGGGCAGCACCCTTCGCAAAGAGACAAGATGCGGGTAGCCTGTTTCGCCTCAAAGGGCGACGTGCTGGCAGCAAATGTTGCCTCAGATGCGATGTGCGCGCACCACCGTTCGACTCAGTGGAGAAAGTGCGGGCAGCACCATTCGCAACAGAGGAGAAGTGAGGGCAGCACCTGCTTTCGCCTCAAAAGAGACAAGGTGCGGGTAGCCTGTTTCGCCTCAAAGGCGAAGTGCGGGCACCATCGTTCGACTAAGTGGAGAAGTGCGGGCAGCACCATTCGCAACAGAGGAGAAGTGAGGGCAGCACCCTTCGTAAAAGAGACAAGGTGCGGGTAGCCTGTTTCGCCTCAAAGGCGAAGTGCGGGCACCATCGTTCGACTAAGTGGAGAAGTGCGGGCAGCACCATTCGCAACAGAGGAGAAGTGAGGGCAGCACCCATTCGCAACAGAGAGAAGTGAGGGCAGCACGCCTCAAAAGGCAAGGTGCGGGTAGCCTGTTTCGCCTCAAAGGCGAAGTGCGGGCACCACCGTTCGACTAAGTGGAGAAGTGCGGGCAGCACCATTCGCAACAGAGGAGAAGTGAGGGCAGCACCATTCGCAACAGAGGAGAAGTGAGGGCAGCACCCATTCGCAACAGAGACAAGGTGCGGGTAGCCTGTTTCGCCTCAAAGGCGAAGTGCTGGCAGCACTGTTGCCTCAGATGCGATGTGCGGGTACCACCGTTCGACTAAGTGGAGAAAGTGCGGGCAGCACCATTCGCAACAGAGGAGAAGTGAGGGCAGCACCCTTCGTAAAAGAGACAAGGTGCGGGTAGCCTGTTTCGCCTCAAAGGCGAAGTGCGGGCAGCCACTGTTCGACTCAGATGGAGAAGTGCGGGCAGCACCATTCGACAACAGTGGAGAAGTGCGGGCAGCACCATTCGCAACAGAGATAAGGTGCGGGTAGCCTGTTTCGCCTCAAAGGCGAAGTGCTGGCAGCACTGTTGCCTCAGATGCGATGTGCGGGTACCACCGTTCGACTAAGTGGAGAATTGCGGGCAGCACCATTCGCAACAGAGGGAGAAGTGAGGGCAGCACCATTAGCAACAGAGGAGAAGTGAGGGCAGCACCATTCGCAACGAAGATTAGGTGCGGGTAGCCTGTTTCGCCTCAAAGGGCGAAGTGCTGGCAGCACTGTTGCCTCATATGCGAAGTGCGGGCACCACCGTTCGACTAAGTGGAGAATTGCGGGCAGCACCATTCGCAACAGAGGAGAAGTGAGGGCAGCACCATTAGCAACAGAGGAGAAGTGAGGGCAGCACCCATTCGCAACAGAGACAAGGTGCGGGTAGACTGTTTCGCCTCAAAGGCGAGGTGCGGGCACCACTCGTTCGACTAAGTGTAGAAGTGTGGGCAGCACCATTCACAACAGAGGAGAAGTGAGGGCAGCACCATTAGCAACAGAGGAGAAGTGAGGGCAGCACCATTCGCAACAGAGATTAGGTGCGGGTAGCCTGTTTCGCCTCAAAGGCGAAGTGCTGGCAGCACTGTTGCCTCAGATGCGATGTGCGAGCACCACCGTTCGACTAAGTGGAGAAAGTGCGGGCAGCACCATTCGCAACAGAGGAGATTAGGTGCGGGTAGCCTGTTTCGCCTCAAAGGCGAAGTGCTGGCAGCACTGTTGCCTCAGATGCGATGTGCGGGTACCACCGTTCGACTAAGTGGAGAATTGCGGGCAGCACCATTTGCGCAGCACCATTGCAACAGAGGAGAAGTGAGGGCAGCACCATTCGCAACAGAAGACTAGGTGCGGGTAGCCTGTTTCGCCTCAAAGGCGAAGTGCTGGCAGCACTGTTGCCTCAGATGCGATGTGCGGGTACCACCGTTCGACTAAGTGGAGAATTGCGGGCAGCACCATTCGCAACAGAGGAGAAGTGAGGGCAGCACCATTAGCAACAGAGGAGAAGTGAGGGCAGCACCATTCGCAACAAAGATTAGGTGCGGGTAGCCTGTTTCGCCTCAAAGGCGAAGTGCTGGCAGCACTGTTGCCTCAGATGCGATGTGCGGGTACCACCGTTCGACTAAGTGGAGAATTGCGGGCAGCACCATTCGCAACAGAGGAGAAGTGAGGGCAGCACCATTAGCAACAGAGGAGAAGTGAGGGCAGCACCATTCGCAACGAAGATTAGGTGCGGGTAGCCTGTTTCGCCTCAAAGGCGAAGTGCTCGCAGCACTGTTGCCTCAGATGCGATGTGCGGGTACCACCGTTCGACTAAGTGGAGAATTGCGGGCAGCACCATTCGTAACAGAGGAGAAGTGAGGGCAGCACCATTAGCAACAGAGGAGAAGTGAGGGCAGCACCATTCGCAACAGAGACAAGGTGCGGGTAGAATGTTTCGCCTCAAAGGCGAGGTGCGGGCACCACCGTACGACTAGGTGTAGAAGTGTGGGCAGCACCATTCACAACAGAGGAGAAGTGAGGGCAGCACCATTAGCAACAGAGGAGAAGTGAGGGCAGCACCATTCGCAACAAAGATTAGGTGCGGGTAGCCTGTTTCGCCTCAAAGGCGAAGTGCTGGCAGCACTGTTGCCTCAGATGCGATGTGCGGGTACCACCGTTCGACTAAGTGGAGAATTGCGGGCAGCACCATTCGCAACAGAGGAGAAGTGAGGGCAGCACCATTAGCAACAGAGGAGAAGTGAGGGCAGCACCATTCGCAACGAAGATTAGGTGCGGGTAGCCTGTTTCGCCTCAAAGGCGAAGTGCTGGCAGCACTGTTGCCTCAGATGCGATGTGCGGGTACCACCGTTCGACTAAGTGGAGAATTGCGGGCAGCACCATTCGCAACAGAGGAGAAGTGAGGGCAGCACCATTAGCAACAGAGGAGAAGTGAGGGCAGCACCATTCGCAACAGAGACAAGGTGCGGGTAGAATGTTTCGCCTCAAAGGCGAGGTGCGGGCACCACCGTACGACTAGGTGTAGAAGTGTGGGCAGCACCATTCACAACAGAGGAGAAGTGAGGGCAGCACCATTAGCAACAGAGGAGAAGTGAGGGCAGCACCATTCGCAACAAAGATTAGGTGCGGGTAGCCTGTTTCGCCCTCAAAGGCGAAGTGCTGGCAGCACTGTTGCCTCAGATGCGATGTGCGGGTACCACCGTTCGACTAAGTGGAGAATTGCGGGCAGCACCATTCGCAACAGAGGAGAAGTGAGGGCAGCACCATTAGCAACAGAGGAGAAGTTTGGGCAGCACCATTCGCAACGAAGATTAGGTGCGGGTAGCCTGTTTCGCCTCAAAGGCGAAGTGCTGGCAGCACTGTTGCCTCAGATGCGATGTGCGGGTACCACCGTTCGACTAAGTGGAGAATTGCGGGCAGCACCATTCGCAACAGAGGAGAAGTGAGGGCAGCACCATTAGCAACAGAGGAGAAGTGAGGGCAGCACCATTCGCAACGAAGATTAGGTGCGGGTAGCCTGTTTCGCCTCAAAGGCGAAGTGCTCGCAGCACTGTTGCCTCAGATGCGAAGTGCGAGCAGCACCGTTCGACTAAGTGGAGAATTGCGGGCAGCACCATTCGCAACAGAGGAGAAGTGAGGGCAGCACCATTAGCAACAGAGGAGAAGTGAGGGCAGCACCATTCGCAACAGAGATTAGGTGCGGGTAGCCTGTTTCGCCTCAAAGGCGAAGTGCTGGCAGCACTGTTGCCTCAGATGCGATGTGCGGGTACCACCGTTCGACTAAGTGGAGAATTGCGGGCAGCACCATTCGCAACAGAGGAGAAGTGAGGGCAGCACCATTAGCAACAGAGGAGAAGTGAGGGCAGCACCATTCGCAACAAAGATTAGGTGCGGGTAGCCTGTTTCGCCCTCAAAGGCGAAGTGCTGGCAGCACTGTTGCCTCAGATGCGATGTGCGGGTACCACCGTTCGACTAAGTGGAGAATTGCGGGCAGCACCATTCGCAACAGAGGAGAAGTGAGGGCAGCACCATTAGCAACAGAGGAGAAGTGAGGGCAGCACCATTCGCAACGAAGATTAGGTGCGGGTAGCCTGTTTCGCCTCAAAGGCGAAGTGCTGGCAGCACTGTTGCCTCAGATGCGATGTGCGGGCACCACCGTTCGACTAAGTGGAGAATTGCGGGCAGCACCATTCGCAACAGAGGAGAAGTGAGGGCAGCACCATTAGCAACAGAGGAGAAGTGAGGGCAGCACCATTCGCAACGAAGATTAGGTGCGGGTAGCCTGTTTCGCCTCAAAGGCGAAGTGCTGGCAGCACTGTTGCCTCAGATGCGATGTGCGGGTACCACCGTTCGACTAAGTGGAGAATTGCGGGCAGCACCATTCGCAACAGAGGAGAAGTGAGGGCAGCACCATTAGCAACAGAGGAGAAGTGAGGGCAGCACCATTCGCAACAGAGACAAGGTGCGGGTAGAATGTTTCGCCTCAAAGGCGAGGTGCGGGCACCACCGTACGACTAGGTGTAGAAGTGTGGGCAGCACCATTCACAACAGAGGAGAAGTGAGGGCAGCACCATTAGCAACAGAGGAGAAGTGAGGGCAGCACCATTCGCAACAAAGATTAGGTGCGGGTAGCCTGTTTCGCCTCAAAGGCGAAGTGCTGGCAGCACTGTTGCCTCAGATGCGATGTGCGGGTACCACCGTTCGACTAAGTGGAGAATTGCGGGCAGCACCATTCGCAACAGAGGAGAAGTGAGGGCAGCACCATTAGCAACAGAGGAGAAGTGAGGGCAGCACCATTCGCAACGAAGATTAGGTGCGGGTAGCCTGTTTCGCCTCAAAGGCGAAGTGCTCGCAGCACTGTTGCCTCAGATGCGATGTGCGGGCACCACCGTTCGACTAAGTGGAGAATTGCGGGCAGCACCATTCGCAACAGAGGAGAAGTGAGGGCAGCACCATTAGCAACAGAGGAGAAGTGAGGGCAGCACCATTCGCAACAGAGACAAGGTGCGGGTAGAATGTTTCGCCTCAAAGGCGAGGTGCGGGCACCACCGTACGACTAGGTGTAGAAGTGTGGGCAGCACCATTCACAACAGAGGAGAAGTGAGGGCAGCACCATTAGCAACAGAGGAGAAGTGAGGGCAGCACCATTCGCAACAAAGATTAGGTGCGGGTAGCCTGTTTCCCCTCAAAGGCGAAGTGCTGGCAGCACTGTTGCCTCAGATGCGATGTGCGGGTACCACCGTTCGACTAAGTGGAGAATTGCGGGCAGCACCATTCGCAACAGAGGAGAAGTGAGGGCAGCACCATTAGCAACAGAGGAGAAGTTTGGGCAGCACCATTCGCAACGAAGATTAGGTGCGGGTAGCCTGTTTCGCCTCAAAGGCGAAGTGCTGGCAGCACTGTTGCCTCATATGCGATGTGCGGGTACCACCGTTCGACTAAGTGGAGAATTGCGGGCAGCACCATTCGCAACAGAGGAGAAGTGAGGGCAGCACCATTAGCAACAGAGGAGAAGTGAGGGCAGCACCATTCGCAACGAAGATTAGGTGCGGGTAGCCTGTTTCGCCTCAAAGGCGAAGTGCTCGCAGCACTGTTGCCTCAGAAGCGAAGAGCGAGCAGCGCCGTTCGACTAAGCAGAGAATTGCGGGCAGCACCATTCGTAACAGAGG
This sequence comes from Angiostrongylus vasorum, assembly GCA_018806985.1. Taxonomy (NCBI): domain Eukaryota; kingdom Metazoa; phylum Nematoda; class Chromadorea; order Rhabditida; family Metastrongylidae; genus Angiostrongylus; species Angiostrongylus vasorum. The sequence continues at coordinate 62,308 of JADANN010000014.1, read as the reverse complement.
AGAAGTGAGGGCAGCACCATTAGCAACAGAGGAGAAGTGAGGGCAGCACCATTCGCAACAGAGACAAGGTGCGGGTAGAATGTTTCGCCTCAAAGGCGAGGTGCGGGCACCACCGTACGACTAGGTGTAGAAGTGTGGGCAGCACCATTCACAACAGAGGAGAAGTGAGGGCAGCACCATTAGCAACAGAGGAGAAGTGAGGGCAGCACCATTCGCAACAAAGATTAGGTGCGGGTAGCCTGTTTCCCCTCAAAGGCGAAGTGCTGGCAGCACTGTTGCCTCAGATGCGATGTGCGGGTACCACCGTTCGACTAAGTGGAGAATTGCGGGCAGCACCATTCGCAACAGAGGAGAAGTGAGGGCAGCACCATTAGCAACAGAGGAGAAGTTTGGGCAGCACCATTCGCAACGAAGATTAGGTGCGGGTAGCCTGTTTCGCCTCAAAGGCGAAGTGCTGGCAGCACTGTTGCCTCATATGCGATGTGCGGGTACCACCGTTCGACTAAGTGGAGAATTGCGGGCAGCACCATTCGCAACAGAGGAGAAGTGAGGGCAGCACCATTAGCAACAGAGGAGAAGTGAGGGCAGCACCATTCGCAACGAAGATTAGGTGCGGGTAGCCTGTTTCGCCTCAAAGGCGAAGTGCTGAGCAGCACTGTTCGACTCAGCAGAGAATTGCGGGCAGCACCATTCGTAACAGAGGAGAAGTGAGGGCAGCACCATTAGCAACAGAGGAGAAGTGAGGGCAGCACCATTCGCAACAGAGACAAGGTGCGGGTAGAATGTTTCGCCTCAAAGGCGAGGTGCGGGCACCACCGTACGACTAGGTGTAGAAGTGTGGGCAGCACCATTCACAACAGAGGAGAAGTGAGGGCAGCACCATTAGCAACAGAGGAGAAGTGAGGGCAGCACCATTCGCAACAAAGATTAGGTGCGGGTAGCCTGTTTCCCCTCAAAGGCGAAGTGCTGGCAGCACTGTTGCCTCAGATGCGATGTGCGGGTACCACCGTTCGACTAAGTGGAGAATTGCGGGCAGCACCATTCGCAACAGAGGAGAAGTGAGGGCAGCACCATTAGCAACAGAGGAGAAGTTTGGGCAGCACCATTCGCAACGAAGATTAGGTGCGGGTAGCCTGTTTCGCCTCAAAGGCGAAGTGCTGGCAGCACTGTTGCCTCATATGCGATGTGCGGGTACCACCGTTCGACTAAGTGGAGAATTGCGGGCAGCACCATTCGCAACAGAGGAGAAGTGAGGGCAGCACCATTAGCAACAGAGGAGAAGTGAGGGCAGCACCATTCGCAACGAAGATTAGGTGCGGGTAGCCTGTTTCGCCTCAAAGGCGAAGTGCTCGCAGCACTGTTGCCTCAGAAGCGAAGAGCGAGCAGCGCCGTTCGACTAAGCAGAGAATTGCGGGCAGCACCATTCGTAACAGAGGAGAAGTGAGGGCAGCACCATTAGCAACAGAGGAGAAGTGAGGGCAGCACCATTCGCAACAGAGACAAGGTGCGGGTAGAATGTTTCGCCTCAAAGGCGAGGTGCGGGCACCACCGTACGACTAGGTGTAGAAGTGTGGGCAGCACCATTCACAACAGAGGAGAAGTGAGGGCAGCACCATTAGCAACAGAGGAGAAGTGAGGGCAGCACCATTCGCAACAAAGATTAGGTGCGGGTAGCCTGTTTCCCCTCAAAGGCGAAGTGCTGGCAGCACTGTTGCCTCAGATGCGATGTGCGGGTACCACCGTTCGACTAAGTGGAGAATTGCGGGCAGCACCATTCGCAACAGAGGAGAAGTGAGGGCAGCACCATTAGCAACAGAGGAGAAGTGTGGGCAGCACCATTCGCAACGAAGATTAGGTGCGGGTAGCCTGTTTCGCCTCAAAGGCGAAGTGCTGGCAGCACTGTTGCCTCATATGCGATGTGCGGGTACCACCGTTCGACTAAGTGGAGAATTGCGGGCAGCACCATTCGCAACAGAGGAGAAGTGAGGGCAGCACCATTAGCAACAGAGGAGAAGTGAGGGCAGCACCATTCGCAACGAAGATTAGGTGCGGGTAGCCTGTTTCGCCTCAAAGGCGAAGTGCTGGCACCACTGTTGCGACTCAGGTGTAGAAGTGCGGGCAGCACCATTCGCAACAGAGGAGAAGTGAGGGCAGCACCATTAGCAACAGAGGAGAAGTGAGGGCAGCACCATTCGCAACAGAGACAAGGTGCGGGTAGAATGTTTCGCCTCAAAGGCGAGGTGCGGGCACCACCGTACGACTAGGTGTAGAAGTGTGGGCAGCACCATTCGCAACAGAGGAGAAGTGAGGGCAGCACCATTAGCAACAGAGGAGAAGTGAGGGCAGCACCATTCGCAACAAAGATTAGGTGCGGGTAGCCTGTTTCGCCCTCAAAGGCGAAGTGCTGGCAGCACTGTTGCCTCAGATGCGATGTGCGGGTACCACCGTTCGACTAAGTGGAGAATTGCGGGCAGCACCATTCGCAACAGAGGAGAAGTGAGGGCAGCACCATTAGCAACAGAGGAGAAGTGAGGGCAGCACCATTCGCAACAGAGATTAGGTGCGGGTAGCCTGTTTCGCCTCAAAGGCGAGGTGCGGGCACCACCGTACGACTAGGTGTAGAAGTGTGGGCAGCACCATTCACAACAGAGGAGAAGTGAGGGCAGCACCATTAGCAACAGAGGAGAAGTGAGGGCAGCACCATTCGCAACAAAGACTAGGTGCGGGTAGCCTGTTTCGCCTCAAAGGCGAGGTGCTGGCAGCACCACCGTACGACTAAGTGTAGAAGTGTGGGCAGCACCATTCGCAACAGAGGAGAAGTGAGGGCAGCACCATTAGCAACAGAGGAGAAGTGAGGGCAGCACCATTCGCAACGAAAGATTAGGTGCGGGTAGCCTGTTTCGCCTCAAAGGCGAAGTGCTGGCAGCACTGTTGCCTCAGATGCGATGTGCGGGTACCACCGTTCGACTAAGTGGAGAATTGCGGGCAGCACCATTCGCAACAGAGGAGAAGTGAGGGCAGCACCATTAGCAACAGAGGAGAAGTGAGGGCAGCACCATTCGCAACGAAGATTAGGTGCGGGTAGCCTGTTTCGCCTCAAAGGCGAAGTGCTGGCAGCACTGTTGCCTCAGATGCGATGTGCGGGTACCACCGTTCGACTAAGTGGAGAATTGCGGGCAGCACCATTCGTAACAGAGGAGAAGTGAGGGCAGCACCATTAGCAACAGAGGAGAAGTGAGGGCAGCACCATTCGCAACAGAGACAAGGTGCGGGTAGAATGTTTCGCCTCAAAGGCGAGGTGCGGGCACCACCGTACGACTAGGTGTAGAAGTGTGGGCAGCACCATTCACAACAGAGGAGAAGTGAGGGCAGCACCATTAGCAACAGAGGAGAAGTGAGGGCAGCACCATTCGCAACAAAGATTAGGTGCGGGTAGCCTGTTTCCCCTCAAAGGCGAAGTGCTGGCAGCACTGTTGCCTCAGATGCGATGTGCGGGTACCACCGTTCGACTAAGTGGAGAATTGCGGGCAGCACCATTCGCAACAGAGGAGAAGTGAGGGCAGCACCATTAGCAACAGAGGAGAAGTTTGGGCAGCACCATTCGCAACGAAGATTAGGTGCGGGTAGCCTGTTTCGCCTCAAAGGCGAAGTGCTGGCAGCACTGTTGCCTCATATGCGATGTGCGGGTACCACCGTTCGACTAAGTGGAGAATTGCGGGCAGCACCATTCGCAACAGAGGAGAAGTGAGGGCAGCACCATTAGCAACAGAGGAGAAGTGAGGGCAGCACCATTCGCAACGAAGATTAGGTGCGGGTAGCCTGTTTCGCCTCAAAGGCGAAGTGCTCGCAGCACTGTTGCCTCAGAAGCGAAGAGCGAGCAGCGCCGTTCGACTAAGCAGAGAATTGCGGGCAGCACCATTCGTAACAGAGGAGAAGTGAGGGCAGCACCATTAGCAACAGAGGAGAAGTGAGGGCAGCACCATTCGCAACAGAGACAAGGTGCGGGTAGAATGTTTCGCCTCAAAGGCGAGGTGCGGGCACCACCGTACGACTAGGTGTAGAAGTGTGGGCAGCACCATTCACAACAGAGGAGAAGTGAGGGCAGCACCATTAGCAACAGAGGAGAAGTGAGGGCAGCACCATTCGCAACAAAGATTAGGTGCGGGTAGCCTGTTTCGCCCTCAAAGGCGAAGTGCTGGCAGCACTGTTGCCTCAGATGCGATGTGCGGGTACCACCGTTCGACTAAGTGGAGAATTGCGGGCAGCACCATTCGCAACAGAGGAGAAGTGAGGGCAGCACCATTAGCAACAGAGGAGAAGTGAGGGCAGCACCATTCGCAACGAAGATTAGGTGCGGGTAGCCTGTTTCGCCTCAAAGGCGAAGTGCTGGCAGCACTGTTGCCTCATATGCGATGTGCGGGTACCACCGTTCGACTAAGTGGAGAATTGCGGGCAGCACCATTCGCAACAGAGGAGAAGTGAGGGCAGCACCATTAGCAACAGAGGAGAAGTGAGGGCAGCACCATTCGCAACGAAGATTAGGTGCGGGTAGCCTGTTTCGCCTCAAAGGCGAAGTGCTGGCAGCACTGTTGCCTCAGAAGCGAAGAGCGAGCAGCACCGTTCGACTAAGCGGAGAATTGCGGGCAGCACCATTCGTAACAGAGGAGAAGTGAGGGCAGCACCATTAGCAACAGAGGAGAAGTGAGGGCAGCACCATTCGCAACAGAGACAAGGTGCGGGTAGAATGTTTCGCCTCAAAGGCGAGGTGCGGGCACCACCGTACGACTAGGTGTAGAAGTGTGGGCAGCACCATTCACAACAGAGGAGAAGTGAGGGCAGCACCATTAGCAACAGAGGAGAAGTGAGGGCAGCACCATTCGCAACAAAGATTAGGTGCGGGTAGCCTGTTTCGCCCTCAAAGGCGAAGTGCTGGCAGCACTGTTGCCTCAGATGCGATGTGCGGGTACCACCGTTCGACTAAGTGGAGAATTGCGGGCAGCACCATTCGCAACAGAGGAGAAGTGAGGGCAGCACCATTAGCAACAGAGGAGAAGTGAGGGCAGCACCATTCGCAACAGAGACAAGGTGCGGGTAGCATGTTTCGCCTCAAAGGCGAGGTGCGGGCACCACCGTTGCACGACTAGAGTAGTGAGAAGTGTGGGCAGCACCATTCAGCAACAGAGGAGAAGTGAGGGCAGCACCATTCGCAACAAAGATTAGGTGCGGGTAGCCTGTTTCGCCTCAAAGGCGAAGTGCTGGCAGCACTGTTGCCTCAGATGCGATGTGCGGGTACCACCGTTCGACTAAGTGGAGAATTGCGGGCAGCACCATTCGCAACAGAGGAGAAGTGAGGGCAGCACCATTAGCAACAGAGGAGAAGTGAGGGCAGCACCATTCGCAACGAAGATTAGGTGCGGGTAGCCTGTTTCGCCTCAAAGGCGAAGTGCTGGCAGCACTGTTGCCTCAGATGCGATGTGCGGGTACCACCGTTCGACTAAGTGGAGAATTGCGGGCAGCACCATTCGCAACAGAGGAGAAGTGAGGGCAGCACCATTAGCAACAGAGGAGAAGTGAGGGCAGCACCATTCGCAACAGAGACAAGGTGCGGGTAGAATGTTTCGCCTCAAAGGCGAGGTGCGGGCACCACCGTACGACTAGGTGTAGAAGTGTGGGCAGCACCATTCACAACAGAGGAGAAGTGAGGGCAGCACCATTAGCAACAGAGGAGAAGTGAGGGCAGCACCATTCGCAACAAAGATTAGGTGCGGGTAGCCTGTTTCGCCTCAAAGGCGAAGTGCTGGCAGCACTGTTGCCTCAGATGCGATGTGCGGGTACCACCGTTCGACTAAGTGGAGAATTGCGGGCAGCACCATTCGCAACAGAGGAGAAGTGAGGGCAGCACCATTAGCAACAGAGGAGAAGTGAGGGCAGCACCATTCGCAACGAAGATTAGGTGCGGGTAGCCTGTTTCGCCTCAAAGGCGAAGTGCTGGCAGCACTGTTGCCTCAGATGCGATGTGCGGGTACCACCGTTCGACTAAGTGGAGAATTGCGGGCAGCACCATTCGCAACAGAGGAGAAGTGAGGGCAGCACCATTAGCAACAGAGGAGAAGTGAGGGCAGCACCATTCGCAACAGAGACAAGGTGCGGGTAGAATGTTTCGCCTCAAAGGCGAGGTGCGGGCACCACCGTACGACTAGGTGTAGAAGTGTGGGCAGCACCATTCACAACAGAGGAGAAGTGAGGGCAGCACCATTAGCAACAGAGGAGAAGTGAGGGCAGCACCATTCGCAACAAAGATTAGGTGCGGGTAGCCTGTTTCGCCTCAAAGGCGAAGTGCTGGCAGCACTGTTGCCTCAGATGCGATGTGCGGGTACCACCGTTCGACTAAGTGGAGAATTGCGGGCAGCACCATTCGCAACAGAGGAGAAGTGAGGGCAGCACCATTAGCAACAGAGGAGAAGTGAGGGCAGCACCATTCGCAACAGAGACAAGGTGCGGGTAGCCTGTTTCGCCTCAAAGGCGAAGTGCGGGCACGCACTCGTACGAGCTACAGTGCAGTGAGAAGTGCGGGCAGCACCATTCGCAACAGAAGATTAGGTGCGGGTAGCCTGTTTCGCCTCAAAGGCGAAGTGCTGGCAGCACTGTTGCCTCAGATGCGATGTGCGGGTACCACCGTTCGACTAAGTGGAGAATTGCGGGCAGCACCATTCGCAACAGAGGAGAAGTGAGGGCAGCACCATTAGCAACAGAGGAGAAGTGAGGGCAGCACCATTCGCAACAGAGACAAGGTGCGGGTAGCCTGTTTCGCCTCAAAGGCGAGGTGCGGGCACCACCGTACGACTAAGTGTAGAAGTGTGGGCAGCACCATTCGCAACAGAGGAGAAGTGAGGGCAGCACCATTAGCAACAGAGGAGAAGTGAGGGCAGCACCATTCGCAACAGAGACAAGGTGCGGGTAGAATGTTTCGCCTCAAAGGCGAGGTGCGGGCACCACCGTACGACTAAGTGTAGAAGTGTGGGCAGCACCATTCACAACAGAGGAGAAGTGAGGGCAGCACCATTAGCAACAGAGGAGAAGTGAGGGCAGCACCATTCGCAACAAAGATTAGGTGCGGGTAGCCTGTTTCGCCTCAAAGGCGAAGTGCTGGCAGCACTGTTGCCTCAGATGCGATGTGCGGGTACCACCGTTCGACTAAGTGGAGAATTGCGGGCAGCACCATTCGCAACAGAGGAGAAGTGAGGGCAGCACCATTAGCAACAGAGGAGAAGTGAGGGCAGCACCATTCGCAACGAAGATTAGGTGCGGGTAGCCTGTTTCGCCTCAAAGGCGAAGTGCTGGCAGCACTGTTGCCTCAGATGCGATGTGCGGGTACCACCGTTCGACTAAGTGGAGAATTGCGGGCAGCACCATTCGTAACAGAGGAGAAGTGAGGGCAGCACCATTAGCAACAGAGGAGAAGTGAGGGCAGCGCCATTCGCCACAGAGACAAGGTGCGGGTAGAATGTTTCGCCTCAAAGGCGAGGTGCGGGCACCACCGTACGACTAAGTGTAGAAGTGTGGGCAGCACCATTCACAACAGAGGAGAAGTGAGGGCAGCACCATTCGCAACAAAGATTAGGTGCGGGTAGCCTGTTTCGCCTCAAAGGCGAAGTGCTGGCAGCACTGTTGCCTCAGATGCGATGTGCGGGTACCACCGTTCGACTAAGTGGAGAATTGCGGGCAGCACCATTCGCAACAGAGGAGAAGTGAGGGCAGCACCATTAGCAACAGAGGAGAAGTGAGGGCAGCACCATTCGCAACGAAGATTAGGTGCGGGTAGCCTGTTTCGCCTCAAAGGCGAAGTGCTGGCAGCACTGTTGCCTCAGATGCGATGTGCGGGTACCACCGTTCGACTAAGTGGAGAATTGCGGGCAGCACCATTCGCAACAGAGGAGAAGTGAGGGCAGCACCATTAGCAACAGAGGAGAAGTGAGGGCAGCACCATTCGCAACGAAGATTAGGTGCGGGTAGCCTGTTTCGCCTCAAAGGCGAAGTGCTGGCAGCACTGTTGCCTCAGATGCGATGTGCGGGTACCACCGTTCGACTAAGTGGAGAATTGCGGGCAGCACCATTCGTAACAGAGGAGAAGTGAGGGCAGCACCATTAGCAACAGAGGAGAAGTGAGGGCAGCACCATTCGCAACAGAGATTAGGTGCGGGTAGCCTGTTTCGCCTCAAAGGCGAAGTGCTGGCAGCACTGTTGCCTCAGATGCGATGTGCGGGTACCACCGTTCGACTAAGTGGAGAATTGCGGGCAGCACCATTCGCAACAGAGGAGAAGTGAGGGCAGCACCATTAGCAACAGAGGAGAAGTGAGGGCAGCACCATTCGCAACGAAAGATTAGGTGCGGGTAGCCTGTTTCGCCTCAAAGGCGAAGTGCTGGCAGCACTGTTGCCTCAGATGCGATGTGCGGGTACCACCGTTCGACTAAGTGGAGAATTGCGGGCAGCACCATTCGCAACAGAGGAGAAGTGAGGGCAGCACCATTAGCAACAGAGGAGAAGTGAGGGCAGCACCATTCGCAACGAAGATTAGGTGCGGGTAGCCTGTTTCGCCTCAAAGGCGAAGTGCTGGCAGCACTGTTGCCTCAGATGCGATGTGCGGGTACCACCGTTCGACTAAGTGGAGAATTGCGGGCAGCACCATTCGCAACAGAGGAGAAGTGAGGGCAGCACCATTAGCAACAGAGGAGAAGTGAGGGCAGCACCATTCGCAACAGAGACAAGGTGCGGGTAGAATGTTTCGCCTCAAAGGCGAGGTGCGGGCACCACCGTACGACTAGGTGTAGAAGTGTGGGCAGCACCATTCACAACAGAGGAGAAGTGAGGGCAGCACCATTAGCAACAGAGGAGAAGTGAGGGCAGCACCATTCGCAACAAAGATTAGGTGCGGGTAGCCTGTTTCGCCTCAAAGGCGAAGTGCTGGCAGCACTGTTGCCTCAGATGCGATGTGCGGGTACCACCGTTCGACTAAGTGGAGAATTGCGGGCAGCACCATTCGCAACAGAGGAGAAGTGAGGGCAGCACCATTAGCAACAGAGGAGAAGTGAGGGCAGCACCATTCGCAACGAAGATTAGGTGCGGGTAGCCTGTTTCGCCTCAAAGGCGAAGTGCTGGCAGCACTGTTGCCTCAGATGCGATGTGCGGGTACCACCGTTCGACTAAGTGGAGAATTGCGGGCAGCACCATTCGCAACAGAGGAGAAGTGAGGGCAGCACCATTAGCAACAGAGGAGAAGTGAGGGCAGCACCATTCGCAACGAAGATTAGGTGCGGGTAGCCTGTTTCGCCTCAAAGGCGAAGTGCTGGCAGCACTGTTGCCTCAGATGCGATGTGCGGGTACCACCGTTCGACTAAGTGGAGAATTGCGGGCAGCACCATTCGTAACAGAGGAGAAGTGAGGGCAGCACCATTAGCAACAGAGGAGAAGTGAGGGCAGCGCCATTCGCCACAGAGACAAGGTGCGGGTAGAATGTTTCGCCTCAAAGGCGAGGTGCGGGCACCACCGTACGACTAAGTGTAGAAGTGTGGGCAGCACCATTCACAACAGAGGAGAAGTGAGGGCAGCACCATTCGCAACAAAGATTAGGTGCGGGTAGCCTGTTTCGCCTCAAAGGCGAAGTGCTGGCAGCACTGTTGCCTCAGATGCGATGTGCGGGTACCACCGTTCGACTAAGTGGAGAATTGCGGGCAGCACCATTCGTAACAGAGGAGAAGTGAGGGCAGCACCATTAGCAACAGAGGAGAAGTGAGGGCAGCACCATTCGCAACAGAGACAAGGTGCGGGTAGAATGTTTCGCCTCAAAGGCGAGGTGCGGGCACCACCGTACGACTAAGTGTAGAAGTGTGGGCAGCACCATTCACAACAGAGGAGAAGTGAGGGCAGCACCATTCGCAACAAAGATTAGGTGCGGGTAGCCTGTTTCGCCTCAAAGGCGAAGTGCTGGCAGCACTGTTGCCTCAGATGCGATGTGCGGGTACCACCGTTCGACTAAGTGGAGAATTGCGGGCAGCACCATTCGCAACAGAGGAGAAGTGAGGGCAGCACCATTAGCAACAGAGGAGAAGTGAGGGCAGCACCATTCGCAACGAAGATTAGGTGCGGGTAGCCTGTTTCGCCTCAAAGGCGAAGTGCTGGCAGCACTGTTGCCTCAGATGCGATGTGCGGGTACCACCGTTCGACTAAGTGGAGAATTGCGGGCAGCACCATTCGCAACAGAGGAGAAGTGAGGGCAGCACCATTAGCAACAGAGGAGAAGTGAGGGCAGCACCATTCGCAACGAAGATTAGGTGCGGGTAGCCTGTTTCGCCTCAAAGGCGAAGTGCTGGCAGCACTGTTGCCTCAGATGCGATGTGCGGGTACCACCGTTCGACTAAGTGGAGAATTGCGGGCAGCACCATTCGTAACAGAGGAGAAGTGAGGGCAGCACCATTAGCAACAGAGGAGAAGTGAGGGCAGCACCATTCGCAACAGAGACAAGGTGCGGGTAGAATGTTTCGCCTCAAAGGCGAGGTGCGGGCACCACCGTACGACTAAGTGTAGAAGTGTGGGCAGCACCATTCACAACAGAGGAGAAGTGAGGGCAGCACCATTCGCAACAAAGATTAGGTGCGGGTAGCCTGTTTCGCCTCAAAGGCGAAGTGCTGGCAGCACTGTTGCCTCAGATGCGATGTGCGGGTACCACCGTTCGACTAAGTGGAGAATTGCGGGCAGCACCATTCGCAACAGAGGAGAAGTGAGGGCAGCACCATTAGCAACAGAGGAGAAGTGAGGGCAGCACCATTCGCAACGAAGATTAGGTGCGGGTAGCCTGTTTCGCCTCAAAGGCGAAGTGCTGGCAGCACTGTTGCCTCAGATGCGATGTGCGGGTACCACCGTTCGACTAAGTGGAGAATTGCGGGCAGCACCATTCGCAACAGAGGAGAAGTGAGGGCAGCACCATTAGCAACAGAGGAGAAGTGAGGGCAGCACCATTCGCAACGAAAGATTAGGGTGCGGGTAGCCTGTTTCGCCTCAAAGGCGAAGTGCTGGCAGCACTGTTGCCTCAGATGCGATGTGCGGGTACCACCGTTCGACTAAGTGGAGAATTGCGGGCAGCACCATTCGTAACAGAGGAGAAGTGAGGGCAGCACCATTAGCAACAGAGGAGAAGTGAGGGCAGCGCCATTCGCCACAGAGACAAGGTGCGGGTAGAATGTTTCGCCTCAAAGGCGAGGTGCGGGCACCACCGTACGACTAAGTGTAGAAGTGTGGGCAGCACCATTCACAACAGAGGAGAAGTGAGGGCAGCACCATTCGCAACAAAGATTAGGTGCGGGTAGCCTGTTTCGCCTCAAAGGCGAAGTGCTGGCAGCACTGTTGCCTCAGATGCGATGTGCGGGTACCACCGTTCGACTAAGTGGAGAATTGCGGGCAGCACCATTCGTAACAGAGGAGAAGTGAGGGCAGCACCATTAGCAACAGAGGAGAAGTGAGGGCAGCACCATTCGCAACAGAGACAAGGTGCGGGTAGAATGTTTCGCCTCAAAGGCGAGGTGCGGGCACCACCGTACGACTAAGTGTAGAAGTGTGGGCAGCACCATTCACAACAGAGGAGAAGTGAGGGCAGCACCATTCGCAACAAAGATTAGGTGCGGGTAGCCTGTTTCGCCTCAAAGGCGAAGTGCTGGCAGCACTGTTGCCTCAGATGCGATGTGCGGGTACCACCGTTCGACTAAGTGGAGAATTGCGGGCAGCACCATTCGCAACAGAGGAGAAGTGAGGGCAGCACCATTAGCAACAGAGGAGAAGTGAGGGCAGCACCATTCGCAACAAAGATTAGGTGCGGGTAGCCTGTTTCGCCTCAAAGGCGAAGTGCTGGCAGCACTGTTGCCTCAGATGCGATGTGCGGGTACCACCGTTCGACTAAGTGGAGAATTGCGGGCAGCACCATTCGCAACAGAGGAGAAGTGAGGGCAGCACCATTCGCAACAGAGACTAGGTGCGGGTAGCCTGTTTCGCCTCAAAGGCGAAGTGCTGGCAGCACTGTTGCCTCAGATGCGATGTGCGGGTACCACCGTTCGACTAAGTGGAGAATTGCGGGCAGCACCATTCGCAACAGAGGAGAAGTGAGGGCAGCACCATTAGCAACAGAGGAGAAGTGAGGGCAGCACCATTCGCAACAAAGATTAGGTGCGGGTAGCCTGTTTCGCCTCAAAGGCGAAGTGCTGGCAGCACTGTTGCCTCAGATGCGATGTGCGGGTACCACCGTTCGACTAAGTGGAGAATTGCGGGCAGCACCATTCGCAACAGAGGAGAAGTGAGGGCAGCACCATTGGCAACAGAGGGAGAAGTGTGGGGCAGCACCATTCGCAACGAAGATTAGGTGCGGGTAGCCTGTTTCGCCTCAAAGGCGAAGTGCTGGCAGCACTGTTGCCTCAGATGCGATGTGCGGGTACCACCGTTCGACTAAGTGGAGAATTGCGGGCAGCACCATTCGCAAACAAAGGGACAAGTGAGCAGCGCGTTTGGCAACTCAGAGGCGAGGTAAGTGCGGCTCCGCGGCCACGACCAGAGTGTAGAAGTGAGGGCAGCACCATTACAACAGAGAATGCGAGGGCGCGTAGCAACGGAGGAGAAGTGAGGGCAGCACCATTCGCAGCAGATTAGGTGCTGGGTGTAGCCTGTTTCGCCTCAAAAGCAAAGGCGAGGAGTGCTCGCAGCACTGTTGCACTCAGAAGCGAAGAGCGCGCACGCTGCCGTTCGACTCAGTGGAAAAGAGTGCGAGGGCAAGCGCCGTTCGCAACAGAGGCAAGGTGCGGGTGGCCTGTTTCGCCTCCAAGGCGAGGTGCGAGGGCACCACCATTGCAGTAAGTGTAAGTGCGGGCAGCACCATTCTGCGTAACAAGAGACAAGGTGCGAGGTAGCCTGTTTCATGACCTCAAAGGCGAGGTGCGGGCAAGCCACACGTGCGCCTCAGAGTGTACGAAAGTGTGCGCAGCACTGTTCGACTCAGCGGAAGAGGCCGGGCGGCACCGTTCACCAAAAAGAGACAGTGCGGAGCGACTGTTTCGCCTCGAGGCAGTGAGGGCGGCACCATTCGCAACGAAAGAGTAGGTGCGCAGCCTGTTTCGCACAACAGGCGACAGGTGCAGCAGCACGTGAACCGCCTCCAGATGCGAGGGTGCGGGCACCACCGTACACGACTAAAGTGGAGGAGTGCGGGCACCACCATTCTGGCGACAGAGGGGAAGTGAGGGGCAGCACCATTAGCAACAGAGGAGAAGTTTGAGCAGCACCATTCGCAAGAAAGATTGAGGTGCGGGTAGCCTGTTTCGCCTCAAGGCGAAGTGCTGGCAGCACTGTTGCCTCAGATGCGATGATGCGGGTACCACCGTTCGACTAAGTGGAGAATTGCGGGCAGCACCATTCGCAACAGAGGAGAAGTGAGGGCAGCACCATTAGCAACAGAGGAGAAGTGGGGGCAGCACCATTCGCAACGAAGATTAGGTGCGGGTAGCCTGTTTCGCCTCAAAGGCGAAGTGCTGGCAGCACTGTTGCCTCAGATGCGATGTGCGGGTACCACCGTTCGACTAAGTGGAGAATTGCGGGCAGCACCATTCGCAACAGAGGAGAAGTGAGGGCAGCACCATTCGCAACAGAAGACAAGGTGCGGGTAGAATGTTTCGCCTCAAAGGCGAGGTGCGGGCACCACCGTACGACTAAGTGTAGAAGTGTGGGCAGCACCATTCACAACAGAGGAGAAGTGAGGGCAGCACCATTCACGCAACGAAGATTAGGTGCGGGTAGCCTGTTTCGCCTCAAAGGCGAAGTGCTGGCAGCACTGTTGCCTCAGATGCGATGTGCGGGTACCACCGTTCGACTAAGTGGAGAATTGCGGGCAGCACCATTCGCAACAGAGGGAGAAGTGAGGGCAGCACCATTAGCAACAGAGGAGAAGTGAGGGCAGCACCATTCGCAACGAAGATTAGGTGCGGGTAGCCTGTTTCGCCTCAAAGGCGAAGTGCTGGCAGCACTGTTGCCTCAGATGCGATGTGCGGGTACCACCGTTCGACTAAGTGGAGAATTGCGGGCAGCACCATTCGCAACAGAGGAGAAGTGAGGGGCAGCACCATTAGCAACAGAGGAGAAGTGAGGGCAGCACCATTCGCCACAGAGACAAGGTGCGGGTAGAATGTTTCGCCTCAAAGGCGAGGTGCGGGCACCACCGTACGACTAAGTGTAGAAGTGTGGGCAGCACCATTCACAACAGAGGAGAAGTGAGGGCAGCACCATTCGCAACAAAGATTAGGTGCGGGTAGCCTGTTTCGCCTCAAAGGCGAAGTGCTGGCAGCACTGTTGCCTCAGATGCGATGTGCGGGCACCACCGTTCGACTCAGTGGAGAATTGCGGGCAGCACCATTCGCAACAGAGGACAAGGTGCGGGTAGCCTGTTTCGCCTCAAAGGCGAGGTGCAGGGCACCACCAGAGTGTAGAAGTGCGGGCAGCACCATTCGCAACAGAGACAAGGTGCGGGTAGCCTGTTTTCGCCTCAAAGGCGAAGTGCTGGCAGCACTATTGCCTCAGATGCGATGTGCGCGTACCACTGTTCGACTCAGTGGAAAAGTGCGGGCAGCACCGTTCGCAACAGAGACAAGGTGCGGGTGGCTGTTTCGCCTCAAAGGCGAAGTGCGGGCAGCACCATTCAGCAACAGAGGAGAAGTGAGGGCAGCACCATTCGCAACAGAGACAAGGTGCGGGTAGAATGTTTCGCCTCAAAGGCGAGGTGCGGGCACCACCGTACGACTAAGTGTAGAAGTGTGGGCAGCACCATTCACAACAGAGGAGAAGTGAGGGCAGCACCATTAGCAACAGAGGAGAAGTGAGGGCAGCACCATTCGCAACAAAGATTAGGTGCGGGTAGCCTGTTTTCGCCTCAAAGGCGAAGTGCTGGCAGCACTGTTGCCTCAGATGCGATGTGCGGGTACCACCGTTCGACTAAGTGGAGAATTGCGGGCAGCACCATTCGCAACAGAGGAGAAGTGAGGGCAGCACCATTAGCAACAGAGGGAGAAGTGAGGGCAGCACCATTCGCAACGAAGATTAGGTGCGGGTAGCCTGTTTCGCCTCAAAGGCGAAGTGCTGGCAGCACTGTTGCCTCAGATGCGATGTGCGGGTACCACCGTTCGACTAAGTGGAGAATTGCGGGCAGCACCATTCGTAACAGAGGAGAAGTGAGGGGCAGCACCATTAGCAACAGAGGAGAAGTGAGGGCAGCGCCATTCGCCACAGAGACAAGGTGCGGGTAGAATGTTTCGCCTCAAAGGCGAGGTGCGGGCACCACCGTACGACTAAGTGTAGAAGTGTGGGCAGCACCATTCACAACAGAGGAGAAGTGAGGGCAGCACCATTCGCAACAAAGATTAGGTGCGGGTAGCCTGTTTCGCCTCAAAGGCGAAGTGCTGGCAGCACTGTTGCCTCAGATGCGATGTGCGGGTACCACCGTTCGACTAAGTGGAGAATTGCGGGCAGCACCATTCGCAACAGAGGAGAAGTGAGGGCAGCACCATTAGCAACAGAGGAGAAGTGAGGGCAGCACCATTCGCAACGAAGATTAGGTGCGGGTAGCCTGTTTCGCCTCAAAGGCGAAGTGCTGGCAGCACTGTTGCCTCAGATGCGATGTGCGGGTACCACCGTTCGACTAAGTGGAGAATTGCGGGCAGCACCATTCGCAACAGAGGAGAAGTGAGGGCAGCACCATTAGCAACAGAGGAGAAGTGAGGGCAGCACCATTCGCAACAGAGACAAGGTGCGGGTAGAATGTTTCGCCTCAAAGGCGAGGTGCGGGCACCACCGTACGACTAAGTGTAGAAGTGTGGGCAGCACCATTCACAACAGAGGAGAAGTGAGGGCAGCACCATTCGCAACAAAGATTAGGTGCGGGTAGCCTGTTTCGCCTCAAAGGCGAAGTGCTGGCAGCACTGTTGCCTCAGATGCGATGTGCGGGTACCACCGTTCGACTAAGTGGAGAATTGCGGGCAGCACCATTCGTAACAGAGGAGAAGTGAGGGCAGCACCATTAGCAACAGAGGAGAAGTGAGGGCAGCGCCATTCGCCACAGAGACAAGGTGCGGGTAGAATGTTTCGCCTCAAAGGCGAGGTGCGGGCACCACCGTACGACTAAGTGTAGAAGTGTGGGCAGCACCATTCACAACAGAGGAGAAGTGAGGGCAGCACCATTAGCAACAGAGGAGATGAGGTGCAGGGCAGCACCCTGTTTCGCCTCAAAGGCGAAGTGCTGGCAGCACTGTTGCCTCAGATGCGATGTGCGGGTACCACCGTTCGACTAAGTGGAGAATTGCGGGCAGCACCATTCGCAACAGAGGAGAAGTGAGGGCAGCACCATTAGCAACAGAGGAGAAGTGAGGGCAGCACCATTCGCAACAGAGACAAGGTGCGGGTAGAATGTTTCGCCTCAAAGGCGAGGTGCGGGCACCACCGTACGACTAAGTGTAGAAGTGTGGGCAGCACCATTCACAACAGAGGAGAAGTGAGGGGCAGCACCATTAGCAACAGAGGAAGTGAGGGCAGCACCATTCGCAACAAAGATTAGGTGCGGGTAGCCTGTTTCGCCTCAAAGGCGAAGTGCTGGCAGCACTGTTGCCTCAGATGCGATGTGCGGGTACCACCGTTCGACTAAGTGGAGAATTGCGGGCAGCACCATTCGCAACAGAGGAGAAGTGAGGGCAGCACCATTAGCAACAGAGGAGAAGTGAGGGCAGCACCATTCGCAACGAAGATTAGGTGCGGGTAGCCTGTTTCGCCTCAAAGGCGAAGTGCTGGCAGCACTGTTGCCTCAGATGCGATGTGCGGGTACCACCGTTCGACTAAGTGGAGAATTGCGGGCAGCACCATTCGTAACAGAGGAGAAGTGAGGGCAGCACCATTAGCAACAGAGGAGAAGTGAGGGCAGCACCATTCGCCACAGAGACAAGGTGCGGGTAGAATGTTTCGCCTCAAAGGCGAGGTGCGGGCACCACCGTACGACTAAGTGTAGAAGTGTGGGCAGCACCATTCACAACAGAGGAGAAGTGAGGGCAGCACCATTCGCAACAGAAGATTAGGTGCGGGTAGCCTGTTTCGCCTCAAAGGCGAAGTGCTGGCAGCACTGTTGCCTCAGATGCGATGTGCGGGTACCACCGTTCGACTAAGTGGAGAATTGCGGGCAGCACCATTCGTAACAGAGGAGAAGTGAGGGCAGCACCATTAGCAACAGAGGAGAAGTGAGGGCAGCACCATTCGCAACAGAGACAAGGTGCGGGTAGAATGTTTCGCCTCAAAGGCGAGGTGCGGGCACCACCGTACGACTAAGTGTAGAAGTGTGGGCAGCACCATTCACAACAGAGGAGAAGTGAGGGCAGCACCATTAGCAACAGAGGAGAAGTGAGGGCAGCACCATTCGCAACAGAGACAAGGTGCGGGTAGAACTGTTTCGCCTCAAAGGCGAGGTGCGGGCACCACCGTACGACTAAGTGTAGAAGTGTGGGCAGCACCATTCACAACAGAGGAGAAGTGAGGGCAGCACCATTAGCAACAGAGGAGAAGTGAGGGCAGCACCATTCGCAACAAAGATTAGGTGCGGGTAGCCTGTTTCGCCTCAAAGGCGAAGTGCTGGCAGCACTGTTGCCTCAGATGCGATGTGCGGGTACCACCGTTCGACTAAGTGGAGAATTGCGGGCAGCACCATTCGCAACAGAGGAGAAGTGAGGGCAGCACCATTAGCAACAGAGGAGAAGTGAGGGCAGCACCATTCGCAACGAAGATTAGGTGCGGGTAGCCTGTTTCGCCTCAAAGGCGAAGTGCTGGCAGCACTGTTGCCTCAGATGCGATGTGCGGGTACCACCGTTCGACTAAGTGGAGAATTGCGGGCAGCACCATTCGTAACAGAGGAGAAGTGAGGGCAGCACCATTAGCAACAGAGGAGAAGTGAGGGCAGCACCATTCGCCACAGAGACAAGGTGCGGGTAGAATGTTTCGCCTCAAAGGCGAGGTGCGGGCACCACCGTACGACTAAGTGTAGAAGTGTGGGCAGCACCATTCACAACAGAGGAGAAGTGAGGGCAGCACCATTCGCAACAAAGATTAGGTGCGGGTAGCCTGTTTCGCCTCAAAGGCGAAGTGCTGGCAGCACTGTTGCCTCAGATGCGATGTGCGGGTACCACCGTTCGACTAAGTGGAGAATTGCGGGCAGCACCATTCGCAACAGAGGAGAAGTGAGGGCAGCACCATTAGCAACAGAGGAGAAGTGAGGGCAGCACCATTCGCAACGAAGATTAGGTGCGGGTAGCCTGTTTCGCCTCAAAGGCGAAGTGCTGGCAGCACTGTTGCCTCAGATGCGATGTGCGGGTACCACCGTTCGACTAAGTGGAGAATTGCGGGCAGCACCATTCGCAACAGAGGAGAAGTGAGGGCAGCACCATTAGCAACAGAGGAGAAGTGAGGGCAGCACCATTCGCAACGAAGATTAGGTGCGGGTAGCCTGTTTCGCCTCAAAGGCGAAGTGCTGGCAGCACTGTTGCCTCAGATGCGATGTGCGGGTACCACCGTTCGACTAAGTGGAGAATTGCGGGCAGCACCATTCGTAACAGAGGAGAAGTGAGGGCAGCACCATTAGCAACAGAGGAGAAGTGAGGGCAGCACCATTCGCCACAGAGACAAGGTGCGGGTAGAATGTTTCGCCTCAAAGGCGAGGTGCGGGCACCACCGTACGACTAAGTGTAGAAGTGTGGGCAGCACCATTCACAACAGAGGAGAAGTGAGGGCAGCACCATTCGCAACAAAGATTAGGTGCGGGTAGCCTGTTTCGCCTCAAAGGCGAAGTGCTGGCAGCACTGTTGCCTCAGATGCGATGTGCGGGTACCACCGTTCGACTAAGTGGAGAATTGCGGGCAGCACCATTCGCAACAGAGGAGAAGTGAGGGCAGCACCATTAGCAACAGAGGAGAAGTGAGGGCAGCACCATTCGCAACAGAGACAAGGTGCGGGTAGAATGTTTCGCCTCAAAGGCGAGGTGCGGGCACCACCGTACGACTAGGTGTAGAAGTGTGGGCAGCACCATTCACAACAGAGGAGAAGTGAGGGCAGCACCATTCGCAACAAAGATTAGGTGCGGGTAGCCTGTTTCGCCTCAAAGGCGAAGTGCTGGCAGCACTGTTGCCTCAGATGCGATGTGCGGGTACCACCGTTCGACTAAGTGGAGAATTGCGGGCAGCACCATTCGCAACAGAGGAGAAGTGAGGGCAGCACCATTAGCAACAGAGGAGAAGTGAGGGCAGCACCATTCGCAACGAAGATTAGGTGCGGGTAGCCTGTTTCGCCTCAAAGGCGAAGTGCTGGCAGCACTGTTGCCTCAGATGCGATGTGCGGGTACCACCGTTCGACTAAGTGGAGAATTGCGGGCAGCACCATTCGCAACAGAGGAGAAGTGAGGGCAGCACCATTAGCAACAGAGGAGAAGTGAGGGCAGCACCATTCGCAACAGAGACAAGGTGCGGGTAGAATGTTTCGCCTCAAAGGCGAGGTGCGGGCACCACCGTACGACTAAGTGTAGAAGTGTGGGCAGCACCATTCACAACAGAGGAGAAGTGAGGGCAGCACCATTCGCAACAAAGATTAGGTGCGGGTAGCCTGTTTCGCCTCAAAGGCGAAGTGCTGGCAGCACTGTTGCCTCAGATGCGATGTGCGGGTACCACCGTTCGACTAAGTGGAGAATTGCGGGCAGCACCATTCGCAACAGAGGAGAAGTGAGGGCAGCACCATTAGCAACAGAGGAGAAGTGAGGGCAGCACCATTCGCAACGAAGATTAGGTGCGGGTAGCCTGTTTCGCCTCAAAGGCGAAGTGCTGGCAGCACTGTTGCCTCAGATGCGATGTGCGGGTACCACCGTTCGACTAAGTGGAGAATTGCGGGCAGCACCATTCGCAACAGAGGAGAAGTGAGGGCAGCACCATTAGCAACAGAGGAGAAGTGAGGGCAGCACCATTCGCAACAGAGACAAGGTGCGGGTAGAATGTTTCGCCTCAAAGGCGAGGTGCGGGCACCACCGTACGACTAGGTGTAGAAGTGTGGGCAGCACCATTCACAACAGAGGAGAAGTGAGGGCAGCACCATTAGCAACAGAGGAGAAGTGAGGGCAGCACCATTCGCAACAAAGATTAGGTGCGGGTAGCCTGTTTCGCCTCAAAGGCGAAGTGCTGGCAGCACTGTTGCCTCAGATGCGATGTGCGCGCACCACTGTTCGACTAAGTGGAGAAAGTGCGGGCAGCACCGTTCGCAACAGAGACAAGGTGCGGGTGGCCTGTTTCGCCTCAAAGGCGAAGTGCGGGCAGCACCATTCGCAACAGAGGAGAAGTGAGGGTAGCACCGTTCGCAACAGAGACAAGGTGCGGGTAGCCTGTTTCGCCTCAAAGGCGAGGTGCGGGCACCACCGTACGAGTAAGTGTAGAAGTGCGGGCAGCACCATTCGTAACAGAGACAAGGTGCGGGTTGCCTGTTTCGCCTCAAAGGCGAAGTGCTGGCAGAAATATTGCCTCAGATGCGATGTGCGCGCACCACTGTTCGACTCAGTGGAGAAAGTGCGGGCAGCACCGTTCGCAACAGAGACAAGGTGCGGGTAGCCTGTTTCGCCTCAAAGGCGAAGTGCGGGCAGCACCATTCGCAACAGAGGAGAAGTGAGGGCAGCACCATTCGCAACAGAGACAAGGTGCGGGTAGACTGTTTCGCCTCAAAGGCGAGGTGCGGGCACCACCGTACGACTAAGTGTAGAAGTGTGGGCAGCACCATTCACAACAGAGGAGAAGTGAGGGCAGCACCATTAGCAACAGAGGAGAAGTGAGGGCAGCACCATTCGCAACAGAGACAAGGTGCGGGTAGAATGTTTCGCCTCAAAGGCGAGGTGCGGGCACCACCGTACGACTAAGTGTAGAAGTGTGGGCAGCACCATTCACAACAGAGGAGAAGTGAGGGCAGCACCATTAGCAACAGAGGAGAAGTGAGGGCAGCACCATTCGCAACAAAGATTAGGTGCGGGTAGCCTGTTTCGCCTCAAAGGCGAAGTGCTGGCAGCACTGTTGCCTCAGATGCGATGTGCGGGTACCACCGTTCGACTAAGTGGAGAATTGCGGGCAGCACCATTCGCAACAGAGGAGAAGTGAGGGCAGCACCATTAGCAACAGAGGAGAAGTGAGGGGCAGCACCATTCGCAACGAAGATTAGGTGCGGGTAGCCTGTTTCGCCTCAAAGGCGAAGTGCTGGCAGCACTGTTGCCTCAGATGCGATGTGCGGGTACCACCGTTCGACTAAGTGGAGAA
Organism: Angiostrongylus vasorum; assembly: GCA_018806985.1. NCBI lineage: Eukaryota > Metazoa > Nematoda > Chromadorea > Rhabditida > Metastrongylidae > Angiostrongylus > Angiostrongylus vasorum. The sequence goes on along the minus strand of JADANN010000014.1, from coordinate 40,920 downwards.
TTGCGGGCAGCACCATTCGTAACAGAGGAGAAGTGAGGGCAGCACCATTAGCAACAGAGGAGAAGTGAGGGCAGCACCATTCGCCACAGAGACAAGGTGCGGGTAGAATGTTTCGCCTCAAAGGCGAGGTGCGGGCACCACCGTACGACTAAGTGTAGAAGTGTGGGCAGCACCATTCACAACAGAGGAGAAGTGAGGGCAGCACCATTCACGCAACAAAGATTAGGTGCGGGTAGCCTGTTTCGCCTCAAAGGCGAAGTGCTGGCAGCACTGTTGCCTCAGATGCGATGTGCGGGTACCACCGTTCGACTAAGTGGAGAATTGCGGGCAGCACCATTCGCAACAGAGGAGAAGTGAGGGCAGCACCATTAGCAACAGAGGAGAAGTGAGGGCAGCACCATTCGCAACGAAGATTAGGTGCGGGTAGCCTGTTTCGCCTCAAAGGCGAAGTGCTGGCAGCACTGTTGCCTCAGATGCGATGTGCGGGTACCACCGTTCGACTAAGTGGAGAATTGCGGGCAGCACCATTCGCAACAGAGGAGAAGTGAGGGCAGCACCATTAGCAACAGAGGAGAAGTGAGGGCAGCACCATTCGCAACGAAGATTAGGTGCGGGTAGCCTGTTTCGCCTCAAAGGCGAAGTGCTGGCAGCACTGTTGCCTCAGATGCGATGTGCGGGTACCACCGTTCGACTAAGTGGAGAATTGCGGGCAGCACCATTCGTAACAGAGGAGAAGTGAGGGCAGCACCATTAGCAACAGAGGAGAAGTGAGGGCAGCGCCATTCGCCACAGAGACAAGGTGCGGGTAGAATGTTTCGCCTCAAAGGCGAGGTGCGGGCACCACCGTACGACTAAGTGTAGAAGTGTGGGCAGCACCATTCACAACAGAGGGAGAAGTGAGGGCAGCACCATTCGCAACAAAGATTAGGTGCGGGTAGCCTGTTTCGCCTCAAAGGCGAAGTGCTGGCAGCACTGTTGCCTCAGATGCGATGTGCGGGTACCACCGTTCGACTAAGTGGAGAATTGCGGGCAGCACCATTCGCAACAGAGGAGAAGTGAGGGCAGCACCATTAGCAACAGAGGAGAAGTGAGGGCAGCACCATTCGCAACAGAGACAAGGTGCGGGTAGAATGTTTCGCCTCAAAGGCGAGGTGCGGGCACCACCGTACGACTAAGTGTAGAAGTGTGGGCAGCACCATTCACAACAGAGGAGAAGTGAGGGCAGCACCATTCGCAACAAAGATTAGGTGCGGGTAGCCTGTTTCGCCTCAAAGGCGAAGTGCTGGCAGCACTGTTGCCTCAGATGCGATGTGCGGGTACCACCGTTCGACTAAGTGGAGAATTGCGGGCAGCACCATTCGCAACAGAGGAGAAGTGAGGGCAGCACCATTAGCAACAGAGGAGAAGTGAGGGGCAGCACCATTCGCAACGAAGATTAGGTGCGGGTAGCCTGTTTCGCCTCAAAGGCGAAGTGCTGGCAGCACTGTTGCCTCAGATGCGATGTGCGGGTACCACCGTTCGACTAAGTGGAGAATTGCGGGCAGCACCATTCGCAACAGAGGAGAAGTGAGGGCAGCACCATTAGCAACAGAGGAGAAGTGAGGGCAGCACCATTCGCAACAGAGACAAGGTGCGGGTAGAATGTTTCGCCTCAAAGGCGAGGTGCGGGCACCACCGTACGACTAGGTGTAGAAGTGTGGGCAGCACCATTCACAACAGAGGAGAAGTGAGGGCAGCACCATTCGCAACAAAGATTAGGTGCGGGTAGCCTGTTTCGCCTCAAAGGCGAAGTGCTGGCAGCACTGTTGCCTCAGATGCGATGTGCGGGTACCACCGTTCGACTAAGTGGAGAATTGCGGGCAGCACCATTCGCAACAGAGGAGAAGTGAGGGCAGCACCATTAGCAACAGAGGAGAAGTGAGGGCAGCACCATTCGCAACGAAGATTAGGTGCGGGTAGCCTGTTTCGCCTCAAAGGCGAAGTGCTGGCAGCACTGTTGCCTCAGATGCGATGTGCGGGTACCACCGTTCGACTAAGTGGAGAATTGCGGGCAGCACCATTCGCAACAGAGACAAGGTGCGGGTAGCCTGTTTCGCCTCAAAGGCGAGGTGCGGGCACCACCGTACGACTAGGTGTAGAAGTGTGGGCAGCACCATTCACAACAGAGGAGAAGTGAGGGCAGCACCATTAGCAACAGAGGAGAAGTGAGGGCAGCACCATTCGCAACAAAGATTAGGTGCGGGTAGCCTGTTTCGCCTCAAAGGCGAAGTGCTGGCAGCACTGTTGCCTCAGATGCGATGTGCGGGTACCACCGTTCGACTAAGTGGAGAATTGCGGGCAGCACCATTCGCAACAGAGGAGAAGTGAGGGCAGCACCATTAGCAACAGAGGAGAAGTGAGGGCAGCACCATTCGCAACGAAGATTAGGTGCGGGTAGCCTGTTTCGCCTCAAAGGCGAAGTGCTGGCAGCACTGTTGCCTCAGATGCGATGTGCGGGTACCACCGTTCGACTAAGTGGAGAATTGCGGGCAGCACCATTCGCAACAGAGGAGAAGTGAGGGCAGCACCATTAGCAACAGAGGAGAAGTGAGGGCAGCACCATTCGCAACAGAGACAAGGTGCGGGTAGAATGTTTCGCCTCAAAGGCGAGGTGCGGGCACCACCGTACGACTAAGTGTAGAAGTGTGGGCAGCACCATTCACAACAGAGGAGAAGTGAGGGCAGCACCATTAGCAACAGAGGAGAAGTGAGGGGCAGCACCATTCGCAACAAAGATTAGGTGCGGGTAGCCTGTTTCGCCTCAAAGGCGAAGTGCTGGCAGCACTGTTGCCTCAGATGCGATGTGCGGGTACCACCGTTCGACTAAGTGGAGAATTGCGGGCAGCACCATTCGCAACAGAGGAGAAGTGAGGGCAGCACCATTAGCAACAGAGGAGAAGTGAGGGCAGCACCATTCGCAACGAAGATTAGGTGCGGGTAGCCTGTTTCGCCTCAAAGGCGAAGTGCTGGCAGCACTGTTGCCTCAGATGCGATGTGCGGGTACCACCGTTCGACTAAGTGGAGAATTGCGGGCAGCACCATTCGTAACAGAGGAGAAGTGAGGGCAGCACCATTAGCAACAGAGGAGAAGTGAGGGCAGCACCATTCGCAACAGAGACAAGGTGCGGGTAGAATGTTTCGCCTCAAAGGCGAGGTGCGGGCACCACCGTACGACTAGGTGTAGAAGTGTGGGCAGCACCATTCACAACAGAGGAGAAGTGAGGGCAGCACCATTCGCAACAAAGATTAGGTGCGGGTAGCCTGTTTCGCCTCAAAGGCGAAGTGCTGGCAGCACTGTTGCCTCAGATGCGATGTGCGGGTACCACCGTTCGACTAAGTGGAGAATTGCGGGCAGCACCATTCGCAACAGAGGAGAAGTGAGGGCAGCACCATTAGCAACAGAGGAGAAGTGAGGGCAGCACCATTCGCAACAAAGATTAGGTGCGGGTAGCCTGTTTCGCCTCAAAGGCGAAGTGCTGGCAGCACTGTTGCCTCAGATGCGATGTGCGGGTACCACCGTTCGACTAAGTGGAGAATTGCGGGCAGCACCATTCGCAACAGAGGAGAAGTGAGGGCAGCACCATTAGCAACAGAGGAGAAGTGAGGGCAGCACCATTCGCAACAGAGACAAGGTGCGGGTAGAATGTTTCGCCTCAAAGGCGAGGTGCGGGCACCACCGTACGACTAAGTGTAGAAGTGTGGGCAGCACCATTCACAACAGAGGAGAAGTGAGGGCAGCACCATTAGCAACAGAGGAGAAGTGAGGGGCAGCACCATTCGCAACAAAGATTAGGTGCGGGTAGCCTGTTTCGCCTCAAAGGCGAAGTGCTGGCAGCACTGTTGCCTCAGATGCGATGTGCGGGTACCACCGTTCGACTAAGTGGAGAATTGCGGGCAGCACCATTCGCAACAGAGGAGAAGTGAGGGCAGCACCATTAGCAACAGAGGAGAAGTGAGGGCAGCACCATTCGCAACGAAGATTAGGTGCGGGTAGCCTGTTTCGCCTCAAAGGCGAAGTGCTGGCAGCACTGTTGCCTCAGATGCGATGTGCGGGTACCACCGTTCGACTAAGTGGAGAATTGCGGGCAGCACCATTCGTAACAGAGGAGAAGTGAGGGCAGCACCATTAGCAACAGAGGAGAAGTGAGGGCAGCGCCATTCGCCACAGAGACAAGGTGCGGGTAGAATGTTTCGCCTCAAAGGCGAGGTGCGGGCACCACCGTACGACTAAGTGTAGAAGTGTGGGCAGCACCATTCACAACAGAGGAGAAGTGAGGGCAGCACCATTCGCAACAAAGATTAGGTGCGGGTAGCCTGTTTCGCCTCAAAGGCGAAGTGCTGGCAGCACTGTTGCCTCAGATGCGATGTGCGGGTACCACCGTTCGACTAAGTGGAGAATTGCGGGCAGCACCATTCGCAACAGAGGAGAAGTGAGGGCAGCACCATTAGCAACAGAGGAGAAGTGAGGGCAGCACCATTCGCCACAAAGACAAGGTGCGGGTAGCACTGTTTCGCCTCAAAGGCGAGGTGCGGGCACCACCGTTCGACTAAGTGGAGAAGTGCGGGCAGCACCATTCGCAACAGAGGAGAAGTGAGGGCAGCACCATTAGCAACAGAGGAGAAGTGAGGGCAGCACCATTCGCAACAAAGATTAGGTGCGGGTAGCCTGTTTCGCCTCAAAGGCGAAGTGCTGGCAGCACTGTTGCCTCAGATGCGATGTGCGGGTACCACCGTTCGACTAAGTGGAGAATTGCGGGCAGCACCATTCGCAACAGAGGAGAAGTGAGGGCAGCACCATTAGCAACAGAGGAGAAGTGAGGGCAGCACCATTCGCAACGAAGATTAGGTGCGGGTAGCCTGTTTCGCCTCAAAGGCGAAGTGCTGGCAGCACTGTTGCCTCAGATGCGATGTGCGGGTACCACCGTTCGACTAAGTGGAGAATTGCGGGCAGCACCATTCGTAACAGAGGAGAAGTGAGGGCAGCACCATTAGCAACAGAGGAGAAGTGAGGGCAGCACCATTCGCAACAGAGACAAGGTGCGGGTAGAATGTTTCGCCTCAAAGGCGAGGTGCGGGCACCACCGTACGACTAAGTGTAGAAGTGTGGGCAGCACCATTCACAACAGAGGAGAAGTGAGGGCAGCACCATTCGCAACAAAGATTAGGTGCGGGTAGCCTGTTTCGCCTCAAAGGCGAAGTGCTGGCAGCACTGTTGCCTCAGATGCGATGTGCGGGTACCACCGTTCGACTAAGTGGAGAATTGCGGGCAGCACCATTCGCAACAGAGGAGAAGTGAGGGCAGCACCATTAGCAACAGAGGAGAAGTGAGGGCAGCACCATTCGCAACGAAGATTAGGTGCGGGTAGCCTGTTTCGCCTCAAAGGCGAAGTGCTGGCAGCACTGTTGCCTCAGATGCGATGTGCGGGTACCACCGTTCGACTAAGTGGAGAATTGCGGGCAGCACCATTCGTAACAGAGGAGAAGTGAGGGCAGCACCATTAGCAACAGAGGAGAAGTGAGGGCAGCACCATTCGCAACAGAGACAAGGTGCGGGTAGAATGTTTCGCCTCAAAGGCGAGGTGCGGGCACCACCGTACGACTAGGTGTAGAAGTGTGGGCAGCACCATTCACAACAGAGGAGAAGTGAGGGCAGCACCATTAGCAACAGAGGAGAAGTGAGGGCAGCACCATTCGCAACAAAGATTAGGTGCGGGTAGCCTGTTTCGCCTCAAAGGCGAAGTGCTGGCAGCACTGTTGCCTCAGATGCGATGTGCGGGTACCACCGTTCGACTAAGTGGAGAATTGCGGGCAGCACCATTCGCAACAGAGGAGAAGTGAGGGCAGCACCATTAGCAACAGAGGAGAAGTGAGGGCAGCACCATTCGCAACGAAGATTAGGTGCGGGTAGCCTGTTTCGCCTCAAAGGCGAAGTGCTGGCAGCACTGTTGCCTCAGATGCGATGTGCGGGTACCACCGTTCGACTAAGTGGAGAATTGCGGGCAGCACCATTCGTAACAGAGGAGAAGTGAGGGCAGCACCATTAGCAACAGAGGAGAAGTGAGGGCAGCACCATTCGCAACAGAGACAAGGTGCGGGTAGAATGTTTCGCCTCAAAGGCGAGGTGCGGGCACCACCGTACGACTAAGTGTAGAAGTGTGGGCAGCACCATTCACAACAGAGGAGAAGTGAGGGCAGCACCATTAGCAACAGAGGAGAAGTGAGGGCAGCACCATTCGCAACAAAGATTAGGTGCGGGTAGCCTGTTTCGCCTCAAAGGCGAAGTGCTGGCAGCACTGTTGCCTCAGATGCGATGTGCGGGTACCACCGTTCGACTAAGTGGAGAATTGCGGGCAGCACCATTCGCAACAGAGGAGAAGTGAGGGCAGCACCATTAGCAACAGAGGAGAAGTGAGGGCAGCACCATTCGCAACGAAGATTAGGTGCGGGTAGCCTGTTTCGCCTCAAAGGCGAAGTGCTGGCAGCACTGTTGCCTCAGATGCGATGTGCGGGTACCACCGTTCGACTAAGTGGAGAATTGCGGGCAGCACCATTCGTAACAGAGGAGAAGTGAGGGCAGCACCATTAGCAACAGAGGAGAAGTGAGGGGCAGCACCATTCGCAACAGAGACAAGGTGCGGGTAGAATGTTTCGCCTCAAAGGCGAGGTGCGGGCACCACCGTACGACTAAGTGTAGAAGTGTGGGCAGCACCATTCACAACAGAGGAGAAGTGAGGGCAGCACCATTCGCAACAAAGATTAGGTGCGGGTAGCCTGTTTCGCCTCAAAGGCGAAGTGCTGGCAGCACTGTTGCCTCAGATGCGATGTGCGGGTACCACCGTTCGACTAAGTGGAGAATTGCGGGCAGCACCATTCGCAACAGAGGAGAAGTGAGGGCAGCACCATTAGCAACAGAGGAGAAGTGAGGGCAGCACCATTCGCAACAAAGATTAGGTGCGGGTAGCCTGTTTCGCCTCAAAGGCGAAGTGCTGGCAGCACTGTTGCCTCAGATGCGATGTGCGGGTACCACCGTTCGACTAAGTGGAGAATTGCGGGCAGCACCATTCGCAACAGAGGAGAAGTGAGGGCAGCACCATTAGCAACAGAGGAGAAGTGAGGGCAGCACCATTCGCAACAGAGACAAGGTGCGGGTAGAATGTTTCGCCTCAAAGGCGAGGTGCGGGCACCACCGTACGACTAAGTGTAGAAGTGTGGGCAGCACCATTCACAACAGAGGAGAAGTGAGGGGCAGCACCATTAGCAACAGAGGAGAAGTGAGGGCAGCACCATTCGCAACAAAGATTAGGTGCGGGTAGCCTGTTTCGCCTCAAAGGCGAAGTGCTGGCAGCACTGTTGCCTCAGATGCGATGTGCGGGTACCACCGTTCGACTAAGTGGAGAATTGCGGGCAGCACCATTCGCAACAGAGGAGAAGTGAGGGCAGCACCATTAGCAACAGAGGAGAAGTGAGGGCAGCACCATTCGCAACGAAGATTAGGTGCGGGTAGCCTGTTTCGCCTCAAAGGCGAAGTGCTGGCAGCACTGTTGCCTCAGATGCGATGTGCGGGTACCACCGTTCGACTAAGTGGAGAATTGCGGGCAGCACCATTCGTAACAGAGGAGAAGTGAGGGCAGCACCATTAGCAACAGAGGAGAAGTGAGGGCAGCGCCATTCGCCACAGAGACAAGGTGCGGGTAGAATGTTTCGCCTCAAAGGCGAGGTGCGGGCACCACCGTACGACTAAGTGTAGAAGTGTGGGCAGCACCATTCACAACAGAGGAGAAGTGAGGGCAGCACCATTCGCAACAAAGATTAGGTGCGGGTAGCCTGTTTCGCCTCAAAGGCGAAGTGCTGGCAGCACTGTTGCCTCAGATGCGATGTGCGGGTACCACCGTTCGACTAAGTGGAGAATTGCGGGCAGCACCATTCGCAACAGAGGAGAAGTGAGGGCAGCACCATTCGCAACAAAGATTAGGTGCGGGTAGCCTGTTTCGCCTCAAAGGCGAAGTGCTGGCAGCACTGTTGCCTCAGATGCGATGTGCGGGTACCACCGTTCGACTAAGTGGAGAATTGCGGGCAGCACCATTCGCAACAGAGGAGAAGTGAGGGCAGCACCATTCGCAACAGAGACAAGGTGCGGGTAGAATGTTTCGCCTCAAAGGCGAGGTGCGGGCACCACCGTACGACTAAGTGTAGAAGTGTGGGCAGCACCATTCACAACAGAGGAGAAGTGAGGGCAGCACCATTCGCAACAAAGATTAGGTGCGGGTAGCCTGTTTCGCCTCAAAGGCGAAGTGCTGGCAGCACTGTTGCCTCAGATGCGATGTGCGGGTACCACCGTTCGACTAAGTGGAGAATTGCGGGCAGCACCATTCGCAACAGAGGAGAAGTGAGGGCAGCACCATTAGCAACAGAGGAGAAGTGAGGGCAGCACCATTCGCAACGAAGATTAGGTGCGGGTAGCCTGTTTCGCCTCAAAGGCGAAGTGCTGGCAGCACTGTTGCCTCAGATGCGATGTGCGGGTACCACCGTTCGACTAAGTGGAGAATTGCGGGCAGCACCATTCGCAACAGAGGAGAAGTGAGGGCAGCACCATTAGCAACAGAGGAGAAGTGAGGGCAGCACCATTCGCAACGAAGATTAGGTGCGGGTAGCCTGTTTCGCCTCAAAGGCGAAGTGCTGGCAGCACTGTTGCCTCAGATGCGATGTGCGGGCACCACCGTTCGACTAAGTGGAGAATTGCGGGCAGCACCATTCGCAACAGAGGAGAAATGAGGTGCAGAGGTAGGGGCAGCCTGTTTCGCCTCAAAGGCGAAGTGCTGGCAGCACTGTTGCCTCAGATGCGATGTGCGGGTACCACCGTTCGACTAAGTGGAGAAGTGCGGGCAGCACCATTCGCAACAGAGGAGAAGTGAGGGGCAGCACCATTAGCAACAGAGGAGAAGTGAGGGCAGCACCATTCGCAACAAAGATTAGGTGCGGGTAGCCTGTTTCGCCTCAAAGGCGAAGTGCTGGCAGCACTGTTGCCTCAGATGCGATGTGCGGGTACCACCGTTCGACTAAGTGGAGAATTGCGGGCAGCACCATTCGCAACAGAGGAGAAGTGAGGGCAGCACCATTAGCAACAGAGGAGAAGTGAGGGCAGCACCATTCGCAACAGAGACAAGGTGCGGGTAGAATGTTTCGCCTCAAAGGCGAGGTGCGGGCACCACCGTACGACTAAGTGTAGAAGTGTGGGCAGCACCATTCACAACAGAGGAGAAGTGAGGGCAGCACCATTAGCAACAGAGGAGAAGTGAGGGCAGCACCATTCGCAACAAAGATTAGGTGCGGGTAGCCTGTTTCGCCTCAAAGGCGAAGTGCTGGCAGCACTGTTGCCTCAGATGCGATGTGCGGGTACCACCGTTCGACTAAGTGGAGAATTGCGGGCAGCACCATTCGCAACAGAGGAGAAGTGAGGGCAGCACCATTAGCAACAGAGGAGAAGTGAGGGCAGCACCATTCGCAACGAAGATTAGGTGCGGGTAGCCTGTTTCGCCTCAAAGGCGAAGTGCTGGCAGCACTGTTGCCTCAGATGCGATGTGCGGGTACCACCGTTCGACTAAGTGGAGAATTGCGGGCAGCACCATTCGTAACAGAGGAGAAGTGAGGGCAGCACCATTAGCAACAGAGGAGAAGTGAGGGCAGCACCATTCGCAACAGAGACAAGGTGCGGGTAGAATGTTTCGCCTCAAAGGCGAGGTGCGGGCACCACCGTACGACTAGGTGTAGAAGTGTGGGCAGCACCATTCACAACAGAGGAGAAGTGAGGGCAGCACCATTAGCAACAGAGGAGAAGTGAGGGCAGCACCATTCGCAACAAAGATTAGGTGCGGGTAGCCTGTTTCGCCTCAAAGGCGAAGTGCTGGCAGCACTGTTGCCTCAGATGCGATGTGCGGGTACCACCGTTCGACTAAGTGGAGAATTGCGGGCAGCACCATTCGCAACAGAGGAGAAGTGAGGGCAGCACCATTAGCAACAGAGGAGAAGTGAGGGCAGCACCATTCGCAACGAAGATTAGGTGCGGGTAGCCTGTTTCGCCTCAAAGGCGAAGTGCTGGCAGCACTGTTGCCTCATATGCGATGTGCGGGTACCACCGTTCGACTAAGTGGAGAATTGCGGGCAGCACCATTCGCAACAGAGGAGAAGTGAGGGCAGCACCATTCGCAACGAAGATTAGGTGCGGGTAGCCTGTTTCGCCTCAAAGGCGAAGTGCTCGCAGCACTGTTGCCTCAGAAGCGAAGAGCGAGCAGCGCCGTTCGACTAAGCAGAGAATTGCGGGCAGCACCATTCGCAACAAAGATTAGGTGCGGGTAGCCTGTTTCGCCTCAAAGGCGAAGTGCTGGCAGCACTGTTGCCTCAGATGCGATGTGCGGGTACCACCGTTCGACTAAGTGGAGAATTGCGGGCAGCACCGTTCTCAACAGAGACAAGGTGCGCGTTGCCTGTTTCGCCTCAAAGGCGAAGTGCTGGCAGCACTGTTGCCTCAGATGCGATGTGCGGGTACCACCTTTCGACTAAGTGGAGAATTGCGGGCAGCACCGTTCTCAACAGAGACAAGGTGCGGGATGCCTGTTTCGCGTCAAAGGCGAAGTGCTGGCAGCACTGTTGCCTCAGATGCGATGTGCGGGTACCACCGTTCGACTAAGTGGAGAATTGCGGGCAGCACCATTCGCAACAGAGGAGAAGTGAGGGCAGCACCATTAGCAACAGAGGAGAAGTGAGGGCAGCACCATTCGCAACGAAGATTAGGTGCGGGTAGCCTGTTTCGCCTCAAAGGCGAAGTGCTCGCAGCACTGTTGCCTCAGAAGCGAAGAGCGAGCAGCGCCGTTCGACTAAGCAGAGAATTGCGGGCAGCACCATTCGCAACAAAGATTAGGTGCGGGTAGCCTGTTTCGCCTCAAAGGCGAAGTGCTGGCAGCACTATTGCCTCAGATGCGATGTGCGGGCACCACTGTTCGACTCAGTGGAGAAAGTGCGGGCAGCACCGTTCGCAACAGAGACAAGGTGCGGGTAGCCTGTTTCGCCTCAAAGGCGAAGTGCGGGCAGCACCATTAGCAACAGAGGAGAAGTGAGGGCAGCACCATTCGCAACAAAGATTAGGTGCGGGTAGCCTGTTTCGCCTCAAAGGCGAAGTGCTGGCAGCACTGTTGCCTCAGATGCGATGTGCGGGTACCACCGTTCGACTAAGTGGAGAATTGCGGGCAGCACCATTCGCAACAGAGGAGAAGTGAGGGCAGCACCATTAGCAACAGAGGAGAAGTGAGGGCAGCACCATTCGCAACGAAGATTAGGTGCGGGTAGCCTGTTTCGCCTCAAAGGCGAAGTGCTGGCAGCACTGTTGCCTCAGATGCGATGTGCGGGTACCACCGTTCGACTAAGTGGAGAATTGCGGGCAGCACCATTCGCAACAGAGACAAGGTGCGGGTAGCCTGTTTCGCCTCAAAGGCGAAGTGCTGGCAGCACTGTTGCCTCAGATGCGATGTGCGGGCAGCACCATTCGACTAAGAGGAGAAGTGAGGGGCAGCACCATTCGCAACAAAGATTAGGTGCGGGTAGCCTGTTTCGCCTCAAAGGCGAAGTGCTGGCAGCACTGTTGCCTCAGATGCGATGTGCGGGTACCACCGTTCGACTAAGTGGAGAATTGCGGGCAGCACCATTCGCAACAGAGGAGAAGTGAGGGCAGCACCATTAGCAACAGAGGAGAAGTGAGGGCAGCACCATTCGCAACGAAGATTAGGTGCGGGTAGCCTGTTTCGCCTCAAAGGCGAAGTGCTGGCAGCACTGTTGCCTCAGATGCGATGTGCGGGTACCACCGTTCGACTAAGTGGAGAATTGCGGGCAGCACCATTCGCAACAGAGGAGAAGTGAGGGCAGCACCATTAGCAACAGAGGAGAAGTGAGGGCAGCACCATTCGCAACGAAGATTAGGTGCGGGTAGCCTGTTTCGCCTCAAAGGCGAAGTGCTGGCAGCACTGTTGCCTCAGATGCGATGTGCGGGTACCACCGTTCGACTAAGTGGAGAATTGCGGGCAGCACCATTCGTAACAGAGGAGAAGTGAGGGCAGCACCATTAGCAACAGAGGAGAAGTGAGGGCAGCACCATTCGCAACAGAGACAAGGTGCGGGTAGAATGTTTCGCCTCAAAGGCGAGGTGCGGGCACCACCGTACGACTAGGTGTAGAAGTGTGGGCAGCACCATTCACAACAGAGGAGAAGTGAGGGCAGCACCATTAGCAACAGAGGAGAAGTGAGGGCAGCACCATTCGCAACAAAGATTAGGTGCGGGTAGCCTGTTTCGCCTCAAAGGCGAAGTGCTGGCAGCACTGTTGCCTCAGATGCGATGTGCGGGTACCACCGTTCGACTAAGTGGAGAATTGCGGGCAGCACCATTCGCAACAGAGGAGAAGTGAGGGCAGCACCATTAGCAACAGAGGAGAAGTGAGGGCAGCACCATTCGCAACGAAGATTAGGTGCGGGTAGCCTGTTTCGCCTCAAAGGCGAAGTGCTGGCAGCACTGTTGCCTCATATGCGATGTGCGGGTACCACCGTTCGACTAAGTGGAGAATTGCGGGCAGCACCATTCGCAACAGAGGAGAAGTGAGGGCAGCACCATTAGCAACAGAGGAGAAGTGAGGGCAGCACCATTCGCAACGAAGATTAGGTGCGGGTAGCCTGTTTCGCCTCAAAGGCGAAGTGCTGGCAGCACTGTTGCCTCAGATGCGAAGTGCGAGCAGCACCGTTCGACTAAGCGGAGAATTGCGGGCAGCACCATTCGCAACAAAGATTAGGTGCGGGTAGCCTGTTTCGCCTCAAAGGCGAAGTGCTGGCAGCACTGTTGCCTCAGATGCGATGTGCGGGTACCACCGTTCGACTAAGTGGAGAATTGCGGGCAGCACCGTTCTCAACAGAGACAAGGTGCGCGTTGCCTGTTTCGCCTCAAAGGCGAAGTGCTGGCAGCACTGTTGCCTCAGATGCGATGTGCGGGTACCACCTTTACGACTAAGTGGAGAAGTGCGGGCAGCACCATTCTCAACAGAGACAAGGTGCGGGATAGCCTGTTTCGCCTCAAAGGCGAAGTGCTGGCAGCACTGTTGCCTCAGATGCGATGTGCGGGTACCACCGTTCGACTAAGTGGAGAATTGCGGGCAGCACCATTCGCAACAGAGGAGAAGTGAGGGCAGCACCATTAGCAACAGAGGAGAAGTGAGGGCAGCACCATTCGCAACGAAGATTAGGTGCGGGTAGCCTGTTTCGCCTCAAAGGCGAAGTGCTCGCAGCACTGTTGCCTCAGAAGCGAAGAGCGAGCAGCGCCGTTCGACTAAGCAGAGAATTGCGGGCAGCACCATTCGCAACAAAGATTAGGTGCGGGTAGCCTGTTTCGCCTCAAAGGCGAAGTGCTGGCAGCACTGTTGCCTCAGATGCGATGTGCGGGTACCACCGTTCGACTAAGTGGAGAATTGCGGGCAGCACCGTTCTCAACAGAGACAAGGTGCGGGTTGCCTGTTTCGCCTCAAAGGCGAAGTGCTGGCAGCACTGTTGCCTCAGATGCGATGTGCGGGTACCACCGTTCGACTAAGTGGAGAATTGCGGGCAGCACCGTTCTCAACAGAGACAAGGTGCGGGATGCCTGTTTCGCGTCAAAGGCGAAGTGCTGGCAGCACTGTTGCCTCAGATGCGATGTGCGGGTACCACCGTTCGACTAAGTGGAGAATTGCGGGCAGCACCATTCGCAACAGAGGAGAAGTGAGGGCAGCACCATTAGCAACAGAGGAGAAGTGAGGGCAGCACCATTCGCAACGAAGATTAGGTGCGGGTAGCCTGTTTCGCCTCAAAGGCGAAGTGCTCGCAGCACTGTTGCCTCAGAAGCGAAGAGCGAGCAGCGCCGTTCGACTAAGCAGAGAATTGCGGGCAGCACCATTCGCAACAAAGATTAGGTGCGGGTAGCCTGTTTCGCCTCAAAGGCGAAGTGCTGGCAGAAATATTGCCTCAGATGCGATGTGCGCGCACCACTGTTCGACTCAGTGGAAAAGTGCGGGCAGCACCGTTCGCAACAGAGACAAGGTGCGGGTGGCCTGTTTCGCCTCAAAGGCGAAGTGCGGGCAGCACCATTCGCAACAGAGGAGAAGTGAGGGCAGCACCATTCGCAACAGAGACAAGGTGCGGGTAGCCTGTTTCGCCTCAAAGGCGAAGTGCTGGCAGCACTGTTGCCTCAGATGCGATGTGCGGGTACCACCGTTCGACTAAGTGGAGAATTGCGGGCAGCACCATTCGCAACAGAGGAGAAGTGAGGGCAGCACCATTAGCAACAGAGGAGAAGTGAGGGCAGCACCATTCGCAACAGAGACAAGGTGCGGGTAGCCTGTTTCGCCTCAAAGGCGAGGTGCGGGCACCACCGTACGACTAGAGTGTAGCAGAAGTGTGGGCAGCACCATTCGCAACAGAGGAGAAGTGAGGGCAGCACCATTCGCAACAGAGACAAGGTGCGGGTAGCATGTTTCGCCTCAAAGGCGAAGTGCTGGGAGCACGCACCGTTGCGACTCAAAGTGTAGAAGTGCGGGCAGCACCATTCGCAACAGAGGAGAAGTGAGGGCAGCACCATTCGCAACAGAGGAGAAGTGAGGGCAGCACCATTCTGCAACAGAGACAAGGTGCGGGTAGCCTGTTTCGCCTCAAAGGCGAAGTGCTGGCAGCACTGTTGCCTCAGATGCGATGTGCGGGTACCACCTTTCGACTAAGTGGAGAATTGCGGGCAGCACCGTTCTCAACAGAGACAAGGTGCGGGATGCCTGTTTCGCGTCAAAGGCGAAGTGCTGGCAGCACTGTTGCCTCAGATGCGATGTGCGGGTACCACCGTTCGACTAAGTGGAGAATTGCGGGCAGCACCATTCGCAACAGAGGAGAAGTGAGGGCAGCACCATTAGCAACAGAGGAGAAGTGAGGGCAGCACCATTCGCAACGAAGATTAGGTGCGGGTAGCCTGTTTCGCCTCAAAGGCGAAGTGCTCGCAGCACTGTTGCCTCAGAAGCGAAGAGCGAGCAGCGCCGTTCGACTAAGCAGAGAATTGCGGGCAGCACCATTCGCAACAAAGATTAGGTGCGGGTAGCCTGTTTCGCCTCAAAGGCGAAGTGCTGGCAGACACTGTTGCCTCAGATGCGATGTGCGGGCACCACCGTTCGACTAAGTGGAGAAGTGCGGGCAGCACCATTCGCAACAGAGACAAGGTGCGGGTAGCCTGTTTCGCCTCAAAGGCGAAGTGCTGGCAGCACTGTTGCCTCAGATGCGATGTGCGGGTACCA
This sequence comes from Angiostrongylus vasorum, assembly GCA_018806985.1. Taxonomy (NCBI): domain Eukaryota; kingdom Metazoa; phylum Nematoda; class Chromadorea; order Rhabditida; family Metastrongylidae; genus Angiostrongylus; species Angiostrongylus vasorum. Next base: position 25,546 of record JADANN010000014.1, on the reverse strand, counting down.
CCGTTCGACTAAGTGGAGAATTGCGGGCAGCACCGTTCGCAACAGAGACAAGGTGCGGGTGGCCTGTTTCGCCTCAAAGGCGAAGTGCGGGCAGCACCATTCGCAACAGAGGAGAAGTGAGGGCAGCACCATTCGCAACAGAGACAAGGTGCGGGTAGCCTGTTTCGCCTCAAAGGCGAAGTGCTGGCAGCACTGTTGCCTCAGTATGCGATGTGCGGGTACCACCGTTCGACTAAGTGGAGAAAGTTGCGGGCAGCACCATTCGCAACAGAGGGCAGAAGTGAGGGGCAGCACCATTCGCAACAGAGGAGAAGTGAGGGCAGCACCATTCGCAACAGAGACAAGGTGCGGGTAGCCTGTTTCGCCTCAAAGGCGAAGTGCTGGGCACCACTGTACGACTAGAGTGCAGAAGTGTGGGCAGCACCATTCGACAACAGAGGAGAAGTGAGGGCAGCACCATTCGCAACAGAGACAAGGTGCGGGTAGAATGTTTCGCCTCAAAGGCGAGGTGCGGGCACCACCGTACGACTAAGTGTAGAAGTGTGGGCAGCACCATTCACAACAGAGGAGAAGTGAGGGGCAGCACCATTAGCAACAGAGGAGAAGTGAGGGCAGCACCATTCGCAACAAAGATTAGGTGCGGGTAGCCTGTTTCGCCTCAAAGGCGAAGTGCTGGCAGCACTGTTGCCTCAGATGCGATGTGCGGGTACCACCGTTCGACTAAGTGGAGAATTGCGGGCAGCACCATTCTCAACAGAGACAAGGTGCGGGATAGCCTGTTTCGCCTCAAAGGCGAAGTGCTGGCAGCACTGTTGCCTCAGATGCGATGTGCGGGTACCACCGTTCGACTAAGTGGAGAATTGCGGGCAGCACCATTCGCAACAGAGGAGAAGTGAGGGCAGCACCATTAGCAACAGAGGAGAAGTGAGGGCAGCACCATTCGCAACGAAGATTAGGTGCGGGTAGCCTGTTTCGCCTCAAAGGCGAAGTGCTCGCAGCACTGTTGCCTCAGAAGCGAAGAGCGAGCAGCGCCGTTCGACTAAGCAGAGAATTGCGGGCAGCACCATTCGCAACAAAGATTAGGTGCGGGTAGCCTGTTTCGCCTCAAAGGCGAAGTGCTGGCAGCACTGTTGCCTCAGATGCGATGTGCGGGTACCACCTTTCGACTAAGTGGAGAATTGCGGGCAGCACCGTTCTCAACAGAGACAAGGTGCGGGTTGCCTGTTTCGCCTCAAAGGCGAAGTGCTGGCAGCACTGTTGCCTCAGATGCGATGTGCGGGTACCACCGTTCGACTAAGTGGAGAATTGCGGGCAGCACCGTTCTCAACAGAGACAAGGTGCGGGATGCCTGTTTCGCGTCAAAGGCGAAGTGCTGGCAGCACTGTTGCCTCAGATGCGATGTGCGGGTACCACCGTTCGACTAAGTGGAGAATTGCGGGGCAGCACCATTAGCAACAGAGGAGAAGTGAGGGCAGCACCATTCGCAACGAAGATTAGGTGCGGGTAGCCTGTTTCGCCTCAAAGGCGAAGTGCTCGCAGCACTGTTGCCTCAGAAGCGAAGAGCGAGCAGCGCCGTTCGACTAAGCAGAGAATTGCGGGCAGCACCATTCGCAACAAAGATTAGGTGCGGGTAGCCTGTTTCGCCTCAAAGGCGAAGTGCTGGCAGAAATATTGCCTCAGATGCGATGTGCGCGCACCACTGTTCGACTCAGTGGAAAAGTGCGGGCAGCACCGTTCGCAACAGAGACAAGGTGCGGGTGGCCTGTTTCGCCTCAAAGGCGAAGTGCGGGCAGCACCATTCGCAACAGAGGAGAAGTGAGGGGTAGCACCGTTCGCAACAGAGACAAGGTGCGGGTAGCCTGTTTCGCCTCAAAGGCGAGGTGCGGGCACCACCGTACGACTAAGTGTAGAAGTGCGGGCAGCACCATTCGCAACAGAGAGAAGTGCGGGTAGCACCGTTTCGCATCAAAGGAGAAGTGCGGGCAGCACCATTCGCAACAGAGGAGAAGTGAGGGCAGCACCATTCGCAACAGAGACAAGGTGCGGGTAGCCTGTTTCGCCTCAAAGGCGAGGTGCGGGCACCACCGTACGACTAAGTGTAGAAGTGTGGGCAGCACCATTCGCAACAGAGGAGAAGTGAGGGCAGCACCATTCGCAACAGAGACAAGGTGCGGGTAGAATGTTTCGCCTCAAAGGCGAGGTGCGGGCACCACCGTACGACTAAGTGTAGAAGTGTGGGCAGCACCATTCACAACAGAGGAGAAGTGAGGGCAGCACCATTAGCAACAGAGGAGAAGTGAGGGCAGCACCGTTCGCAACAGAGACAAGGTGCGGGATAGCCTGTTTCGCCTCAAAGGCGAAGTGCTGGCAGCACTGTTGCCTCAGATGCGATGTGCGGGTACCACCGTTCGACTAAGTGGAGAATTGCGGGCAGCACCATTCGCAACAGAGGAGAAGTGAGGGCAGCACCATTAGCAACAGAGGAGAAGTGAGGGCAGCACCATTCGCAACGAAGATTAGGTGCGGGTAGCCTGTTTCGCCTCAAAGGCGAAGTGCTGGCAGCACTGTTGCCTCAGATGCGATGTGCGAGCACCACCGTTCGACTAAGTGGAGAATTGCGGGCAGCACCATTCGCAACAGAGATTAGGTGCGGGTAGCCTGTTTCGCCTCAAAGGCGAAGTGCTGGCAGCACTGTTGCCTCAGATGCGATGTGCGGGCACCACCGTTCGACTAAGTGGAGAAGTGCGGGCAGCACCATTCGCAACAGAGACAAGGTGCGGGTAGCCTGTTTCGCCTCAAAGGCGAAGTGCTGGCAGCACTGTTGCCTCAGATGCGATGTGCGGGTACCACCGTTCGACTAAGTGGAGAATTGCGGGCAGCACCATTCGCAACAGAGGAGAAGTGAGGGCAGCACCATTCGCAACAAAGATTAGGTGCGGGTAGCCTGTTTCGCCTCAAAGGCGAAGTGCTGGCAGCACTGTTGCCTCAGATGCGATGTGCGGGTACCACCTTTCGACTAAGTGGAGAATTGCGGGCAGCACCGTTCTCAACAGAGACAAGGTGCGGGTATGCCTGTTTCGCCTCAAAGGCGAAGTGCTGGCAGCACTGTTGCCTCAGATGCGATGTGCGGGTACCACCGTTCGACTAAGTGGAGAATTGCGGGCAGCACCATTCGCAACAGAGGAGAAGTGAGGGCAGCACCATTAGCAACAGAGGAGAAGTGAGGGCAGCACCATTCGCAACGAAGATTAGGTGCGGGTAGCCTGTTTCGCCTCAAAGGCGAAGTGCTCGCAGCACTGTTGCCTCAGAAGCGAAGAGCGAGCAGCGCCGTTCGACTAAGCAGAGAATTGCGGGCAGCACCATTCGCAACAAAGATTAGGTGCGGGTAGCCTGTTTCGCCTCAAAGGCGAAGTGCTGGCAGCACTGTTGCCTCAGATGCGATGTGCGGGTACCACCGTTCGACTAAGTGGAGAATTGCGGGCAGCACCGTTCGCAACAGAGACAAGGTGCGGGATGCCTGTTTCGCCTCAAAGGCGAAGTGCTGGCAGCACTGTTGCCTCAGATGCGATGTGCGGGTACCACCGTTCGACTAAGTGGAGAATTGCGGGCAGCACCATTAGCAACAGAGGAGAAGTGAGGGCAGCACCATTCGCAACGAAGATTAGGTGCGGGTAGCCTGTTTCGCCTCAAAGGCGAAGTGCTCGCAGCACTGTTGCCTCAGAAGCGAAGAGCGAGCAGCGCCGTTCGACTAAGCGGAGAATTGCGGGCAGCACCATTCGCAACAGAGATTAGGTGCGGGTAGCCTGTTTCGCCTCAAAGGCGAAGTGCTGGCAGAAATATTGCCTCAGATGCGATGTGCGCGCACCACTGTTCGACTCAGTGGAAAAGTGCGGGCAGCACCGTTCGCAACAGAGACAAGGTGCGGGTGGCCTGTTTCGCCTCAAAGGCGAAGTGCGGGCAGCACCATTCGCAACAGAGGAGAAGTGAGGGCAGCACCGTTCGCAACAGAGACAAGGTGCGGGTAGCCTGTTTCGCCTCAAAGGCGAGGTGCGGGCACCACCGTACGACTAAGTGTAGAAGTGCGGGCAGCACCATTCGTAACAGAGACAAGGTGCGGGTAGCCTGTTTCGCCTCAAAGGCGAAGTGCGGGCAGCACCATTAGCAACAGAGGAGAAGTGAGGGCAGCACCATTCGCAACAGAGACAAGGTGCGGGTAGACTGTTTCGCCTCAAAGGCGAGGTGCGGGCACCACCGTACGACTAAGTGTAGAAGTGTGGGCAGCACCATTCGACAACAGAGGAGAAGTGAGGGCAGCACCATTCGCAACAGAGACAAGGTGCGGGTAGCCTGTTTCGCCTCAAAGGCGAGGTGCGGGCACCACCGTTCGACTAAGTGTAGAAGTGTGGGCAGCACCATTCGCAACAGAGGAGAAGTGAGGGCAGCACCATTAGCAACAGAGGAGAAGTGAGGGCAGCACCATTCGCAACAGAAGATTAGGTGCGGGTAGCCTGTTTCGCCTCAAAGGCGAAGTGCTGGCAGCACTGTTGCCTCAGATGCGATGTGCGGGTACCACCGTTCGACTAAGTGGAGAATTGCGGGCAGCACCATTCGCAACAGAGGAGAAGTGAGGGCAGCACCATTAGCAACAGAGGAGAAGTGAGGGCAGCACCATTCGCAACGAAGATTAGGTGCGGGTAGCCTGTTTCGCCTCAAAGGCGAAGTGCTGGCAGCACTGTTGCCTCAGAAGCGAAGAGCGAGCAGCGCCGTTCGACTAAGCAGGAGAATTGCGGGCAGCACCATTCGCAACAAAGATTAGGTGCGGGTAGCCTGTTTCGCCTCAAAGGCGAAGTGCTGGCAGCACTGTTGCCTCAGATGCGATGTGCGGGTACCACCTTTCGACTAAGTGGAGAATTGCGGGCAGCACCGTTCTCAACAGAGACAAGGTGCGCGTTGCCTGTTTCGCCTCAAAGGCGAAGTGCTGGCAGCACTGTTGCCTCAGATGCGATGTGCGGGTACCACCTTTCGACTAAGTGGAGAATTGCGGGCAGCACCGTTCTCAACAGAGACAAGGTGCGGGATGCCTGTTTCGCGTCAAAGGCGAAGTGCTGGCAGCACTGTTGCCTCAGATGCGATGTGCGGGTACCACCGTTCGACTAAGTGGAGAATTGCGGGGCAGCACCATTAGCAACAGAGGAGAAGTGAGGGCAGCACCATTCGCAACGAAGATTAGGTGCGGGTAGCCTGTTTCGCCTCAAAGGCGAAGTGCTCGCAGCACTGTTGCCTCAGAAGCGAAGAGCGAGCAGCGCCGTTCGACTAAGCAGAGAATTGCGGGCAGCACCATTCGCAACAAAGATTAGGTGCGGGTAGCCTGTTTCGCCTCAAAGGCGAAGTGCTGGCAGAAATATTGCCTCAGATGCGATGTGCGCGCACCACTGTTCGACTCAGTGGAAAAGTGCGGGCAGCACCGTTCGCAACAGAGACAAGGTGCGGGTGGCCTGTTTCGCCTCAAAGGCGAAGTGCGGGCAGCACCATTCGCAACAGAGGAGAAGTGAGGGTAGCACCGTTCGCAACAGAGACAAGGTGCGGGTAGCCTGTTTCGCCTCAAAGGCGAGGTGCGGGCACCACCGTACGAGTAAGTGTAGAAGTGCGGGCAGCACCATTCGTAACAGAGACAAGGTGCGGGTTGCCTGTTTCGCCTCAAAGGCGAAGTGCTGGCAGAAATATTGCCTCAGATGCGATGTGCGCGCACCACTGTTCGACTCAGTGGAAAAGTGCGGGCAGCACCGTTCGCAACAGAGACAAGGTGCGGGTGGCCTGTTTCGCCTCAAAGGCGAAGTGCGGGCAGCACCATTCGCAACAGAGGAGAAGTGAGGGCAGCACCATACGCAACAGAGACAAGGTGCGGGTAGAATGTTTCGCCTCAAAGGCGAGGTGCGGGCACCACCGTACGACTAAGTGTAGAAGTGTGGGCAGCACCATTCACAACAGAGGAGAAGTGAGGGCAGCACCATTCGCAACAGAGACAAGGTGCGGGTAGAATGTTTCGCCTCAAAGGCGAGGTGCGGGCACCACCGTACGACTAAGTGTAGAAGTGTGGGCAGCACCATTCACAACAGAGGAGAAGTGAGGGCAGCACCATTAGCAACAGAGGAGAAGTGAGGGCAGCACCATTCGCAACAGAGATAAGGTGCGGGTAGCCTGTTTCGCCTCAAAGGCGAAGTGCTGGCAGCACTGTTGCCTCAGATGCGATGTGCGGGTACCACCGTTCGACTAAGTGGAGAATTGCGGGCAGCACCATTCGCAACAGAGGAGAAGTGAGGGCAGCACCATTAGCAACAGAGGAGAAGTGAGGGCAGCACCATTCGCAACGAAGATTAGGTGCGGGTAGCCTGTTTCGCCTCAAAGGCGAAGTGCTGGCAGCACTGTTGCCTCAGATGCGAAGTGCGGGCAGCACCGTTCGACTAAGTGGAGAATTGCGGGCAGCACCATTCGCAACAAAGATTAGGTGCGGGTAGCCTGTTTCGCCTCAAAGGCGAAGTGCTGGCAGCACTATTGCCTCAGATGCGATGTGCGGGCACCACTGTTCGACTAAGTGGAGAAAGTGCGGGCAGCACCGTTCGCAACAGAGACAAGGTGCGGGTGGCCTGTTTCGCCTCAAAGGCGAAGTGCGGGCAGCACCATTCGCAACAGAGGAGAAGTGAGGGTAGCACCGTTCGCAACAGAGACAAGGTGCGGGTAGCCTGTTTCGCCTCAAAGGCGAAGTGCGGGGCAGCACCATTCGCAACAGAGGAGAAGTGAGGGCAGCACCATTCGCAACAGAGACAAGGTGCGGGTAGAATGTTTCGCCTCAAAGGCGAGGTGCGGGCACCACCGTACGACTAAGTGTAGAAGTGTGGGCAGCACCATTCACAACAGAGGAGAAGTGAGGGCAGCACCATTCGCAACAGAGACAAGGTGCGGGTAGCCTGTTTCGCCTCAAAGGCGAAGTGCTGGCAGCACTGTTGCCTCAGATGCGATGTGCGGGTACCACCGTTCGACTAAGTGGAGAATTGCGGGCAGCACCATTCGCAACAGAGGAGAAGTGAGGGCAGCACCATTAGCAACAGAGGAGAAGTGAGGGCAGCACCATTCGCAACGAAGATTAGGTGCGGGTAGCCTGTTTCGCCTCAAAGGCGAGGTGCGGGCACCACCGTACGACTAAGTGTAGAAGTGTGGGCAGCACCATTCACAACAGAGGAGAAGTGAGGGCAGCACCATTCGCAACAGAGGAGAAGTGAGGGCAGCACCATTCGCAACAGAGACAAGGTGCGGGTAGAATGTTTCGCCTCAAAGGCGAGGTGCGGGCACCACCGTACGACTAAGTGTAGAAGTGTGGGCAGCACCATTCACAACAGAGGAGAAGTGAGGGCAGCACCATTCACAGAGCAGACAGCACGACAAGGTGCGGGTAGACTGTTTCGCCTCAAAGGCGAGGTGCGGGCACCACCGTACGACTAAGTGTAGAAGTGTGGGCAGCACCATTCGCAACAGAGGAGAAGTGAGGGCAGCACCATTAGCAACAGAGGAGAAGTGAGGGCAGCACCATTCGCAACAGAGACAAGGTGCGGGTAGAATGTTTCGCCTCAAAGGCGAGGTGCGGGCACCACCGTACGACTAAGTGTAGAAGTGTGGGCAGCACCATTCACAACAGAGGAGAAGTGAGGGCAGCACCATTAGCAACAGAGGAGAAGTGAGGGCAGCACCATTCGCAACAGAGACAAGGTGCGGGTAGACTGTTTCGCCTCAAAGGCGAGGTGCGGGCACCACCGTACGACTAAGTGTAGAAGTGTGGGCAGCACCATTCACAACAGAGGAGAAGTGAGGGCAGCACCATTAGCAACAGAGGAGAAGTGAGGGCAGCACCATTCGCAACAGAGATAAGGTGCGGGTAGCCTGTTTCGCCTCAAAGGCGAGGTGCGGGCACCACCGTACGACTAAGTGTAGAAGTGTGGGCAGCACCATTCACAACAGAGGAGAAGTGAGGGCAGCACCATTCGCAACAAAGATTAGGTGCGGGTAGCCTGTTTCGCCTCAAAGGCGAAGTGCTGGCAGCACTGTTGCCTCAGATGCGATGTGCGGGTACCACCGTTCGACTAAGTGGAGAATTGCGGGCAGCACCATTCGCAACAGAGGAGAAGTGAGGGCAGCACCATTAGCAACAGAGGAGAAGTGAGGGCAGCACCATTCGCAACGAAGATTAGGTGCGGGTAGCCTGTTTCGCCTCAAAGGCGAAGTGCTGGCAGCACTGTTGCCTCATATGCGATGTGCGGGTACCACCGTTCGACTAAGTGGAGAATTGCGGGCAGCACCATTCAGCAACAGAGGAGAAGTGAGGGCAGCACCATTCGCAACAAAGATTAGGTGCGGGTAGCCTGTTTCGCCTCAAAGGCGAAGTGCTCGCAGCACTGTTGCCTCAGAAGCGAAGAGCGAGCAGCGCCGTTCGACTAAGCAGAGAATTGCGGGCAGCACCATTCGTAACAGAGGAGAAGTGAGGGCAGCACCATTAGCAACAGAGGAGAAGTGAGGGCAGCACCATTCGCAACAGAGACAAGGTGCGGGTAGAATGTTTCGCCTCAAAGGCGAGGTGCGGGCACCACCGTACGACTAGGTGTAGAAGTGTGGGCAGCACCATTCACAACAGAGGAGAAGTGAGGGCAGCACCATTAGCAACAGAGGAGAAGTGAGGGCAGCACCATTCGCAACAAAGATTAGGTGCGGGTAGCCTGTTTCGCCTCAAAGGCGAAGTGCTGGCAGCACTGTTGCCTCAGATGCGATGTGCGGGTACCACCGTTCGACTAAGTGGAGAATTGCGGGGCAGCACCATTCGCAACAGAGGAGAAGTGAGGGCAGCACCATTCGCAACGAAGATTAGGTGCGGGTAGCCTGTTTCGCCTCAAAGGCGAAGTGCTCGCAGCACTGTTGCCTCAGAAGCGAAGAGCGAGCAGCGCCGTTCGACTAAGCAGAGAATTGCGGGCAGCACCATTCGCAACAGAGACAAGGTGCGGGTAGCCTGTTTCGCCTCAAAGGCGAAGTGCTGGCAGCACTGTTGCCTCAGATGCGATGTGCGGGTACCACCTTTCGACTAAGTGGAGAATTGCGGGCAGCACCGTTCTCAACAGAGACAAGGTGCGGGATGCCTGTTTCGCGTCAAAGGCGAAGTGCTGGCAGCACTGTTGCCTCAGATGCGATGTGCGGGTACCACCGTTCGACTAAGTGGAGAATTGCGGGGCAGCACCATTAGCAACAGAGGAGAAGTGAGGGCAGCACCATTCGCAACGAAGATTAGGTGCGGGTAGCCTGTTTCGCCTCAAAGGCGAAGTGCTGGCAGCACTGTTGCCTCAGATGCGAAGTGCGGGCAGCACCGTTCGACTAAGCGGAGAATTGCGGGCAGCACCATTCGCAACAAAGATTAGGTGCGGGTAGCCTGTTTCGCCTCAAAGGCGAAGTGCTGGCAGCACTGTTGCCTCAGAAGCGAAGAGCGAGCAGCGCCGTTCGACTAAGCAGAGAATTGCGGGCAGCACCATTCGCAACAGAGACAAGGTGCGGGTAGCCTGTTTCGCCTCAAAGGCGAAGTGCTGGCAGCACTGTTGCCTCAGATGCGATGTGCGGGTACCACCGTTCGACTAAGTGGAGAATTGCGGGCAGCACCGTTCGCAACAGAGACAAGGTGCGGGTAGCCTGTTTCGCCTCAAAGGCGAAGTGCTGGCAGCACTGTTGCCTCAGATGCGATGTGCAGGGTACCACCGTTCGACTAAGTGGAGAATTGCGGGCAGCACCGTTCGCAACAGAGACAAGGTGCGGGTAGCCTGTTTCGCCTCAAAGGCGAAGTGCTGGCAGCACTGTTGCCTCATATGCGATGTGCGGGTACCACCGTTCGACTAAGTGGAGAATTGCGGGGCAGCACCATTAGCAACAGAGGAGAAGTGAGGGCAGCACCATTCGCAACGAAGATTAGGTGCGGGTAGCCTGTTTCGCCTCAAAGGCGAAGTGCTCGCAGCACTGTTGCCTCAGAAGCGAAGAGCGAGCAGCGCCGTTCGACTAAGCAGAGAATTGCGGGCAGCACCATTCGCAACAAAGATTAGGTGCGGGTAGCCTGTTTCGCCTCAAAGGCGAAGTGCTGGCAGCACTGTTGCCTCAGATGCGATGTGCGGGTACCACCGTTTCGACTAAGTGGAGAATTGCGGGCAGCACCGTTCTCAACAGAGACAAGGTGCGCGTTGCCTGTTTCGCCTCAAAGGCGAAGTGCTGGCAGCACTGTTGCCTCAGATGCGATGTGCGGGTACCACCTTTCGACTAAGTGGAGAATTGCGGGCAGCACCGTTCTCAACAGAGACAAGGTGCGGGATGCCTGTTTCGCGTCAAAGGCGAAGTGCTGGCAGCACTGTTGCCTCAGATGCGATGTGCGGGTACCACCGTTCGACTAAGTGGAGAATTGCGGGCAGCACCATTCGCAACAGAGACAAGGTGCGGGATAGCCTGTTTCGCCTCAAAGGCGAAGTGCTGGCAGCACTGTTGCCTCAGATGCGATGTGCGGGTACCACCGTTCGACTAAGTGGAGAATTGCGGGGCAGCACCATTAGCAACAGAGGAGAAGTGAGGGCAGCACCATTCGCAACGAAGATTAGGTGCGGGTAGCCTGTTTCGCCTCAAAGGCGAAGTGCTCGCAGCACTGTTGCCTCAGAAGCGAAGAGCGAGCAGCGCCGTTCGACTAAGCAGAGAATTGCGGGCAGCACCATTCGCAACAAAGATTAGGTGCGGGTAGCCTGTTTCGCCTCAAAGGCGAAGTGCTGGCAGAAATATTGCCTCAGATGCGATGTGCGCGCACCACTGTTCGACTCAGTGGAAAAGTGCGGGCAGCACCGTTCGCAACAGAGACAAGGTGCGGGTGGCCTGTTTCGCCTCAAAGGCGAAGTGCGGGCAGCACCATTCGCAACAGAGGAGAAGTGAGGGTAGCACCGTTCGCAACAGAGACAAGGTGCGGGTAGCCTGTTTCGCCTCAAAGGCGAGGTGCGGGCACCACCGTACGAGTAAGTGTAGAAGTGCGGGCAGCACCATTCGTAACAGAGACAAGGTGCGGGTTGCCTGTTTCGCCTCAAAGGCGAAGTGCTGGCAGAAATATTGCCTCAGATGCGATGTGCGCGCACCACTGTTCGACTCAGTGGAAAAGTGCGGGCAGCACCGTTCGCAACAGAGACAAGGTGCGGGTGGCCTGTTTCGCCTCAAAGGCGAAGTGCGGGCAGCACCATTCGCAACAGAGGAGAAGTGAGGGCAGCACCATACGCAACAGAGACAAGGTGCGGGTAGAATGTTTCGCCTCAAAGGCGAGGTGCGGGCACCACCGTACGACTAAGTGTAGAAGTGTGGGCAGCACCATTCACAACAGAGGAGAAGTGAGGGCAGCACCATTAGCAACAGAGGAGAAGTGAGGGCAGCACCATTCGCAACAGAGACAAGGTGCGGGTAGAATGTTTCGCCTCAAAGGCGAGGTGCGGGCACCACCGTACGACTAAGTGTAGAAGTGTGGGCAGCACCATTCACAACAGAGGAGAAGTGAGGGCAGCACCATTAGCAACAGAGGAGAAGTGAGGGCAGCACCATTCGCAACAAAGATTAGGTGCGGGTAGCCTGTTTCGCCTCAAAGGCGAAGTGCTGGCAGCACTGTTGCCTCAGATGCGATGTGCGGGTACCACCGTTCGACTAAGTGGAGAATTGCGGGCAGCACCATTCGCAACAGAGGAGAAGTGAGGGCAGCACCATTAGCAACAGAGGAGAAGTGAGGGCAGCACCATTCGCAACGAAGATTAGGTGCGGGTAGCCTGTTTCGCCTCAAAGGCGAAGTGCTGGCAGCACTGTTGCCTCAGATGCGATGTGCGGGCACCACCGTTCGACTAAGTGGAGAATTGCGGGCAGCACCATTCGCAACAAAGATTAGGTGCGGGTAGCCTGTTTCGCCTCAAAGGCGAAGTGCTGGCAGCACTGTTGCCTCAGATGCGATGTGCGGGTACCACCGTTCGACTAAGTGGAGAATTGCGGGCAGCACCATTCGCAACAGAGACAAGGTGCGGGTAGCCTGTTTCGCCTCAAAGGCGAAGTGCGGGCAGCACCATTCGCCTCAGAGGCGAAGTGCGGGTAGCACCGTTCGACTAAGCAGAGAATGTGCGGGCAGCACCATTCGCAACAGAGGAGAAGTGAGGGCAGCACCATTCGCAACAGAGGAGAAGTGAGGGCAGCACCATTCGCAACAGAGACAAGGTGCGGGTAGAATGTTTCGCCTCAAAGGCGAGGTGCGGGCACCACCGTACGACTAAGTGTAGAAGTGTGGGCAGCACCATTCACAACAGAGGAGAAGTGAGGGCAGCACCATTCGCAACAGAGATTAGGTGCGGGTAGCCTGTTTCGCCTCAAAGGCGAAGTGCTGGCAGCACTGTTGCCTCAGATGCGATGTGCGGGTACCACCGTTCGACTAAGTGGAGAATTGCGGGCAGCACCATTCGCAACAGAGGAGAAGTGAGGGCAGCACCATTAGCAACAGAGGAGAAGTGAGGGCAGCACCATTCGCAACGAAGATTAGGTGCGGGTAGCCTGTTTCGCCTCAAAGGCGAGGTGCGGGCACCACCGTACGACTAAGTGTAGAAGTGTGGGCAGCACCATTCACAACAGAGGAGAAGTGAGGGCAGCACCATTAGCAACAGAGGAGAAGTGAGGGCAGCACCATTCGCAACAGAGACAAGGTGCGGGTAGAATGTTTCGCCTCAAAGGCGAGGTGCGGGCACCACCGTACGACTAAGTGTAGAAGTGTGGGCAGCACCATTCACAACAGAGGAGAAGTGAGGGCAGCACCATTACGCAACAGAGACAAGGTGCGGGTAGAATGTTTCGCCTCAAAGGCGAGGTGCGGGCACCACCGTACGACTAAGTGTAGAAGTGTGGGCAGCACCATTCACAACAGAGGAGAAGTGAGGGCAGCACCATTAGCAACAGAGGAGAAGTGAGGGCAGCACCATTCGCAACAGAGACAAGGTGCGGGTAGAATGTTTCGCCTCAAAGGCGAGGTGCGGGCACCACCGTACGACTAAGTGTAGAAGTGTGGGCAGCACCATTCACAACAGAGGAGAAGTGAGGGCAGCACCATTAGCAACAGAGGAGAAGTGAGGGCAGCACCATTCGCAACAAAGACTAGGTGCGGGTAGCCTGTTTCGCCTCAAAGGCGAAGTGCTGGCAGCACTGTTGCCTCAGATGCGATGTGCGGGTACCACCGTTCGACTAAGTGGAGAATTGCGGGCAGCACCATTCGCAACAGAGGAGAAGTGAGGGCAGCACCATTAGCAACAGAGGAGAAGTGAGGGCAGCACCATTCGCAACGAAGATTAGGTGCGGGTAGCCTGTTTCGCCTCAAAGGCGAAGTGCTGGCAGCACTGTTGCCTCAGATGCGATGTGCGGGTACCACCGTTCGACTAAGTGGAGAATTGCGGGCAGCACCATTCGCAACAGAGGAGAAGTGAGGGCAGCACCATTAGCAACAGAGGAGAAGTGAGGGCAGCACCATTCGCAACAGAGACAAGGTGCGGGTAGACTGTTTCGCCTCAAAGGCGAGGTGCGGGCACCACCGTACGACTAAGTGTAGAAGTGTGGGCAGCACCATTCACAACAGAGGAGAAGTGAGGGCAGCACCATTAGCAACAGAGGAGAAGTGAGGGCAGCACCATTCGCAACAGAGACAAGGTGCGGGTAGAATGTTTCGCCTCAAAGGCGAGGTGCGGGCACCACCGTACGACTAAGTGTAGAAGTGTGGGCAGCACCATTCACAACAGAGGAGAAGTGAGGGCAGCACCATTAGCAACAGAGGAGAAGTGAGGGCAGCACCATTCGCAACAGAGATTAGGTGCGGGTAGCCTGTTTCGCCTCAAAGGCGAAGTGCTGGCAGCACTGTTGCCTCAGATGCGATGTGCGGGTACCACCGTTCGACTAAGTGGAGAATTGCGGGCAGCACCATTCGCAACAGAGGAGAAGTGAGGGCAGCACCATTAGCAACAGAGGAGAAGTGAGGGGCAGCACCATTCGCAACAGAGACTAGGTGCGGGTAGCCTGTTTCGCCTCAAAGGCGAGGTGCGGGCACCACCGTACGACTAAGTGTAGAAGTGTGGGCAGCACCATTCACAACAGAGGAGAAGTGAGGGCAGCACCATTAGCAACAGAGGAGAAGTGAGGGGCAGCACCATTCGCAACAGAGACAAGGTGCGGGTAGAATGTTTCGCCTCAAAGGCGAGGTGCGGGCACCACCGTACGACTAAGTGTAGAAGTGTGGGCAGCACCATTCACAACAGAGGAGAAGTGAGGGCAGCACCATTCGCAACAGAGACAAGGTGCGGGTAGAATGTTTCGCCTCAAAGGCGAGGTGCGGGCACCACCGTACGACTAAGTGTAGAAGTGTGGGCAGCACCATTCACAACAGAGGAGAAGTGAGGGCAGCACCATTAGCAACAGAGGAGAAGTGAGGGCAGCACCATTCGCAACAGAGACAAGGTGCGGGTAGAATGTTTCGCCTCAAAGGCGAGGTGCGGGCACCACCGTACGACTAAGTGTAGAAGTGTGGGCAGCACCATTCACAACAGAGGAGAAGTGAGGGCAGCACCATTAGCAACAGAGGAGAAGTGAGGGCAGCACCATTCGCAACAAAGATTAGGTGCGGGTAGCCTGTTTCGCCTCAAAGGCGAAGTGCTGGCAGCACTGTTGCCTCAGATGCGATGTGCGGGTACCACCGTTCGACTAAGTGGAGAATTGCGGGCAGCACCATTCGCAACAGAGGAGAAGTGAGGGCAGCACCATTAGCAACAGAGGAGAAGTGAGGGCAGCACCATTCGCAACGAAGATTAGGTGCGGGTAGCCTGTTTCGCCTCAAAGGCGAAGTGCTGGCAGCACTGTTGCCTCAGATGCGATGTGCGGGTACCACCGTTCGACTAAGTGGAGAATTGCGGGCAGCACCATTCGTAACAGAGGAGAAGTGAGGGCAGCACCATTAGCAACAGAGGAGAAGTGAGGGCAGCACCATTCGCAACAGAGACAAGGTGCGGGTAGAATGTTTCGCCTCAAAGGCGAGGTGCGGGCACCACCGTACGACTAAGTGTAGAAGTGTGGGCAGCACCATTCACAACAGAGGAGAAGTGAGGGCAGCACCATTAGCAACAGAGGAGAAGTGAGGGCAGCACCGTTCGCAACAGAGACAAGGTGCGGGTAGAATGTTTCGCCTCAAAGGCGAGGTGCGGGCACCACCGTACGACTAAGTGTAGAAGTGTGGGCAGCACCATTCACAACAGAGGAGAAGTGAGGGGCAGCACCATTAGCAACAGAGGAGAAGTGAGGGGCAGCACCATTCGCAACAGAGACAAGGTGCGGGTAGAATGTTTCGCCTCAAAGGCGAGGTGCGGGCACCACCGTACGACTAAGTGTAGAAGTGTGGGCAGCACCATTCACAACAGAGGAGAAGTGAGGGCAGCACCATTAGCAACAGAGGAGAAGTGAGGGCAGCACCATTCGCAACAGAGACAAGGTGCGGGTAGAATGTTTCGCCTCAAAGGCGAGGTGCGGGCACCACCGTACGACTAAGTGTAGAAGTGTGGGCAGCACCATTCACAACAGAGGAGAAGTGAGGGCAGCACCATTAGCAACAGAGGAGAAGTGAGGGCAGCACCATTCGCAACAAAGATTAGGTGCGGGTAGCCTGTTTCGCCTCAAAGGCGAAGTGCTGGCAGCACTGTTGCCTCAGATGCGATGTGCGGGTACCACCGTTCGACTAAGTGGAGAATTGCGGGCAGCACCATTCGCAACAGAGAGAAGTGAGGGCAGCACCGTTTCGCAACAGAGGAGAAGTGAGGGCAGCACCATTAGCAACAGAGGAGAAGTGAGGGCAGCACCATTCGCAACAGAGACAAGGTGCGGGTAGCATGTTTCGCCTCAAAGGCGAGGTGCGGGCACCACCGTACGACTAAGTGTAGAAGTGTGGGCAGCACCATTCACAACAGAGGAGAAGTGAGGGCAGCACCATTAGCAACAGAGGAGAAGTGAGGGCAGCACCATTCGCAACAGAGACAAGGTGCGGGTAGAATGTTTCGCCTCAAAGGCGAGGTGCGGGCACCACCGTACGACTAAGTGTAGAAGTGTGGGCAGCACCATTCACAACAGAGGAGAAGTGAGGGCAGCACCATTAGCAACAGAGGAGAAGTGAGGGCAGCACCATTCGCAACAGAGACAAGGTGCGGGTAGAATGTTTCGCCTCAAAGGCGAGGTGCGGGCACCACCGTACGACTAAGTGTAGAAGTGTGGGCAGCACCATTCACAACAGAGGAGAAGTGAGGGGCAGCACCATTAGCAACAGAGGAGAAGTGAGGGCAGCACCATTCGCAACAGAGATTAGGTGCGGGTAGCCTGTTTCGCCTCAAAGGCGAGGTGCGGGCACCACCGTACGACTAAGTGTAGAAGTGTGGGCAGCACCATTCACAACAGAGGAGAAGTGAGGGCAGCACCATTAGCAACAGAGGAGAAGTGAGGGCAGCACCATTCGCAACAGAGACAAGGTGCGGGTAGCCTGTTTCGCCTCAAAGGCGAGGTGCGGGCACCACCGTACGACTAAGTGTAGAAGTGTGGGCAGCACCATTCACAACAGAGGAGAAGTGAGGGCAGCACCATTAGCAACAGAGGAGAAGTGAGGGCAGCACCATTCGCAACAGAGATTAGGTGCGGGTAGCCTGTTTCGCCTCAAAGGCGAAGTGCTGGCAGCACTGTTGCCTCAGATGCGATGTGCGGGTACCACCGTTCGACTAAGTGGAGAATTGCGGGCAGCACCATTCGCAACAGAGGAGAAGTGAGGGCAGCACCATTAGCAACAGAGGAGAAGTGAGGGGCAGCACCATTCGCAACAGAGACAAGGTGCGGGTAGCCTGTTTCGCCTCAAAGGCGAGGTGCGGGCACCACCGTACGACTAAGTGTAGAAGTGTGGGCAGCACCATTCACAACAGAGGAGAAGTGAGGGCAGCACCATTAGCAACAGAGGAGAAGTGAGGGCAGCACCATTCGCAACAGAGACAAGGTGCGGGTAGAATGTTTCGCCTCAAAGGCGAGGTGCGGGCACCACCGTACGACTAAGTGTAGAAGTGTGGGCAGCACCATTCACAACAGAGGAGAAGTGAGGGCAGCACCATTCGCAACAGAGACAAGGTGCGGGTAGAATGTTTCGCCTCAAAGGCGAGGTGCGGGCACCACCGTACGACTAAGTGTAGAAGTGTGGGCAGCACCATTCACAACAGAGGAGAAGTGAGGGCAGCACCATTAGCAACAGAGGAGAAGTGAGGGCAGCACCATTCGCAACAGAGACAAGGTGCGGGTAGAATGTTTCGCCTCAAAGGCGAGGTGCGGGCACCACCGTACGACTAAGTGTAGAAGTGTGGGCAGCACCATTCACAACAGAGGAGAAGTGAGGGCAGCACCATTAGCAACAGAGGAGAAGTGAGGGCA
The DNA here is from genome assembly GCA_018806985.1 of Angiostrongylus vasorum. Classification (NCBI taxonomy): domain Eukaryota; kingdom Metazoa; phylum Nematoda; class Chromadorea; order Rhabditida; family Metastrongylidae; genus Angiostrongylus; species Angiostrongylus vasorum. Next base: position 7,999 of record JADANN010000014.1, on the reverse strand, counting down.
GCACCATTCGCAACAGAGACAAGGTGCGGGTAGCCTGTTTCGCCTCAAAGGCGAAGTGCTGGCAGCACTGTTGCCTCAGATGCGATGTGCGGGTACCACCGTTCGACTAAGTGGAGAATTGCGGGCAGCACCATTCGCAACAGAGGAGAAGTGAGGGCAGCACCATTAGCAACAGAGGAGAAGTGAGGGCAGCACCATTCGCAACGAAGATTAGGTGCGGGTAGCCTGTTTCGCCTCAAAGGCGAAGTGCTGGCAGCACTGTTGCCTCAGATGCGATGTGCGGGTACCACCGTTCGACTAAGTGGAGAATTGCGGGCAGCACCGTTCTCAACAGAGACAAGGTGCGGGTGGCCTGTTTCGCCTCAAAGGCGAAGTGCGGGCAGCACCATTCGCAACAGAGGAGAAGTGAGGGCAGCACCATTCGCAACAGAGACAAGGTGCGGGTAGCCTGTTTCGCCTCAAAGGCGAGGTGCGGGCACCACCGTACGACTAAGTGTAGAAGTGTGGGCAGCACCATTCACAACAGAGGAGAAGTGAGGGGCAGCACCATTAGCAACAGAGGAGAAGTGAGGGCAGCACCGTTCGCAACAGAGACAAGGTGCGGGTAGAATGTTTCGCCTCAAAGGCGAGGTGCGGGCACCACCGTACGACTAAGTGTAGAAGTGTGGGCAGCACCATTCACAACAGAGGAGAAGTGAGGGCAGCACCATTAGCAACAGAGGAGAAGTGAGGGCAGCACCATTCGCAACAGAGACAAGGTGCGGGTAGAATGTTTCGCCTCAAAGGCGAGGTGCGGGCACCACCGTACGACTAAGTGTAGAAGTGTGGGCAGCACCATTCACAACAGAGGAGAAGTGAGGGCAGCACCATTAGCAACAGAGGAGAAGTGAGGGCAGCACCATTCGCAACAGAGACAAGGTGCGGGTAGAATGTTTCGCCTCAAAGGCGAGGTGCGGGCACCACCGTACGACTAAGTGTAGAAGTGTGGGCAGCACCATTCACAACAGAGGAGAAGTGAGGGCAGCACCATTAGCAACAGAGGAGAAGTGAGGGCAGCACCATTCGCAACAGAGACAAGGTGCGGGTAGAATGTTTCGCCTCAAAGGCGAGGTGCGGGCACCACCGTACGACTAAGTGTAGAAGTGTGGGCAGCACCATTCACAACAGAGGAGAAGTGAGGGCAGCACCATTAGCAACAGAGGAGAAGTGAGGGCAGCACCATTCGCAACAGAGACAAGGTGCGGGTAGAATGTTTCGCCTCAAAGGCGAGGTGCGGGCACCACCGTACGACTAAGTGTAGAAGTGTGGGCAGCACCATTCACAACAGAGGAGAAGTGAGGGCAGCACCATTAGCAACAGAGGAGAAGTGAGGGCAGCACCATTCGCAACAGAGACAAGGTGCGGGTAGCCTGTTTCGCCTCAAAGGCGAAGTGCTGGCAGCACTGTTGCCTCAGATGCGATGTGCGGGTACCACCGTTCGACTAAGTGGAGAATTGCGGGCAGCACCATTCGCAACAGAGGAGAAGTGAGGGCAGCACCATTAGCAACAGAGGAGAAGTGAGGGCAGCACCATTCGCAACAGAGACAAGGTGCGGGTAGAATGTTTCGCCTCAAAGGCGAGGTGCGGGCACCACCGTACGACTAAGTGTAGAAGTGTGGGCAGCACCATTCACAACAGAGGAGAAGTGAGGGCAGCACCATTAGCAACAGAGGAGAAGTGAGGGCAGCACCATTCGCAACAGAGACAAGGTGCGGGTAGAATGTTTCGCCTCAAAGGCGAGGTGCGGGCACCACCGTACGACTAAGTGTAGAAGTGTGGGCAGCACCATTCACAACAGAGGAGAAGTGAGGGCAGCACCATTAGCAACAGAGGAGAAGTGAGGGCAGCACCATTCGCAACAGAGACAAGGTGCGGGTAGAATGTTTCGCCTCAAAGGCGAGGTGCGGGCACCACCGTACGACTAAGTGTAGAAGTGTGGGCAGCACCATTCACAACAGAGGAGAAGTGAGGGCAGCACCATTAGCAACAGAGGAGAAGTGAGGGCAGCACCATTCGCAACAGAGACAAGGTGCGGGTAGAATGTTTCGCCTCAAAGGCGAGGTGCGGGCACCACCGTACGACTAAGTGTAGAAGTGTGGGCAGCACCATTCACAACAGAGGAGAAGTGAGGGCAGCACCATTAGCAACAGAGGAGAAGTGAGGGCAGCACCATTCGCAACAGAGATAAGGTGCGGGTAGCCTGTTTCGCCTCAAAGGCGAAGTGCTGGCAGCACTGTTGCCTCAGATGCGATGTGCGGGTACCACCGTTCGACTAAGTGGAGAATTGCGGGCAGCACCATTCGCAACAGAGGAGAAGTGAGGGCAGCACCATTAGCAACAGAGGAGAAGTGAGGGCAGCACCATTCGCAACGAAGATTAGGTGCGGGTAGCCTGTTTCGCCTCAAAGGCGAAGTGCTGGCAGCACTGTTGCCTCAGATGCGATGTGCGGGTACCACCGTTCGACTAAGTGGAGAATTGCGGGCAGCACCATTCGCAACAGAGACAAGGTGCGGGTAGCCTGTTTCGCCTCAAAGGCGAAGTGCGGGCAGCACCATTCGCAACAGAGGAGAAGTGAGGGCAGCACCGTTCGCAACAGAGACAAGGTGCGGGTAGCCTGTTTCGCCTCAAAGGCGAGGTGCGGGCACCACCGTACGACTAAGTGTAGAAGTGTGGGCAGCACCATTCACAACAGAGGAGAAGTGAGGGCAGCACCATTAGCAACAGAGGAGAAGTGAGGGCAGCACCGTTCGCAACAGAGACAAGGTGCGGGTAGAATGTTTCGCCTCAAAGGCGAGGTGCGGGCACCACCGTACGACTAAGTGTAGAAGTGTGGGCAGCACCATTCACAACAGAGGAGAAGTGAGGGCAGCACCATTAGCAACAGAGGAGAAGTGAGGGCAGCACCATTCGCAACAGAGACAAGGTGCGGGTAGAATGTTTCGCCTCAAAGGCGAGGTGCGGGCACCACCGTACGACTAAGTGTAGAAGTGTGGGCAGCACCATTCACAACAGAGGAGAAGTGAGGGCAGCACCATTAGCAACAGAGGAGAAGTGAGGGCAGCACCATTCGCAACAGAGACAAGGTGCGGGTAGAATGTTTCGCCTCAAAGGCGAGGTGCGGGCACCACCGTACGACTAAGTGTAGAAGTGTGGGCAGCACCATTCACAACAGAGGAGAAGTGAGGGCAGCACCATTCGCAACAGAGACAAGGTGCGGGTAGAATGTTTCGCCTCAAAGGCGAGGTGCGGGCACCACCGTACGACTAAGTGTAGAAGTGTGGGCAGCACCATTCACAACAGAGGAGAAGTGAGGGCAGCACCATTAGCAACAGAGGAGAAGTGAGGGCAGCACCATTCGCAACAGAGACAAGGTGCGGGTAGAATGTTTCGCCTCAAAGGCGAGGTGCGGGCACCACCGTACGACTAAGTGTAGAAGTGTGGGCAGCACCATTCACAACAGAGGAGAAGTGAGGGCAGCACCATTAGCAACAGAGGAGAAGTGAGGGCAGCACCATTCGCAACAGAGACAAGGTGCGGGTAGCATGTTTCGCCTCAAAGGCGAAGTGCTGGCAGCACTGTTGCCTCAGATGCGATGTGCGGGTACCACCGTTCGACTAAGTGGAGAATTGCGGGCAGCACCATTCGTAACAGAGGAGAAGTGAGGGCAGCACCGTTTCGCAACAGAGGAGAAGTGAGGGCAGCACCATTAGCAACAGAGGAGAAGTGAGGGCAGCACCATTCGCAACAGAGACAAGGTGCGGGTAGAATGTTTCGCCTCAAAGGCGAGGTGCGGGCACCACCGTACGACTAAGTGTAGAAGTGTGGGCAGCACCATTCACAACAGAGGAGAAGTGAGGGCAGCACCATTAGCAACAGAGGAGAAGTGAGGGCAGCACCGTTCGCAACAGAGACAAGGTGCGGGTAGAATGTTTCGCCTCAAAGGCGAGGTGCGGGCACCACCGTACGACTAAGTGTAGAAGTGTGGGCAGCACCATTCACAACAGAGGAGAAGTGAGGGCAGCACCATTAGCAACAGAGGAGAAGTGAGGGCAGCACCATTCGCAACAGAGACAAGGTGCGGGTAGAATGTTTCGCCTCAAAGGCGAGGTGCGGGCACCACCGTACGACTAAGTGTAGAAGTGTGGGCAGCACCATTCACAACAGAGGAGAAGTGAGGGCAGCACCATTAGCAACAGAGGAGAAGTGAGGGCAGCACCATTCGCAACAGAGACAAGGTGCGGGTAGAATGTTTCGCCTCAAAGGCGAGGTGCGGGCACCACCGTACGACTAAGTGTAGAAGTGTGGGCAGCACCATTCACAACAGAGGAGAAGTGAGGGCAGCACCATTAGCAACAGAGGAGAAGTGAGGGCAGCACCATTCGCAACAGAGACAAGGTGCGGGTAGAATGTTTCGCCTCAAAGGCGAGGTGCGGGCACCACCGTACGACTAAGTGTAGAAGTGTGGGCAGCACCATTCACAACAGAGGAGAAGTGAGGGCAGCACCATTAGCAACAGAGGAGAAGTGAGGGCAGCACCATTCGCAACAGAGATTAGGTGCGGGTAGCCTGTTTCGCCTCAAAGGCGAAGTGCTGGCAGCACTGTTGCCTCAGATGCGATGTGCGGGTACCACCGTTCGACTAAGTGGAGAATTGCGGGCAGCACCATTCACAACAGAGGAGAAGTGAGGGCAGCACCGTTTCGCAACAGAGGAGAAGTGAGGGCAGCACCATTAGCAACAGAGGAGAAGTGAGGGCAGCACCGTTCGCAACAGAGACAAGGTGCGGGTAGAATGTTTCGCCTCAAAGGCGAGGTGCGGGCACCACCGTACGACTAAGTGTAGAAGTGTGGGCAGCACCATTCACAACAGAGGAGAAGTGAGGGCAGCACCATTAGCAACAGAGGAGAAGTGAGGGCAGCACCATTCGCAACAGAGACAAGGTGCGGGTAGAATGTTTCGCCTCAAAGGCGAGGTGCGGGCACCACCGTACGACTAAGTGTAGAAGTGTGGGCAGCACCATTCACAACAGAGGAGAAGTGAGGGCAGCACCATTAGCAACAGAGGAGAAGTGAGGGCAGCACCATTCGCAACAAAGATTAGGTGCGGGTAGCCTGTTTCGCCTCAAAGGCGAAGTGCTGGCAGCACTGTTGCCTCAGATGCGATGTGCGGGTACCACCGTTCGACTAAGTGGAGAATTGCGGGCAGCACCATTCGCAACAGAGGAGAAGTGAGGGCAGCACCATTAGCAACAGAGGAGAAGTGAGGGCAGCACCATTCGCAACAGAGACAAGGTGCGGGTAGCCTGTTTCGCCTCAAAGGCGAGGTGCGGGCACCACCGTACGACTAAGTGTAGAAGTGTGGGCAGCACCATTCACAACAGAGGAGAAGTGAGGGCAGCACCATTAGCAACAGAGGAGAAGTGAGGGCAGCACCATTCGCAACAGAGACAAGGTGCGGGTAGAATGTTTCGCCTCAAAGGCGAGGTGCGGGCACCACCGTACGACTAAGTGTAGAAGTGTGGGCAGCACCATTCACAACAGAGGAGAAGTGAGGGCAGCACCATTAGCAACAGAGGAGAAGTGAGGGCAGCACCATTCGCAACAGAGACAAGGTGCGGGTAGAATGTTTCGCCTCAAAGGCGAGGTGCGGGCACCACCGTACGACTAAGTGTAGAAGTGTGGGCAGCACCATTCACAACAGAGGAGAAGTGAGGGCAGCACCATTAGCAACAGAGGAGAAGTGAGGGCAGCACCATTCGCAACAGAGACAAGGTGCGGGTAGAATGTTTCGCCTCAAAGGCGAGGTGCGGGCACCACCGTACGACTAAGTGTAGAAGTGTGGGCAGCACCATTCACAACAGAGGAGAAGTGAGGGCAGCACCATTAGCAACAGAGGAGAAGTGAGGGCAGCACCATTCGCAACAGAGACAAGGTGCGGGTAGAATGTTTCGCCTCAAAGGCGAGGTGCGGGCACCACCGTACGACTAAGTGTAGAAGTGTGGGCAGCACCATTCACAACAGAGGAGAAGTGAGGGGCAGCACCATTAGCAACAGAGGAGAAGTGAGGGCAGCACCATTCGCAACAAAGATTAGGTGCGGGTAGCCTGTTTCGCCTCAAAGGCGAAGTGCTGGCAGCACTGTTGCCTCAGATGCGATGTGCGGGTACCACCGTTCGACTAAGTGGAGAATTGCGGGCAGCACCATTCGCAACAGAGGAGAAGTGAGGGCAGCACCATTAGCAACAGAGGAGAAGTGAGGGCAGCACCATTCGCAACAGAGACAAGGTGCGGGTAGCCTGTTTCGCCTCAAAGGCGAGGTGCGGGCACCACCGTACGACTAAGTGTAGAAGTGTGGGCAGCACCATTCACAACAGAGGAGAAGTGAGGGCAGCACCATTAGCAACAGAGGAGAAGTGAGGGCAGCACCATTCGCAACAGAGACAAGGTGCGGGTAGAATGTTTCGCCTCAAAGGCGAGGTGCGGGCACCACCGTACGACTAAGTGTAGAAGTGTGGGCAGCACCATTCACAACAGAGGAGAAGTGAGGGGCAGCACCATTAGCAACAGAGGAGAAGTGAGGGCAGCACCATTCGCAACAGAGACAAGGTGCGGGTAGCATGTTTCGCCTCAAAGGCGAGGTGCGGGCACCACCGTACGACTAAGTGTAGAAGTGTGGGCAGCACCATTCGCAACAGAGGAGAAGTGAGGGCAGCACCATTAGCAACAGAGGAGAAGTGAGGGCAGCACCATTCGCAACGAAGATTAGGTGCGGGTAGACTGTTTTCGCCTCAAAGGCGAGGTGCGGGCACCACCGTACGACTAAGTGTAGAAGTGTGGGCAGCACCATTCACAACAGAGGAGAAGTGAGGGCAGCACCATTCGCAACAAAGATTAGGTGCGGGTAGCCTGTTTCGCCTCAAAGGCGAAGTGCTGGCAGCACTGTTGCCTCAGATGCGATGTGCGGGTACCACCGTTCGACTAAGTGGAGAATTGCGGGCAGCACCATTCGCAACAGAGGAGAAGTGAGGGCAGCACCATTAGCAACAGAGGAGAAGTGAGGGCAGCACCATTCGCAACAGAGACAAGGTGCGGGTAGAATGTTTCGCCTCAAAGGCGAGGTGCGGGCACCACCGTACGACTAAGTGTAGAAGTGTGGGCAGCACCATTCACAACAGAGGAGAAGTGAGGGCAGCACCATTAGCAACAGAGGAGAAGTGAGGGCAGCACCATTCGCAACAAAGATTAGGTGCGGGTAGCCTGTTTCGCCTCAAAGGCGAAGTGCTGGCAGAAATATTGCCTCAGATGCGATGTGCGCGCACCACTGTTCGACTCAGTGGAAAAGTGCGGGCAGCACCGTTCGCAACAGAGACAAGGTGCGGGTGGCCTGTTTCGCCTCAAAGGCGAAGTGCGGGCAGCACCATTCGCAACAGAGGAGAAGTGAGGGTAGCACCGTTCGCAACAGAGACAAGGTGCGGGTAGCCTGTTTCGCCTCAAAGGCGAGGTGCGGGCACCACCGTACGAGTAAGTGTAGAAGTGCGGGCAGCACCATTCGTAACAGAGACAAGGTGCGGGTTGCCTGTTTCGCCTCAAAGGCGAAGTGCTGGCAGAAATATTGCCTCAGATGCGATGTGCGCGCACCACTGTTCGACTCAGTGGAAAAGTGCGGGCAGCACCGTTCGCAACAGAGACAAGGTGCGGGTGGCCTGTTTCGCCTCAAAGGCGAAGTGCGGGCAGCACCATTCGCAACAGAGGAGAAGTGAGGGCAGCACCATACGCAACAGAGACAAGGTGCGGGTAGAATGTTTCGCCTCAAAGGCGAGGTGCGGGCACCACCGTACGACTAAGTGTAGAAGTGTGGGCAGCACCATTCACAACAGAGGAGAAGTGAGGGCAGCACCATTAGCAACAGAGGAGAAGTGAGGGCAGCACCATTCGCAACAGAGACAAGGTGCGGGTAGAATG